>CM074720.1:32870192-32923659 GCA_037306005.1 Rhinophrynus dorsalis | reverse complement strand
TCTATTCCACACTACCTGAGCAGTATGATCACTCCAGATCTCCATACTAACTATAACCTCCACTGCTAACAACTCACTGACTATTCCACAATACCTGAGCAGTATGATCACTCCAGATCTCCATACTAACTATAACCTCCACTCCACTACTAACAACTCACTGACTATTCCACACTACCTGAGTAGTATGATCACTCCAGATCTCCATACTAACTATAACCTCCACTCCACTACTAACAACTCACTGACTATTCCCACACTACCTGAGTAGTATGATCACTCCAGATCTCTATACTAACTATAACCTCCGCTCCACTGCTAACAACTCACTGACTATTCCACACTACCTGAGCAGTGTGATCACTCCAGATCTCCATACTAACTATAACCTCCACTGCTAACAACTCACTGACTATCCCACACTACCTGAGCAGTATGATCACTCCAAATCTCCATACTAACTATAACCTCCACTCCACTACTAACAACTCACTGACTATTCCACACTACCTGAGTAGTATGATCACTCCAGATCTCCATACTAACTATAACCTCCGCTCCACTGCTAACAACTCACTGACTATTCCACACTACCTGAGCAGTATGATCACTCCAGATCTCCATACTAACTATAACCTCCACTGCTAACAACTCACTGACTATTCCACACTACCTGAGCAGTATGATCACTTCAGATCTCCATACTAACTATAACCTCCGCTTCACTGCTAACAACTCACTGAGTATTCCACACTACCTGAGCAGTATGATCACTCCAGATCTCCATACTAACTATAACCTCCACTCCACTACTAACAACTCACTGACTATTCCACACTACCTGAGTAGTATGATCACTCCAGATCTCCATACTAACTATAACCTCCACTACTAACAACTCACTGACTATTCCACACTACCTGAGCACTATGATCACTCCAGATCTCCATACTAACTATAACCTCCGCTCCACTGCTAACAACTCACTGACTATTCCACAATGCCTGAGCAGTATGATCACTCCAGATCTCCATACTAACTATAACCTCCACTCCACTGCTAACAACTCACTGACTATTCCACACTACCTGAGCAGTATGATCACTCCAGATCTCCATACTAACTATAACCTCCACTGCTAACAACTCACTGACTATTCCACACTGCCTGAGCAGTATGATCACTCCAGATCTCCATACTAACTATAACCTCCACTCCACTACTAACAACTCACTGACTATTCCACACTACCTGAGTAGTATGATCACTCCAGATCTCCATACTAACTATAACCTCCACTCCACTACTAACAACTCACTGACTATTCCACACTACCTGAGTAGTATGATCACTCCAGATCTCCATACTAACTATAACCTCCGCTCCACTACTAACAACTCACTGACTATTCCACACTACCTGAGTAGTATGATCACTCCAGATCTCCATACTAACTATAACCTCCGCTCCACTGCTAACAACTCACTGACTATTCCACACTACCTGAGCAGTATGATCACTCCAGATCTCCATACTAACTATAACCTCCACTGCTAACAACTCACTGACTATTCCACACTACCTGAGCAGTATGATCACTCCAGATCTCCATACTAACTATAACCTCCACTCCACTACTAACAACTCACTGACTATTCCACACTACCTGAGTAGTATGATCACTCCAGATCTCCATACTAACTATAACCTCCACTCCACTACTAACAACTCACTGACTATTCCACACTACCTGAGTAGTATGATCACTCCAGATCTCCATACTAACTATAACCTCCGCTCCACTGCTAACAACTCACTGACTATTCCACACTACCTGAGCAGTATGATCACTCCAGATCTCCATACTAACTATAACCTCCACTGCTAACAACTCACTGACTATCCCACACTACCTGAGCAGTATGATCACTCCAGAACTCCATACTAACTATAACCTCCACTCCACTACTAACAACTCACTGACTATTCCACACTACCTGAGTAGTATGATCACTCCAGATCTCCATACTAACTATAACCTCCACTCCACTACTAACAACTCACTGACTATTCCACACTACCTGAGTAGTATGATCACTCCAGATCTCCATACTAACTATAACCTCCACTCCGCTGCTAACAACTCACTGACTATTCCACATTACCTGAGCAGTATGATCACTCCAGATCTCCATACTAACTATAACCTCCACTGCTAACAATTCACTGACTATTCCACACTGCCTGAGCAGTATGATCACTCCAGATCTCCATACTAACTATAACCTCCACTGCTAACAACTCACTGACTATTCCACACTACCTGAGCAGTATGATTACTCCAGATCTCCATACTAACTATAACCTCCGCTCCACTGCTAACAACTCACTGACTATTCCACACTACCTGAGCAGTATGATCACTCCAGATCTCCATACTAACTATAACCTCCACTGCTAACAACTCACTGACTATTCCACACTACCTGAGCAGTATGATCACTTCAGATCTCCATACTAACTATAACCTCCGCTTCACTGCTAACAACTCACTGAGTATTCCACACTACCTGAGCAGTATGATCACTCCAGATCTCCATACTAACTATAACCTCCACTCCACTACTAACAACTCACTGACTATTCCACACTACCTGAGTAGTATGATCACTCCAGATCTCCATACTAACTATAACCTCCGCTCCACTGCTAACAACTCACTGACTATTCCACACTACCTGAGCAGTATGATCACTCCAGATCTCCATACTAACTATAACCTCCACTGCTAACAACTCACTGACTATTCCACACTACCTGAGCAGTATGATCACTCCAGATCTCCATACTAACTATAACCTCCACTCCACTACTAACAACTCACTGACTATTCCACACTACCTGAGTAGTATGATCACTCCAGATCTCCATACTAACTATAACCTCCACTCCACTACTAACAACTCACTGACTATTCCACACTACCTGAGTAGTATGATCACTCCAGATCTCCATACTAACTATAACCTCCGCTCCACTGCTAACAACTCACTGACTATTCCACACTACCTGAGCAGTATGATCACTCCAGATCTCCATACTAACTATAACCTCCACTGCTAACAACTCACTGACTATCCCACACTACCTGAGCAGTATGATCACTCCAGAACTCCATACTAACTATAACCTCCACTCCACTACTAACAACTCACTGACTATTCCACACTACCTGAGTAGTATGATCACTCCAGATCTCCATACTAACTATAACCTCCACTCCACTACTAACAACTCACTGACTATTCCACACTACCTGAGTAGTATGATCACTCCAGATCTCCATACTAACTATAACCTCCACTCCGCTGCTAACAACTCACTGACTATTCCACATTACCTGAGCAGTATGATCACTCCAGATCTCCATACTAACTATAACCTCCACTGCTAACAACTCACTGACTATTCCACACTGCCTGAGCAGTATGATCACTCCAGATCTCCATACTAACTATAACCTCCACTGCTAACAACTCACTGACTATTCCACACTACCTGAGCAGTATGATCACTCCAGATCTCCATACTAACTATAACCTCCACTGCTAACAACTCACTGACTATTCCACACTACCTGAGCAGTATGATCACTTCAGATCTCCATACTAACTATAACCTCCGCTTCACTGCTAACAACTCACTGAGTATTCCACACTACCTGAGCAGTATGATCACTCCAGATCTCCATACTAACTATAACCTCCACTCCACTACTAACAACTCACTGACTATTCCACACTACCTGAGTAGTATGATCACTCCAGATCTCCATACTAACTATAACCTCCGCTCCACTGCTAACAACTCACTGACTATTCCACACTACCTGAGCAGTATGATCACTCCAGATCTCCATACTAACTATAACCTCCACTGCTAACAACTCACTGACTATTCCACACTACCTGAGCAGTATGATCACTTCAGATCTCCATAGTAACTATAACCTCCGCTTCACTGCTAACAACTCACTGAGTATTCCACACTACCTGAGCAGTATGATCACTCCAGATCTCCATACTAACTATAACCTCCACTCCACTACTAACAACTCACTGACTATTCCACACTACCTGAGTAGTATGATCACTCAAGATCTCCATACTAACTATAACCTCCACTACTAACAACTCACTGACTATTCCACACTACCTGAGCACTATGATCACTCCAGATCTCCATACTAACTATAACCTCCGCTCCACTGCTAACAACTCACTGACTATTCCACAATGCCTGAGCAGTATGATCACTCCAGATCTCCATACTAACTATAACCTCCGCTCCACTGCTAACAACTCACTGACTATTCCACAGTATCTGATCAGTATGATCACTCCAGATCTCCATACTAACTATAACCTCCACTCCACTGGTAACAACTCACTGACTATTCCACACTACCTGAGCAGTATGATCAAGCCAGATCTCCATACTAAATATAACCTCCACTACTAACAACTCACTGACTATTCCACTCTACCTGAGCAGTATGATCACTCCAGATCTCCATACTAACTATAACCTCCACTCCACTGCTAACAACTCACTGACTATTCCACACTACCTGAGCAGTATGATCACTCCAGATCTCCATACTAACTATAACCTCCACTGCTAACAACTCACTGACTATTCCACACTGCCTGAGCAGTATGATCACTCCAGATCTCCATACTAACTATAACCTCCACTCCACTACTAACAACTCACTGACTATTCCACACTACCTGAGTAGTATGATCACTCCAGATCTCCATACTAACTATAACCTCCACTCCACTACTAACAACTCACTGACTATTCCACACTACCTGAGTAGTATGATCACTCCAGATCTCCATACTAACTATAACCTCCGCTCCACTGCTAACAACTCACTGACTATTCCACACTACCTGAGCAGTATGATCACTCCAGATCTACATACTAACTATAACCTCCACTGCTAACAACTCACTGACTATCCCACACTACCTGAGCAGTATGATCACTCCAGATCGCCATACTAACTATAACCTCCACTCCACTACTAACAACTCACTGACTATTCCACACTACCTGAGTAGTATGATCACTCCAGATCTCCATACTAACTATAACCTCCGCTCCACTGCTAACAACTCACTGACTATTCCACACTACCTGAGCAGTATGATCACTCCAGATCTCCATACTAACTATAACCTCCACTGCTAACAACTCACTGACTATTCCACACTACCTGAGCAGTATGATCACTTCAGATCTCCATACTAACTATAACCTCCGCTTCACTGCTAACAACTCACTGAGTATTCCACACTACCTGAGCAGTATGATCACTCCAGATCTCCATACTAACTATAACCTCCACTCCACTACTAACAACTCACTGACTATTCCACACTACCTGAGTAGTATGATCACTCCAGATCTCCATACTAACTATAACCTCCACTACTAACAACTCACTGACTATTCCACACTACCTGAGCACTATGATCACTCCAGATCTCCATACTAACTGTAACCTCCGCTCCACTGCTAACAACTCACTGACTATTCCACAATGCCTGAGCAGTATGATCACTCCAGATCTCCATACTAACTATAACCTCCACTCCACTGCTAACAACTCACTGACTATTCCACACTACCTGAGCAGTATGATCACTCCAGATCTCCATACTAACTATAACCTCCACTGCTAACAACTCACTGACTATTCCACACTGCCTGAGCAGTATGATCACTCCAGATCTCCATACTAACTATAACCTCCACTCCACTACTAACAACTCACTGACTATTCCACACTACCTGAGTAGTATGATCACTCCAGATCTCCATACTAACTATAACCTCCACTCCACTACTAACAACTCACTGACTATTCCACACTACCTGAGTAGTATGATCACTCCAGATCTCCATACTAACTATAACCTCCGCTCCACTACTAACAACTCACTGACTATTCCACACTACCTGAGTAGTATGATCACTCCAGATCTCCATACTAACTATAACCTCCGCTCCACTGCTAACAACTCACTGACTATTCCACACTACCTGAGCAGTATGATCACTCCAGATCTCCATACTAACTATAACCTCCACTGCTAACAACTCACTGACTATTCCACACTACCTGAGCAGTATGATCACTCCAGATCTCCATACTAACTATAACCTCCACTGCTAACAACTCACTGACTATTCCACACTGCCTGAGCAGTATGATCACTCCAGATCTCCATACTAACTATAACCTCCACTCCACTACTAACAACTCACTGACTATTCCACACTACCTGAGTAGTATGATCACTCCAGATCTCCATACTAACTATAACCTCTGCTCCACTACTAACAACTCACTGACTATTCCACACTACCTGAGTAGTATGATCACTCCAGATCTCCATACTAACTATAACCTCCGCTCCACTGCTAACAACTCACTGACTATTCCACACTACCTGAGCAGTATGATCACTCCAGATCTCCATACTAACTATAACCTCCACTGCTAACAACTCACTGACTATTCCACACTACCTGAGCAGTATGATCACTCCAGATCTCCATACTAACTATAACCTCCACTCCACTACTAACAACTCACTGACTATTCCACACTACCTGAGTAGTATGATCACTCCAGATCTCCATACTAACTATAACCTCCACTCCACTACTAACAACTCACTGACTATTCCACACTACCTGAGTAGTATGATCACTCCAGATCTCCATACTAACTATAACCTCCGCTCCACTGCTAACAACTCACTGACTATTCCACACTACCTGAGCAGTATGATCACTCCAGATCTCCATACTAACTATAACCTCCACTGCTAACAACTCACTGACTATCCCACACTACCTGAGCAGTATGATCACTCCAGATCTCCATACTAACTATAACCTCCGCTCCACTGCTAACAACTCACTGACTATTCCACACTACCTGAGCAGTATGATCACTCCAGATCTCCATACTAACTATAACCTCCACTGCTAACAACTCACTGACTATTCCACACTACCTGAGTAGTATGATCACTCCAGATCTCCATACTAACTATAACCTCCGCTCCACTGCTAACAACTCACTGACTATTCCACACTACCTGAGCAGTATGATCACTCCAGATCTCCATACTAACTATAACCTCCACTGCTAACAACTCACTGACTATTCCACAATACCTGAGCAGTATGATCACTCCAGATCTCCATACTAACTATAACCTCCACTCCACTACTAACAACTCACTGACTATTCCACACTACCTGAGTAGTATGATCACTCCAGATCTCCATACTAACTATAACCTCCACTCCACTACTAACAACTCACTGACTATTCCACACTACCTGAGTAGTATGATCACTCCAGATCTCCATACTAACTATAACCTCCGCTCCACTGCTAACAACTCACTGACTATTCCACACTACCTGAGCAGTATGATCACTCCAGATCTCCATACTAACTATAACCTCCACTGCTAACAACTCACTGACTATCCCACACTACCTGAGTAGTATGATCACTCCAGATCTCCATACTAACTATAACCTCCACTCCACTACTAACAACTCACTGACTATTCCACACTACCTGAGTAGTATGATCACTCCAGATCTCCATACTAACTATAACCTCCGCTCCACTGCTAACAACTCACTGACTATTCCACACTACCTGAGCAGTATGATCACTCCAGATCTCCATACTAACTATAACCTCCACTGCTAACAACTCACTGACTATTCCACACTACCTGAGCAGTATGATCACTTCAGATCTCCATACTAACTATAACCTCCGCTTCACTGCTAACAACTCACTGAGTATTCCACACTACCTGAGCAGTATGATCACTCCAGATCTCCATACTAACTATAACCTCCACTCCACTACTAACAACTCACTGACTATTCCACACTACCTGAGTAGTATGATCACTCCAGATCTCCATACTAACTATAACCTCCACTACTAACAACTCACTGACTATTCCACACTACCTGAGCACTATGATCACTCCAGATCTCCATACTAACTATAACCTCCGCTCCACTGCTAACAACTCACTGACTATTCCACAATGCCTGAGCAGTATGATCACTCCAGATCTCCATACTAACTATAACCTCCACTCCACTGCTAACAACTCACTGACTATTCCACACTACCTGAGCAGTATGATCACTCCAGATCTCCATACTAACTATAACCTCCACTGCTAACAACTCACTGACTATTCCACACTGCCTGAGCAGTATGATCACTCCAGATCTCCATACTAACTATAACCTCCACTCCACTACTAACAACTCACTGACTATTCCACACTACCTGAGTAGTATGATCACTCCAGATCTCCATACTAACTATAACCTCCACTCCACTACTAACAACTCACTGACTATTCCACACTACCTGAGTAGTATGATCACTCCAGATCTCCATACTAACTATAACCTCCGCTCCACTACTAACAACTCACTGACTATTCCACACTACCTGAGTAGTATGATCACTCCAGATCTCCATACTAACTATAACCTCCGCTCCACTGCTAACAACTCACTGACTATTCCACACTACCTGAGCAGTATGATCACTCCAGATCTCCATACTAACTATAACCTCCACTGCTAACAACTCACTGACTATTCCACACTACCTGAGCAGTATGATCACTCCAGATCTCCATACTAACTATAACCTCCACTCCACTACTAACAACTCACTGACTATTCCACACTACCTGAGTAGTATGATCACTCCAGATCTCCATACTAACTATAACCTCCACTGCTAACAACTCACTGACTATTCCACACTACCTGAGCAGTATGATCACTCCAGATCTCCATACTAACTATAACCTCCACTGCTAACAACTCACTGACTATTCCACACTACCTGAGCAGTATGATTACTCCAGATCTCCATACTAACTATAACCTCCGCTCCACTGCTAACAACTCACTGACTATTCCACACTACCTGAGCAGTATGATCACTCCAGATCTCCATACTAACTATAACCTCCACTGCTAACAACTCACTGACTATTCCACACTACCTGAGCAGTATGATCACTTCAGATCTCCATACTAACTATAACCTCCGCTTCACTGCTAACAACTCACTGAGTATTCCACACTACCTGAGCAGTATGATCACTCCAGATCTCCATACTAACTATAACCTCCACTCCACTACTAACAACTCACTGACTATTCCACACTACCTGAGTAGTATGATCACTCCAGATCTCCATACTAACTATAACCTCCGCTCCACTGCTAACAACTCACTGACTATTCCACACTACCTGAGCAGTATGATCACTCCAGATCTCCATACTAACTATAACCTCCACTGCTAACAACTCACTGACTATTCCACACTACCTGAGCAGTATGATCACTTCAGATCTCCATACTAACTATAACCTCCGCTTCACTGCTAACAACTCACTGAGTATTCCACACTACCTGAGCAGTATGATCACTCCAGATCTCCATACTAACTATAACCTCCACTCCACTACTAACAACTCACTGACTATTCCACACTACCTGAGTAGTATGATCACTCAAGATCTCCATACTAACTATAACCTCCACTACTAACAACTCACTGACTATTCCACACTACCTGAGCACTATGATCACTCCAGATCTCCATACTAACTATAACCTCCGCTCCACTGCTAACAACTCACTGACTATTCCACAATGCCTGAGCAGTATGATCACTCCAGATCTCCATACTAACTATAACCTCCGCTCCACTGCTAACAACTCACTGACTATTCCACAGTATCTGATCAGTATGATCACTCCAGATCTCCATACTAACTATAACCTCCACTCCACTGGTAACAACTCACTGACTATTCCACACTACCTGAGCAGTATGATCAAGCCAGATCTCCATACTAAATATAACCTCCACTACTAACAACTCACTGACTATTCCACTCTACCTGAGCAGTATGATCACTCCAGATCTCCATACTAACTATAACCTCCACTCCACTGCTAACAACTCACTGACTATTCCACACTACCTGAGCAGTATGATCACTCCAGATCTCCATACTAACTATAACCTCCACTGCTAACAACTCACTGACTATTCCACACTGCCTGAGCAGTATGATCACTCCAGATCTCCATACTAACTATAACCTCCACTCCACTACTAACAACTCACTGACTATTCCACACTACCTGAGTAGTATGATCACTCCAGATCTCCATACTAACTATAACCTCCACTCCACTACTAACAACTCACTGACTATTCCACACTACCTGAGCAGTATGATCACTCCAGATCTCCATACTAACTATAACCTCCGCACCACTGCTAACAACTCACTGACTATTCCACACTACCTGAGCAGTATGATCACTCCACATCTACATACTAACTATAACCTCCACTGCTAACAACTCACTGACTATCCCACACTACCTGAGCAGTATGATCACTCCAGATCTCCATACTAACTATAACCTCCGCTCCACTGCTAACAACTCACTGACTATTCCACACTACCTGAGCAGTATGATCACTCCAGATCTCCATACTAACTATAACCTCCACTGCTAACAACTCACTGACTATTCCACACTACCTGAGCAGTATGATCACTTCAGATCTCCATACTAACTATAACCTCCGCTTCACTGCTAACAACTCACTGAGTATTCCACACTACCTGAGCAGTATGATCACTCCAGATCTCCATACTAACTATAACCTCCACTCCACTACTAACAACTCACTGACTATTCCACACTACCTGAGTAGTATGATCACTCCAGATCTCCATACTAACTATAACCTCCACTACTAACAACTCACTGACTATTCCACACTACCTGAGCACTATGATCACTCCAGATCTCCATACTAACTGTAACCTCCGCTCCACTGCTAACAACTCACTGACTATTCCACAATGCCTGAGCAGTATGATCACTCCAGATCTCCATACTAACTATAACCTCCACTCCACTGCTAACAACTCACTGACTATTCCACACTACCTGAGCAGTATGATCACTCCAGATCTCCATACTAACTATAACCTCCACTGCTAACAACTCACTGACTATTCCACACTGCCTGAGCAGTATGATCACTCCAGATCTCCATACTAACTATAACCTCCACTCCACTACTAACAACTCACTGACTATTCCACACTACCTGAGTAGTATGATCACTCCAGATCTCCATACTAACTATAACCTCCACTCCACTACTAACAACTCACTGACTATTCCACACTACCTGAGTAGTATGATCACTCCAGATCTCCATACTAACTATAACCTCCGCTCCACTACTAACAACTCACTGACTATTCCACACTACCTGAGTAGTATGATCACTCCAGATCTCCATACTAACTATAACCTCCGCTCCACTGCTAACAACTCACTGACTATTCCACACTACCTGAGCAGTATGATCACTCCAGATCTCCATACTAACTATAACCTCCACTGCTAACAACTCACTGACTATTCCACACTACCTGAGCAGTCTGATCACTCCAGATCTCCATACTAACTATAACCTCCACTGCTAACAACTCACTGACTATTCCACACTGCCTGAGCAGTATGATCACTCCAGATCTCCATACTAACTATAACCTCCACTCCACTACTAACAACTCACTGACTATTCCACACTACCTGAGTAGTATGATCACTCCAGATCTCCATACTAACTATAACCTCCACTCCACTACTAACAACTCACTGACTATTCCACACTACCTGAGTAGTATGATCACTCCAGATCTCCATACTAACTATAACCTCTGCTCCACTACTAACAACTCACTGACTATTCCACACTACCTGAGTAGTATGATCACTCCAGATCTCCATACTAACTATAACCTCCGCTCCACTGCTAACAACTCACTGACTATTCCACACTACCTGAGCAGTATGATCACTCCAGATCTCCATACTAACTATAACCTCCACTGCTAACAACTCACTGACTATTCCACACTACCTGAGCAGTATGATCACTCCAGATCTCCATACTAACTATAACCTCCACTCCACTACTAACAACTCACTGACTATTCCACACTACCTGAGTAGTATGATCACTCCAGATCTCCATACTAACTATAACCTCCACTCCACTACTAACAACTCACTGACTATTCCACACTACCTGAGTAGTATGATCACTCCAGATCTCCATACTAACTATAACCTCCGCTCCACTGCTAACAACTCACTGACTATTCCACACTACCTGAGCAGTATGATCACTCCAGATCTCCATACTAACTATAACCTCCACTGCTAACAACTCACTGACTATCCCACACTACCTGAGCAGTATGATCACTAAAGATCTCCATACTAACTATAACCTCCACTCCACTACTAACAACTCACTGACTATTCCACACTACCTGAGTAGTATGATCACTCCAGATCTCCATACTAACTATAACCTCCGCTCCACTGCTAACAACTCACTGACTATTCCACACTACCTGAGCAGTATGATCACTCCAGATCTCCATACTAACTATAACCTCCACTGCTAACAACTCACTGACTATTCCACACTACCTGAGCAGTATGATCACTTCAGATCTCCATACTAACTATAACCTCCGCTTCACTGCTAACAACTCACTGAGTATTCCACACTACCTGAGCAGTATGATCACTCCAGATCTCCATACTAACTATAACCTCCACTCCACTACTAACAACTCACTGACTATTCCACACTACCTGAGTAGTATGATCACTCCAGATCTCCATACTAACTATAACCTCCACTACTAACAACTCACTGACTATTCCACACTACCTGAGCACTATGATCACTCCAGATCTCCATACTAACTATAACCTCCGCTCCACTGCTAACAACTCACTGACTATTCCACAATGCCTGAGCAGTATGATCACTCCAGATCTCCATACTAACTATAACCTCCACTCCACTGCTAACAACTCACTGACTATTCCACACTACCTGAGCAGTATGATCACTCCAGATCTCCATACTAACTATAACCTCCACTGCTAACAACTCACTGACTATTCCACACTGCCTGAGCAGTATGATCACTCCAGATCTCCATACTAACTATAACCTCCACTCCACTACTAACAACTCACTGACTATTCCACACTACCTGAGTAGTATGATCACTCCAGATCTCCATACTAACTATAACCTCCACTCCACTACTAACAACTCACTGACTATTCCACACTACCTGAGTAGTATGTTCACTCCAGATCTCCATACTAACTATAACCTCCGCTCCACTACTAACAACTCACTGACTATTCCACACTACCTGAGTAGTATGATCACTCCAGATCTCCATACTAACTATAACCTCCGCTCCACTGCTAACAACTCACTGACTATTCCACACTACCTGAGCAGTATGATCACTCCAGATCTCCATACTAACTATAACCTCCACTGCTAACAACTCACTGACTATTCCACACTACCTGAGCAGTATGATCACTCCAGATCTCCATACTAAGTATAACCTCCACTCCACTACTAACAACTCACTGACTATTCCACACTACCTGAGTAGTATGATCACTCCAGATCTCCATACTAACTATAACCTCCGCTCCACTGCTAACAACTCACTGACTATTCCACACTACCTGAGCAGTATGATCACTCCAGATCTCCATACTAACTATAACCTCCACTGCTAACAACTCACTGACTATCCCACACTACCTGAGCAGTATGATCACTCCAGATCTCCATACTAACTATAACCTCCACTCCACTACTAACAACTCACTGACTATTCCACACTACCTGAGTAGTATGATCACTCCAGATCTCCATACTAACTATAACCTCCGCTCCACTGCTAACAACTCACTGACTATTCCACACTACCTGAGCAGTATGATCACTCCAGAACTCCATACTAACTATAACCTCCACTGCTAACAACTCACTGACTATTCCACACTACCTGAGCAGTATGATCACTTCAGATCTCCATACTAACTATAACCTCCGCTTCACTGCTAACAACTCACTGAGTATTCCACACTACCTGAGCAGTATGATCACTCCAGATCTCCATACTAACTATAACCTCCACTCCACTACTAACAACTCACTGACTATTCCACACTACCTGAGTAGTATGATCACTCCAGATCTCCATACTAACTATAACCTCCACTACTAACAACTCACTGACTATTCCACACTACCTGAGCACTATGATCACTCCAGATCTCCATACTAACTATAACCTCCGCTCCACTGCTAACAACTCACTGATTATTCCACAATGCCTGAGCAGTATGATCACTCCAGATCTCCATACTAACTATAACCTCCGCTCCACTGCTAACAACTCACTGACTATTCCACACTACCTGAGCAGTATGATCACTCCAGATCTCCATACTAACTATAACCTCCACTGCTAACAACTCACTGACTATTCCACACTACCTGAGCAGTATGATCACTTCAGATCTCCATACTAACTATAACCTCCGCTTCACTGCTAACAACTCACTGAGTATTCCACACTACCTGAGCAGTATGATCACTCCAGATCTCCATACTAACTATAACCTCCACTCCACTACTAACAACTCACTGACTATTCCACACTACCTGAGTAGTATGATCACTCCAGATCTCCATACTAACTATAACCTCCACTACTAACAACTCACTGACTATTCCACACTACCTGAGCACTATGATCACTCCAGATCTCCATACTAACTATAACCTCCGCTCCACTGCTAACAACTCACTGACTATTCCACACTACCTGAGCAGTATGATCACTCCAGATCTCCATACTAACTATAACCTCCACTGCTAACAACTCACTGACTATTCCACACTACCTGAGCAGTATGATCACTCCAGATCTCCATACTAACTATAACCTCCACTCCACTACTAACAACTCACTGACTATTCCACACTACCTGAGTAGTATGATCACTCCAGATCTCCATACTAACTATAACCTCCACTCCACTACTAACAACTCACTGACTATTCCACACTACCTGAGTAGTATGATCACTCCAGATCTCCATACTAACTATAACCTCCGCTCCACTGCTAACAACTCACTGACTATTCCACACTACCTGAGCAGTATGATCACTCCAGATCTCCATACTAACTATAACCTCCACTGCTAACAACTCACTGACTATCCCACACTACCTGAGCAGTATGATCACTCCAGATCTCCATACTAACTATAACCTCCACTCCACTACTAACAACTCACTGACTATTCCACACTACCTGAGTAGTATGATCACTCCAGATCTCCATACTAACTATAACCTCCGCTCCACTGCTAACAACTCACTGACTATTCCACACTACCTGAGCAGTATGATCACTCCAGATCTCCATACTAACTATAACCTCCACTGCTAACAACTCACTGACTATTCCACACTACCTGAGCAGTATGATCACTTCAGATCTCCATACTAACTATAACCTCCGCTTCACTGCTAACAACTCACTGAGTATTCCACACTACCTGAGCAGTATGATCACTCCAGATCTCCATACTAACTATAACCTCCACTCCACTACTAACAACTCACTGACTATTCCACACTACCTGAGTAGTATGATCACTCCAGATCTCCATACTAACTATAACCTCCACTACTAACAACTCACTGACTATTCCACACTACCTGAGCACTATGATCACTCCAGATCTCCATACTAACTATAACCTCCGCTCCACTGCTAACAACTCACTGACTATTCCACAATGCCTGAGCAGTATGATCACTCCAGATCTCCATACTAACTATAACCTCCACTCCACTGCTAACAACTCACTGACTATTCCACACTACCTGAGCAGTATGATCACTCCAGATCTCCATACTAACTATAACCTCCACTGCTAACAACTCACTGACTATTCCACACTGCCTGAGCAGTATGATCACTCCAGATCTCCATACTAACTATAACCTCCACTCCACTACTAACAACTCACTGACTATTCCACACTACCTGAGTAGTATGATCACTCCAGATCTCCATACTAACTATAACCTCCACTCCACTACTAACAACTCACTGACTATTCCACACTACCTGAGTAGTATGATCACTCCAGATCTCCATACTAACTATAACCTCCGCTCCACTACTAACAACTCACTGACTATTCCACACTACCTGAGTAGTATGATCACTCCAGATCTCCATACTAACTATAACCTCCGCTCCACTGCTAACAACTCACTGACTATTCCACACTACCTGAGCAGTATGATCACTCCAGATCTCCATACTAACTATAACCTCCACTGCTAACAACTCACTGACTATTCCACACTACCTGAGCAGTATGATCACTCCAGATCTCCATACTAACTATAACCTCCACTCCACTACTAACAACTCACTGACTATTCCACACTACCTGAGTAGTATGATCACTCCAGATCTCCATACTAACTATAACCTCCACTCCACTACTAACAACTCACTGACTATTCCACACTACCTGAGTAGTATGATCACTCCAGATCTCCATACTAACTATAACCTCCGCTCCACTGCTAACAACTCACTGACTATTCCACACTACCTGAGCAGTATGATCACTCCAGATCTCCATACTAACTATAACCTCCACTCCACTACTAACAACTCACTGACTATTCCACACTACCTGAGTAGTATGATCACTCCAGATCTCCATACTAACTATAACCTCCACTACTAACAACTCACTGACTATTCCACACTACCTGAGCACTATGATCACTCCAGATCTCCATACTAACTATAACCTCCGCTCCACTGCTAACAACTCACTGACTATTCCACACTACCTGAGCAGTATGATCACTCCAGATCTCCATACTAACTATAACCTCCACTGCTAACAACTCACTGACTATTCCACACTACCTGAGCAGTATGATCACTCCAGATCTCCATACTAACTATAACCTCCACTCCACTACTAACAACTCACTGACTATTCCACACTACCTGAGTAGTATGATCACTCCAGATCTCCATACTAACTATAACCTCCACTCCACTACTAACAACTCACTGACTATTCCACACTACCTGAGTAGTATGATCACTCCAGATCTCCATACTAACTATAACCTCCGCTCCACTGCTAACAACTCACTGACTATTCCACACTACCTGAGCAGTATGATCACTCCAGATCTCCATACTAACTATAACCTCCACTGCTAACAACTCACTGACTATCCCACACTACCTGAGCAGTATGATCACTCCAGATCTCCATACTAACTATAACCTCCACTCCACTACTAACAACTCACTGACTATTCCACACTACCTGAGTAGTATGATCACTCCAGATCTCCATACTAACTATAACCTCCGCTCCACTGCTAACAACTCACTGACTATTCCACACTACCTGAGCAGTATGATCACTCCAGATCTCCATACTAACTATAACCTCCACTGCTAACAACTCACTGACTATTCCACACTACCTGAGCAGTATGATCACTTCAGATCTCCATACTAACTATAACCTCCGCTTCACTGCTAACAACTCACTGAGTATTCCACACTACCTGAGCAGTATGATCACTCCAGATCTCCATACTAACTATAACCTCCACTCCACTACTAACAACTCACTGACTATTCCACACTACCTGAGTAGTATGATCACTCCAGATCTCCATACTAACTATAACCTCCACTACTAACAACTCACTGACTATTCCACACTACCTGAGCACTATGATCACTCCAGATCTCCATACTAACTATAACCTCCGCTCCACTGCTAACAACTCACTGACTATTCCACAATGCCTGAGCAGTATGATCACTCCAGATCTCCATACTAACTATAACCTCCACTCCACTGCTAACAACTCACTGACTATTCCACACTACCTGAGCAGTATGATCACTCCAGATCTCCATACTAACTATAACCTCCACTGCTAACAACTCACTGACTATTCCACACTGCCTGAGCAGTATGATCACTCCAGATCTCCATACTAACTATAACCTCCACTCCACTACTAACAACTCACTGACTATTCCACACTACCTGAGTAGTATGATCACTCCAGATCTCCATACTAACTATAACCTCCACTCCACTACTAACAACTCACTGACTATTCCACACTACCTGAGTAGTATGATCACTCCAGATCTCCATACTAACTATAACCTCCGCTCCACTACTAACAACTCACTGACTATTCCACACTACCTGAGTAGTATGATCACTCCAGATCTCCATACTAACTATAACCTCCGCTCCACTGCTAACAACTCACTGACTATTCCACACTACCTGAGCAGTATGATCACTCCAGATCTCCATACTAACTATAACCTCCACTGCTAACAACTCACTGACTATTCCACACTACCTGAGCAGTATGATCACTCCAGATCTCCATACTAACTATAACCTCCACTCCACTACTAACAACTCACTGACTATTCCACACTACCTGAGTAGTATGATCACTCCAGATCTCCATACTAACTATAACCTCCACTCCACTACTAACAACTCACTGACTATTCCACACTACCTGAGTAGTATGATCACTCCAGATCTCCATACTAACTATAACCTCCGCTCCACTGCTAACAACTCACTGACTATTCCACACTACCTGAGCAGTATGATCACTCCAGATTTCCATACTAACTATAACCTCCACTGCTAACAACTCACTGACTATCCCACACTACCTGAGCAGTATGATCACTCCAGATCTCCATACTAACTATAACCTCCACTCCACTACTAACAACTCACTGACTATTCCACACTACCTGAGTAGTATGATCACTCCAGATCTCCATACTAACTATAACCTCCGCTCCACTGCTAACAACTCACTGACTATTCCACACTACCTGAGCAGTATGATCACTCCAGATCTCCATACTAACTATAACCTCCACTGCTAACAACTCACTGACTATTCCACACTACCTGAGCAGTATGATCACTTCAGATCTCCATACTAACTATAACCTCCGCTTCACTGCTAACAACTCACTGAGTATTCCACACTACCTGAGCAGTATGATCACTCCAGATCTCCATACTAACTATAACCTCCACTCCACTACTAACAACTCACTGACTATTCCACACTACCTGAGTAGTATGATCACTCCAGATCTCCATACTAACTATAACCTCCACTACTAACAACTCACTGACTATTCCACACTACCTGAGCACTATGATCACTCCAGATCTCCATACTAACTATAACCTCCGCTCCACTGCTAACAACTCACTGACTATTCCACACTACCTGAGCAGTATGATCACTCCAGATCTCCATACTAACTATAACCTCCACTCCGCTGCTAACAACTCACTGACTATTCCACACTACCTGAGCAGTATGATCACTCCAGATCTCCATACTAACTATAACCTCCACTGCTAACAACTCACTGACTATTCCACACTACCTGAGCAGTATGTTCACTCCAGCTCTCCATACTAACTATAACCTCCTCTCCACTGCTAACAACTCACTGACTATTCCACTCTACCTGAGCAGTATGATCACTCCAGCTCTCCATACTAACTATAACCTCCACTCCACTGCTAATAACTCACTGACTATTCCACACTACCTGAGCAGTATGATCACTCCAGATCTCCATACTAACTATAACCTCCACTCCACTACTAACAACTCACTGACTATTCCACACTACCTGAGCACTATGATCACTCCAGATCTCCATACTAACTATAACCTCCACTACTAACAACTCACTTACTATTCCACACTACCTGAGCAGTATGATCACTCCAGATCTCCATACTAACTATAACCTCCACTCCGGTGCTAACAACTCACTGACTATTCCACACTACCTGAGCACTATGATCACTCCAGATCTCCATACTAACTATAACCTCCGCTCCACTGCTAACAACTCACTGACTATTCCACACTACCTGAGCAGTATGATCACTCCAGATCGCCATACTAACTATAACCTCCGCTCCACTGCTAACAACTCACTGACTATTCCACACTACCTGAGCAGTATGATCACTCCAGATCTCCATACTAACTATAACCTCCACTACTAACAACTCACTGACTATTCCACACTACCTGAGCAGTATTATCACTCCAGATCTCCATACTAACTATAACCTCCGCTCCACTACTAACAACTTACTGACTATTCCACATTACCTGAGCAGTATGATCACTCCAGCTCTCCATACTAACTATAACCTCCACTCCACTGCTAACAACTCACTGACTATTCCACACTACCTGAGCAGTATGATCACTCCAGATCTCCATGCTAACTATAACCCCTGCTTCACTGCTAACAACTCACTGAGTATTCCACACTACCTGAGCAGTATGATCACTCCAGATCTCCATACTAACTATAACCTCCGCTCCACTGCTAACAACTCACTGACTATTCCACACTACCTGAGCAGTATGATCACTCCAGATCTCCATACTAACTATAACCTCCACTCCACTACTAACAACTCACTGACTATTCCACACTACCTGAGTAGTATGATCACTCCAGATCTCCATACTAACTATAACCTCCGCTCCACTGCTAACAACTCACTGACTATTCCACACTACCTGAGCAGTATGATCACTCCAGATCTCCATACTAACTATAACCTCCACTCCGCTGCTAACAACTCACTGACTATTCCACACTACCTGAGCAGTATGATCACTCCAGATCTCCATACTAACTATAACCTCCACTGCTAACAACTCACTGACTATTCCACACTACCTGAGCAGTATGATCTCTCCAGATCTCCATACTAACTATAACCTCCGCTCCACTGCTAACAACTCACTGACTTTTCCACACTACCTGAGCAGTATGATCACTCCAGATCTCCATACTAACTATAACCTCCACTACTAACAACTCACTGAGTATTCCACACTACCTGAGTAGTATGATCACTCCAGATCTCCATACTAACTATAACCTCCGCTCCACTGCTAACAACTCACTGACTATTCCACATTACCTGAGCAGTGTGATCACTCCAGCTCTCTATACTAACTATAATCTCTGCTACTAACATCTCACTGACTATTCCACACTACCTGAGCAGTATGATCACTCCAGATCTCCATACTAACTATAACCTCCACTACTAACAACTCACTGACTATTCCACACTACCTGAGCAGTATTATCACTCCAGATCTCCATACTAACTATAACCCCTGCTTCACTGCTAACAACTCACTGAGTATTCCACACTACCTGAGCAGTATGATCACTCCAGATCTCCATACTAACTATAACCCCTGCTTCACTGCTAACAACTCACTGAGTATTCCACACTACCTGAGCAGTATGATCACTCCAGATCTCCATACTAACTATAACCTCCGCTCCACTGCTAACAACTCACTGACTATTCCACACTACTTGATCAGTATGATCACTCCAGATCTCCATACTAATTATAACCTCCGCTCCACTGCTAACAACTCACTGACTATTCCACACTACCTGAGCAGTATGATCACTCCAGATCTCCATACTAACTATAACCTCCACTACTGACAACTCACTGACTATTCCACACTACCTGAGCAGTATGATCACTCCAGATCTCCATACTAACTATAACCTCTGCTCCACTACTAACAACTCACTGACTATTCCACACTACCTGAACAGTATGATCACTCCAGCTCTCCATACTAACTATAACCTCCGCTCTACTGCTAACAACTCACTGACTATTCCACACTACCTGAGTAGTATGATCACTCCAGCTCTTCATACTAACTATAACCTCCACCGCTAACAACTCACTGACTATTCCACACTACCTGAGTATCACCCACTACAGGAAAGAAACCTGTTGATCTGCTTTCTCCTACTGAGCTCCAAAAGCCTGGAATAATCTACCTGAATTGAACAGAGCTTCTCCCAATCTAAAAATCCCTAAAAATTACCACTTCTTTGTATCTAAAACAATATTAATTGTATATAAATGACTGTATGTATGTTTATTTGGGTATATATTGTTTATCTATTTGTGTAAATATGGAAGTTTTTACTGTACATGCTATCTAGAACATACTTGAAAACTAGATAAATCTCAATGTATTCTTCCTGGTAAGACATTTTCTAAATAATTGTTGCACACCCCTCCAGTCCCCCCCTCCAGGGTTAATAAGACACTATGGGGTAGATTTAAAGGCAGGCGATAAACCAGTCGGTAGGGCCAAAGTGAATACCGGCTGAAAAACTAACATGTCTAACGCAGTATTCAAAGGCCCTACCAGCTAAAATCACAAAGGACATTCGGCTGAACGTTCGTTTTGTGAGTTAGTTCCCAAAACGTCGATAAGAGCAGCGATATTGGGAACTTAACAGTAAAAAAACACCAATTGTTAACTGATCCATGTTACACTTACCTGTCATCCACCGTCTGTCTCCTTCTGTTCTCTATCTTCACTTCTTTCTTCTATATTCGCTTTTCTTCTATCTTCGCTTTTCTTCTATCTTCGCTTCTTTCTTCTCTTCTTCCTTCCTGTAAAAGAAAAGTATGTATAATTACAATGTGGAATACAAAATTTAGCTTAACCCCTTGAGTGCCAGAGGGGTACACAACGCATTGCAAAGCAATGCGTTGCGAACCTCTCTGGCCTCAACGGGTTAAGTCAGTACCCAAGAATATACATATAAAGTGCCATTATACATCTCTAAATAAAATATGCCCCCAAAGAAGAAGTGCACAAATATGGTAGATATTCTCAGAATAAAGAAATGATGCCTTAACTTAATAATCTAACTGTCTCCGCTGCTGTTCGTGGCCGCAGAGGAGGCAGCAGCAGAGACAGTGCCGTGAGCCACAGGTCACCCCTCCTTTCAGGCCGATGCCCATTCCGCATTGAGGGAATCAGAGCAGAGACTGCCTTTATACATGGGCAGCCTCTGTATCGATTCCTTCACAGCCATTGGCTGATATGTGCTGACACACACATCCCAGACAATCAGATTCAAGCGACTGTCCTTCAAACTGATTGGCTGGGATGTGTGTGTGTCAGCACATCTCAGCATCTTAGATGCCCTTAGCTCCACCCACGACCATGCCCCCTCTCCTCACATGACCTCTGTAGCACCAAAGGGATAGATAATATCTTGTAATGCAGTATAAAACTGAAGCAGGGACATTAATACTGCTCTGGCCATGCCCACAATTCAGAATTTGGGTGTGGCCAGCACCCTTCAAAATTTTGAGTTCTAGGCAGTTGCCTACTCTGCATATTGTGAAATCCGGCCCTGGTGTTTTCCAACCCTGTCCTCAGGGGCACCTAGCAGTAAACTGACCAAACCTCACCTTTAAACCTTTGAGTGCCATCCGTTGTGTAGAGAGGCGTAACAAGAAGCCACCGGGCCCTGGTGCAAGAATTGCCATGGGCCCCCCCGACCACATTGGCCCCCCTCAACTACATTGGCCACCTCCACATTGCCCTTTCCACAATGCCCCTCATTCTCCACAGTGCCCCTTCATCTCCACAATGCCCCTCTTTCTCTATATTGCCCCTTCCACATTGCTCCTTCAACAATGCCCCCATCACAATGCCCCTCATTCTCCACAATGCCCCTTCCACAATGCCCCTATCTCCATATTGCCCCTCAATCTCCATAATGCCCCTTCCACAGTGCCCCTCATTCTCCACATTGCCCCTACTGACCGCCCCCCTCCTCCTACCTCGAGTCCCTGGTGGTCTAGTGGTGAGCCAAGCTCCCGCGTGGTTCGTAGTAATGCAGAGCGCTGGGAGATTATGTCATCTCCCAGTGCTCTGTATTACTAGAGTGCCGGCTGCCTGGAGATCAGCTGTGCTGCGGGCACGTGGCGAGGGGATCGCAGGCCCCTGAGAGTGACGGGCCCGGTTGCAGGTGTGACCCCTGCGACCCCTATTGTTATGCCACTGGTTGTGTACCCCTCTGGCACTCAAAGGATTAACTGGGACAAAGGAAATATGCATATTGCAGGAATGCACTGAGATCAGAGGCCCTGTACTATGCATTTTTCAAATGCATCCCAGTTAAGGGTTAGGTCTGGTCAGCCTACCTAACAAGTCATGCCTTTAGGATATACATGCTTCTGTACATGTGAGTTAATTAACCCCATGGCAGCAAGGTGGAGGACAAGAGCAATTTTGGCCTTTTAAATATTTTTGTTCAACCATATTTTCCCTCTAATTCATTTAGCTCCCACACAAATTATATTCCTTTTTTAAAGAAAAGTATGGCTTTCTTTTAATGACATATTTATATGCATATCACATCATTTAGTTTGATAATCAGTTATAATAAAAGGCCAGATGTATGTTTGTCCGATGCAGTCAGACGCAGACAAGACTGCCCTAACGCAGTCATGCACAGTAGACACTGCCCGAACACAGGCCAGATGTATGTTTGTCTGATGCAGTCATGCACGGTAGAGACTGCCCTAACGCAGTCATGTGCAGTAGAGACTGCACGAAAGCAGGCCAGATGTATGTTTGTCTGATGCAGTCATAAACAGTAGAGACTGACCTAACGCAGTCATGCACAGTACAGACTGCCCTAATGCAGTCATGTGCAGTAGAGACTGCCCTAACGCAGTCATGTGCAGTAGAGACTGACCTAACGCAGTCATGCACAGTAGAGACTGCCCTAACGCAGTCATGCACATTAGAGACTGCCCTAATGCAGTCATGCGCAGTAGAGCCTGCCCTAACGCAGTCATGCACAGTAGAGCCTGCCCTAACGCAGTCATGCACAGTAGAGGCTGCCCTAATGCAGTCATGCACAGTAGAGGCTGCCCTAACGCAGTCATGCACAGTAGAGACTGCCTTAACGCAGTCATGCGCAGTAGAGGCTGCCCTAACGCACTCATGCACAATAGAGCCTGCCCTAATGCAGTCATGCACAGTAGAGGCTGCCCTAACGCAGTCATGCACAGTAGAGACTGCCCTAACGCAGTCATGCACAGTAGAGACTGCCCTAACGCAGGCCAGATGTATGTTTGTCTGATGCAGTCATGCATAGTAGAGACTGCCCTAACGCAGGCCAGAATGTTTGTCCAATGCGCAGTAGACACTACCCAAATGCACAGACTTTGGCCGTGTACACGGGCTTTTACACTAGTAATATAATAAAAAAATACTGGAAAAGATGAAAATATATTTTTTGTATAGGTTTCCCTGTGGTGATTTGTACATCTTGTGCATCTTTTAAAAGGGATTGGATACAAAGTAAGAATGTTCTTTCACATTTCCCAAGTGTCCATTTTAAAGAGAGACAACCCCTCTTAGAAGCTAATCCTTATGTTCCTCTTCGTTGCTCTGGTGTCCCTGGCCTACATTCACTAAAGACCGATGCTGTGGCGATATGATCTTGTTGATGTATTAGAAGCACTTCGACATTTTGATGTACACAGACACATCAACATATTCAATAAAATTGTCAGGTGCAAAGGGAGGGGTGAAGAAGGTCCCTATTAGCATACAGGATTGTTGAAGTGCTGTCGATGTGAAAGGGATCTCCTCTCGTCACACATGACCAACATTACGACAGTTCTAAAGTTGAACAGTATTCTCTCTCTGCTTCCATACTTGGCCAGTAGGGGAGTGGAGAGAACAGTTTCAGTACCATGGACAGCATTGAGTTCCATAGGGATGTGCATTGCTCCCCCTTGTGGCACTCAAGAGTTACAAAAAAGTACACCAAGCACGACACAATTATCCCATTAGCTATGTATCATATATTATACATCTTATACTGGGTTCATTTATTTTTTTAATAAAGCGCATATAACATATTTTACACATATAAAGGCAAGGTATGCACCTGCATACCTTGCCTATTAACCCTTGGGTAGCAGAGGAGTACGGAAATGCATTGCAAAACAATGCATTGCGTGTCTCTCTGGTACTCAAAAGTTTAAGTATGCAATACATATACAAGGGGCACTATGTGTTGGATTTCAAAGGAGAAAGTTAGTATGTCGGATGGGAGCACTCTATATTGAATTACAATAGGAGGGTTAATGTCTGAGAGGGGGCACTCTGTGTCGGATTTCTAACATGTTGTGCCGCATGGTGAACAACACCATTGTGTGTTAGCCCTATTTACACTGCCTGACACCCCCCATCCTTTTTCCCTTGCCCAGGCAGTGGCCATGTGGATTTGCGGCTAGCAGTGGGTAAGGGAAAAAAGGCTGGAGAGGGTCAGACAGTGTACATGGGGACCTGTGTTTACCAGTGATCAAGGGAACAAGTCTGGGGGCCAAGCAGTGTATATGGGGTTCTATGGCTACCACTGGGCATGGGAACCAGGCCGGGGGCAAGTGGTAGCCACAAATCCCCATAGATGCTGCGTGACCCCCAGTCTTGTTCCCCTGGAAGTGCACAACATGTACAATATATGATACAGAGGAAATCCCTTCCGCACTGATAGCAGTTCACAATCCTCCCTGCTTGTGATTTCTTGAGGACTGTTTACTGCATTTACTGCATAGGAAAGTACAGGGAGATCCCAACTTCACCAACCTCAGGTAGGTGAAGTTGAGACTAAACACCATGCAGTATTTGTATAAAAATCTCTGATTTCTGAGACCTAAAATCTAGTCTTCCATATGTTCTGAGGGAGCAGATATTCCTGCCTTTTCCAGGTACCACAGGACTCTCCAGATAATTGTGGAGGATATATGTAAGGCTATTGGTTAGCCTGGAGTTGTGGGAGGGCTGGTTGGAGACATTTATACCAACCTCAATCCTTTCCTCGGGACTGCGCAGAGCTCCGACTGAGCTCTGTGTTACCCACCCAACCCATACCCCTTTCTCAGCTCTATCAATTTCATTCTTTTTCTTATACACGTGGGCCCACTCTTAGGCCTACCTTACAGGTCGGAATGGGCAATAGGCATCCGACATACACCTTATCATCATAGTCTCTCCTAGGCCCGCCCACAACAGGGGTTTAACTACAGGGAGTGAAGATGTATTTGCTCCTTGTATCCAAAGGGGGCCCATCAACGCCAGGGCCCAATAGGATGCACACGGTAGAATATTTGACTAGTTATGCCACTGCCTGGATTGTCTGTAAATGGGCAGAGACAAGGTAACCTGTATTGTCTGTAAATGGGCAGATACAAGGTAAGAATCTTTCTGAATATAGGATCAGCAGTTACGAATCTCAGAACATTTACTACATAAGCTCTTATCTCTCAAGTGAAAGCACAAACAAAATTAACCAAATAGTGTCTGAAAAGACATTTAAGCATACATTAAAAAAAACAAAAAAAAAAACAAGTTTAAGATTATATTGTGGGGATGTACCATAAAACCGATAACTTTTACAGATGTTGGCCTGGATTGATTGATATTTAAAGGTATATCAACCAATTTAATTCTTGATGTTAGTGTTCATTTAACACCACGAATAAAACATTCTCGCTTTAGAATAAACAAACCCTTTGAGTGCCAGAGGTGCGCGTTGCGTACCCCTCTGGCGCTCAAAGGGTTAAGAGCCAGAGTGCATTGCACAGCCCTCTGTTTTTGTTAATGGTTTAACCCGCGGATTGCCAGAGAGGTTTCCAACGCATTGCGTACCACTTTGGCACTCAATGGGCGAGTAAACTTCAGTAATATAAGTAGATGAGTAACTCGGATACCTTTAAATATTCAGCATGTTCTGTAAAAATAAAAATGATGCCTGTGCAGGTAGAGCTGTCAGGCAGTAGGGGGCGCTAAGCTTACCCAGAACTGCGTGTGTGTATGTTGTGGGATTTAACAGCGATCCTAATAGTGCAGGGCTGGATGCAGTGCACTGCCTTCTCTGGGGGTCACAGTGTGTGTGATGTGTCTCTATTTACTGCACACACCCAGGCACACAGACTGGCACACGCTGGCACGCTGGGTGCCCTCCCTTGTGCTGATTGTATCTACTCCAGTACAGAGCCAGGCTGCTCCCTCCCCTCTCCCCATGAACATCAGGAGGGGATCGGCTCACACACTGGTACCGGGGCTATGCAGCTGGGATCGGGGGCTTTGATGATGCCCCACTTTATATAAGCTGCCCTTTTTACCCAGAACATGAGAAAGGTGATGGCTCGCAAGCTGGCACTCTTCCTGATTGGGATCCTTTGGATCGTTATCCTCATCTTCTTCTTGGGAGGCAGAGGGAAGTTGGAAGTAGAAGAATCAGACGGGGAATCCGCAAAGGTAAGGGTAGATTGTACAAGGATTTCTACCGTTAGATGTACTTAACCCCAGGTGTAGTCAACTGCTGGAGCTCCAGCTTTTGGGGACTTCAACTCCGACCATCCGCAACACGCCTTCGGAATTATGGGAGTTGTAGTCTTCAACAGCAGGGAGTCCAAGAACTGACTACCTATTTGTGTTAACCCATTTGCTGCCACTGCAATGTAAACAGATTAGTGTACAAGTGGTTTGAGGGATGATGGTGCAAATTGGGGTTAATCTGTAATGTCAAAATCGACCTATTTTTACATATATTTTTTTTAATCTCCCTTTAACCATTTGAATACCAGAGGGATATCCAACACATTGTTGATCATCTGCCTTCAAATGGTTAACCGTTTTATTACCATTGGTAAAACAATAATAACTCACTTGTAAGATGCTCGGTATTCAGTGCATTGATTGGGTTGTGCTACTCAGTCATAAATAGTTAACGTCAAACTTTTCTGGCAAAAAAAATATATGTATAAAATTAATATAAATTATGTCTCTGTGTGTCTGTATAAAACTGTGATCTGTGACTGGTACCAAAGTTACTGCCATAAGGAAAAGGTGTTTTTAATGGCAGGGCATGTGTGGGTTTATATGTGGGAATGGGATTCCAGATTAGTGAAGTTAATCAAAGTGTCAATCTCTTTTGTATTTAAGCTTTTTTAGTGGGTATTCAAGTTTCACCATTCATTTTAGTATGCTCACATGGTGGAGAGTTTGTATTAATAAAACTGTTCATTTTAAGGAGGCTGTCACCAACAAATGAAAAGGGTTAATTTCAGAGTTGGTAAATGCCAGGTCAGTAACCCCTGTATCTTTTGTCAGTGACTGTACCTTTTTATTTGGTACTTTGCAGGGATGTGCACAGACATTTTGGGGGGCAGGGGCTCAAATGAAAAAAGGACACTTCTCATAATTATTTATTTAAAATATATATTTAAAAAAAAGAAAAGAATTTACATCTCAGGAGCCTGTAGGCACAGAAATCTGAAGCGCCCCCCACCCCCATTGACCATCTGCACTGGACACCTCCACAATGCTCCTAATCTCCACATTGCCCCCATCATCTCCATATTGCCCTTACACTGTCCCCTGTCAGCTCCATATTGCCCTCATCAGCTCCACATTGCCCCCATCATCTCCATATCGCCCCCCATCAGCTCCATATTGCCATCATCTCCAACTTACCCTCACATACATTGCCCCATCATCTCTACATTGCCATCATCTTCATCTTGCCCCCCATCAGATCCATATTGCCCCATCATTTCCACATTGCCCCCCAGTGTCCGTTTCCTACCTCTTCCCTGGTGGTCCAGTGGCAGGAGAGGTCTGTATGTGCCTCCTTTGGCACAGACCTGTAGCTGCTGGAGCTCCCGCGTGGTCTTCTCTTCATGCAGAGCGCTGGGAGATGATGTCATCTCCCAGTGCTCCGTAATACTAAAGAGCCAACGAGGGAACGCAGCATCTACAGGTCTGTCCTGAAGGAGGCACAGACCTGACTGGGCGGAGGGTGGGTTAGTGCGGGCTGCGAGGCAACTTTTTTTTTTTTTTTAAAGGGCATGAGGGCAGTTTGGACAAAAAGGGCAGGTGCTCAAGCCCCCCTTGGTGTCTGTGTGTGCACGTGCCTGGTACTTTGTCCACCAAGTATAAGATGACCTGCTTCTGTCTGTCTTTTTCATAAAATCACCCGTGGTTAATTTTCATTTAAATATCATGTATTCCTATCCAGCAATTAAAAAAAATAAAATGGTAATGAAGTTTTAAAATGTGTCAGATATTAAATTAAAGGAGCAGTAAACTTTTTTTATGAAAAAATATATCGAGCAAAATATATTGAGTAAAATAAGGGTACTCCCACTGCCCAGAGATTTATATTTCCAGAGTTATTACAGTTTAAATCCATGTCTTTTTACATTAGCAGTGCCCTCTATTGGTCAAATTCTAATTAGATTTCCTGTTAGATTCTAATGGAGAGGAAAGTCAGAGACATACAATTCTCCATAGAATGTGATAGAACCTGCCTGTCACTTCCTGTCAGAACTATCAGGAAGTAAACACAGTAAATTCACTTCCTGTCAGTTAGAACTTCCAGGAAGTAAACACAGTAAATTCACTTCCTGATTATTTAAACTGCTATATATATTTTGAATAAAACATCTGAGAGCGATGGGAGTGACCTTGTTTTATTCAGCAGGAAAAGCTCTGTAAAATATGTGTTTTCATAAAAAATAAATTTACTGCTCCTTTAAAAAGAGGCTAACGGCTACAGTGTGGCTACATTTGTTATGAAAATGTATTTAAAAAAAAAATTAAAAACACCTTAAAAAGATGATTCTTCTGAGATTAGAACCCTGCCTTTTCATTTCACAGAGTGTGTATCTCCTGTTTGTTGACCTTAACCATGTTATACCAGTGGTTCTCAAACTTTTTTTGCTCGGGGCACCCCTAACACATAATCTAGAACATTCGGGGCACCCTTAACATATTTAATGTACTTTATCAAGGGCATGATGATGGGTACAATAAATAAATATACAGTTATTATTATTAGGTTTTACAATCATAATAACAAAACTAAACATATTGTGCTTAACAATTTCTATAAAACTTTATTTAAATGTCCATTTTTGTCAGTCTTCATAAAAGCATGGGGCTCCCTCAGTAGATGTCCGTGGCACACCAAAGTTCCACAGCACCCTGGTTGAGAATCACCGTGTTATACCTTTGAGTCCCAGAGTGGTTTACAATGCATTGCTTTGCAAAGCGTTGATATCTATTCTGGCATTTGAAGGGTCAAAACGTATTAGGCGCTTATACAGACACATAGTGGTCAGATGACCGTGCATATCTTATAACATATTTTAGGGCTTATGCACCTAGCAACTAATTAAAAAAATGTTGGAAGGGGTTGCATTGAAGAGGTTATGAATCTTGTACATTTTTAGGTTGGTATGTCCCTCTAGGTCAGGGGCGGGCAGCGGCCTTTACCTGTTGAGGACTACAACTTTCATCACGTGCTACTAGCCAATGGCTAACTTGGAATTCTGGGAGTTGTAGTCTTCAACATCTGCAGGGAAGGAGGGGGGGATCAGGTTGGCCAACAGCGCTTTAAAGTGTTAGTAATGTCTATATTTCACAAACACTAATATTGCAGCTATTATAAAATGAAATTAAACAACCCCAGTACCCTCTCTCAAACATTTATGGTTTGAGAGATATAGAAGGATAAAATTCCCCACTGTTCCCCCTTTACCTGACGTCATCTGTAAACTGACTCCAGGATATCCTGGTCCCGGGACAAGCAAGTGGTTCTTCAGCAGAGCTGAAATAGCAAAATGTAAAAAGGAATACTTTATTGGAACGGTCTACAAAGCATGCCTGCAAACCAGGCACACTTTGTGGACCGTTCCGGTGACGTATTTCATTTTACATTGCGCTATTTCGGCTCTGCTGAAGAGCCACCTCGAGTCGGCAAACATGAATCTCCTGCTGTCAGCTTTACAGCTGACATCAGGGAGAGAGGAGGGAGCGAGGAACTTTAGCCTTCTATATCTCTCAAACCATAAATGTTTGAGAAATGGGGCTGGGGTTGTTTGATTTCATTTGCAATATTAGTGTTTGTTAAATTGTTAGTAATGTCTACAAAAAAGTTTTTTTGCATTTAGAAGAGCTTAAAAAGCTGAGCTAAATGCAAAAAAAGTATCTCTCAAACTGCTATGTTTTAAGCTGTCAGTCGGAGAGATCAAACTTTAAACGCCTGTATCTCTTAAACCATAGCGGTTTGAGAGATACGTTTTTTTGCATTTAGCTCAGCTTTTTAAGCTCTTCTAAATGCTGAGTTTGGACATATAATTCTAATGGGAAATGAAGATGAGCAGTGAATGTGGAATCTTAATTAACCCTTTGAGTGCCAGAGGGATAATCGTGGCAATGTGCTGGGTTACCCCTCTGGCACTCAGAGGAATTTAAGAGTCTGGAATGTTGTTATAGATATAATAGTCTAAGATTTATATTAACCCTTTGAGTAACAGGAAGGTATCCAGTGCAATGCATTGGATACCATTCTGACATTCCAAGGGTTAATAAAAAAATACAGGAAATGAATCTCTTTGTAAACCATTTTTAAAAAGAAACCTTTACATAACACCACTTAACATCTAGACCCCCCGATCTCTGTTCTGTACCTGTGATTGCTAGTATGAAGTCTGAGGCAGAAACTGATTAACTCATTGAGTGACAGAGCGGTACACAACTCATGTTGTTAACCCTCAAATGCTAGAGATGTATTCTACACATTGCAAGTTAATATGTTTCCACTCTCTAGTATAATATGACTTAAAGGGACAGTAAAAAAATTGTGTTTTGTAGTTTGTGGCACAAATCCTCTCTCTCAAACCTTTATGGTTTGAGAGATTTTTGCATGTAAAGCTCCCCCCTCCCCTTCTTCTGACATCAGCGCTGTGCTGACAGCAGGGGATCCAGGTCCTGGGACCAGCCGGCGGCTCTTCAGCAGAGCTGAAATTGCGACAATGGAAAAGAATTACTTCATTGGAAAGGTCAACAAAGTGTGCCTGGTTTGTAAGCACCCTTTGTAGACCGTTACAATGAAGCAATTCTTTTCCAATATTGCTATTTTGGTTCTGCTGAAGAGCCGCCTCGTGGCGGCCGACACGGATCTCCTTCTGTGAGCTTTACAGGTAACGTCAGGAGAAGGGGAGGGGGAACTTTACATGTGAATATCTCTCAAACCATAAAGGTTTGAGAGATAGGATTTGTGCCACATAATTTATTTTTTATAAACTCTACAAAACAAGAGTTTCTTTTTTTATGGAACATTACTGTCCATTTAAACAAGAACACCTTGCAATAATAACACCTTCCTTACATTACTATGACCAGGAAACCATAATGGTCCTTATGAATTTTGCTCTTGTTCCTTTAAGTGATAACATCTTCAATCAATTCTGGAATTCAGGTCCATGGTGGCAGACATGAAAGTCGATGCAACGCAAAGGGTTAAAGTGATAGTAATACTTAAAATGTAAAAAAAATATGTTGTAGGGTTTATCCCCCTTAGTAAAACAAGGACACTCCCACTGCTGAAAGGTGTTTCTTTCAAAAGTTATTAATATCACAGTGGCCTGAAATTGTACAGTGGCGCTGTTGCTACACGATCCTATGGACAGCTCTGGTCCAGGGACCATAAATCTCCATAGGATGGTATAGCAACAGCGCCACTGTACAATTTCAGGCCACTGTGATATTGCACGTAAAAAATTCAACTTTGAAAATTAATAACTTTTGAATTAAACACATTTCAGCAGTGGGAGTACCCTTGCTCAGGGGGATAAACCCTACAACATATTTTTTTTACATTTTCAGTATTACTATCCCTTTAAGAAGATTCATGCACCTCCATGGACATTATATCCAGCACTGATTGAAGATCTTGGGGGTGATGCACTAAGGAGTGATAAAGAGATGATAAAGTAGAGATGACATCTCCTGTGATATCACTTCTCCAGTTCCTATGCTATTCTATAGAGTCTATACACTAAGGTCTTCCTTTGGAGAAATCTTAGTGCATTGGCTCCATAGACTAATACAAGAATTGACACATTATCACAACTTTATCACCTCTTTATCATGCCTTAGTGCATCTCCCCCATTGTCTCTTAACCCCTTAAGGACCTGCTGTGCACACACTTTGCGGTCACTTAAGGACCACGGAGCTTTTTTTTTTTTTTTTCACGATCCGATTCCAGACTCCCCGAACGGTGTGCAGCCTCATGGGGTGCCCAGAATTCCATGACGGTCCTTGAGGGTATAACAACCCATGACGGTCCAGGACCGTCATGGGTCCTTGAGGGTATAACAACCCATGACGGTTCAGGACCGTCATGGGTCCTTGAGGGTATAACAACCCATGACGGTTCAGGACCGTCATGGGTCCTTGAGGGTATAACAACCCATGACGGTTCAGGACCGTCATGGGTCCTTGAGGGTATAACAACCCATGACGGTTCAGGACCGTCATGGGTCCTTGAGGGTATAACAACCCATGACGGTCCAGGACCGTCATGGGTCCTTGAGGGTATAACAACCCATGACGGTTCAGGACCGTCATGGGTCCTTAAGGGGTTAAAATAAGGTACAAGGGTAAAATTCGCAGGGACAATAACCCTTTGAGTGCCAGAGAGGTACGGAACGCATTGCTTTGCACTGCGTTCCGTACCCCTCTGGCACTCCAAGGGTTAAGATTTTCTGGCTATCGTAAGGTGTGTGGTTATTGTTAGTTCTCCATTAAAGTAACAGTAATGTCCCATATGGTTATTATTAGTTCTCCATTAATGTAACAGTAATGTCCCATGAAAAATGTTTCTTGTTTTGTAGAGTTTAAAAAAAAGAAATTATGTGGCACAAATCCCCTCTTTCAAACCGTTACGGTTTGAGAGATATTCGCCTGTAAAGTCCCCCTCTCCCCTTTTCCTGACGTCAGCTGTAAAGCTGCCAGTAGGAGATTCGAGTCGGCTGACTTGTGGAGGCTCTTCAGCAGAGCCGAAATCACATTATTTAAAAATAATTATTTCACTTTGTAGACCGTTCCAGTGAAGTAATTCTTTTCCATTATCGCTATTTCGGCTCTGCTGAAGAGCCGGCGGCTGGTCCCAGGACCAGGATCACCTGCTGTCAGCAGAGCGCTGACGTCAGGACAAGGGGAGGGAAGGGGGGACTTTACATGTGAATATCTCTCAAACCGTAAAGGTTTGAGAGAGAGGATTTGTGCCACATAATTTATTTTTCTAAACTCTACAAAACAAGAAAAAGCGTTTTGTGGGACATTAGTGTCTCTTTAACCCCTTAAGGACTGTCCGCGAGCACACGCGGCCGGCACTGAAGGACCACAGACCTTTTTTTTTTTTTTTTTTTCCGGTTCCGGACTCCCGGAACGGCGTGCAGCTGCGGGGGGGGGGGGAGCCCAGAATTCCATGACGGTCATAGCTAAGTCAGATCTACCCATGACATACTGTGACCGTCAAGAGTCATTAAGGGGTTAAGGAGAGACCTCAGGAACTTTGTACCATGCCGCAGTATGTGTTAGCATGCTTCGGTGTGGACTTTGCCACTGGCTGGTGCAATTCTGAACAGTGGATCGGTTAGGTAGTGGGGAAGCGTTACTAAAAGTGGTAATATCTTCTTATTGATCAGCAGAGTTTTTTTCTTATTGTCGTTTCTTTTTATTTATTTATGGATCAATAGAGACACAAAATGCCCTTTAACCCTTTGAGGGCCAGAGGGATACGCAACGCATTGCAAAGCATTTCTCAGGGGAAGAAATACTATTGGCTCAGCAGGTTCAATGCATCAAGGCCCAGACAGCTTTTGGGGGGGCTCCGAATGCTGAAAACAGGAATGTTTAAGGTTGTTCAGTCATTTGCAGATAATTAGGGGCCTAAAAGGTTATTTTGCACCAGGCTCCACATTCGCTAGATCTGCCACCGACACATCTCTGTGGCACTCACAGGGTCAATAATATATTTACCATTTCTGATTATTTAAAAAAAAAAACCTTTACTTAACAATAATAATTTATCACTCTGAATAAAGCCCCAAACCCCCGCTATAAAGTTGTCCTGCGATAATTAAGCAGGTAGCAACTAGCTTTATAATATATATGTTACCTCTGAAATGTGGCTGATAATAAACAAATCCTTTATTGTAGGAGACCAGAAGCCAGGCATCAGCGTGGACACCTTGTCTGTGCGCCTGCGGTGTCAGTCCTGGTTTCCATTGAGTAGCACTGCAGTGTGCCACATGGTAACAGGAAAGGGACTGACAGCGCAGGCGCACAGACTGCACTAACCTGCCTGTCAGTCTCCTACAATAAAGGATTACTTTATAATCAGCTACATTTCAGAGGTAATATATATATATATATATATATATATATATATATATATATATAAAGCTAATCGCTACCTGCTTAATTATTGCAGGGCGACTTCATAGCGGGGGATAGTTCTGCTTTAAAGGAATAGTAAACCCCCCGAAAAACTTTAAGCCAAATGATAGGAATAATAAAAACATACTTAACTCCCTCGTTCCCATCTCTCGATCCGTGTCGGCGGACACGAGGAGGCTGTTCAGCAGAGCCGCAATAGCGCAATTTAAAAATAAATACTTCTTTGAACCGGTCTAAAAAGTGTGCTTGCAATCCAGGTACACTTTGTAGACTGTTCCAAAGAAGTATTTCTTTTTAAATCATGCTATTGCGGCTCTGCTGAAGAGCCTCCTCTCCTTCTGTCAGCTTTACAGCTGATATCAGGAGAAGAGGAACTTTAGCAGAGGATATCTCTCAAACCATAGCAGTTTGAGAGATAGGATTTTTGGTATTTTGTTTATTTTTTTAACCTCTACAAAACTAGAAGAATTTTTTTTTGGGACACTACTGTCCCTTTAAAAAGAAACGTCAACATGTTTAGTGGCTAACATGCCACTTCATCAGGAAGTATACAATGTTGCAAAATACAACATTTTTTTTCAAGCCCTGCTGATAGGTGGTGGTTCTGAAGGGATTGAGTGAGAAGGATATGGATATCTGTGCGGAGGCAATTTAATATCCTCCACAAGCCGTTTTTGTCATTGCAATCATCCATGCCAAAATTTGAATGAGAGTATAACATTTGATCCTTATACTTCCTCTGATGATTGAGAAATTCTACACTAGAGATGCACTGATACCAATTTTTTAAGACCGAGTACGAGTACCGACACTTTTTTCAAGTACTCACTGGTACCAATTACCGATACTTGTTTTTGCGGTCATTTGACAGTTTTCCAAGTACCTAAAGCATATATATATATATATATATATATATATATATATATATATATATATATATACATACACCACCTCTTGACTCTTGATTCTCCCCTTTTGCCTCTTTCTCCCCCTCTTGATTCCCACCTTTTGCTTCATTCTCACCCTCTTGAGCTACCTCCTTTTTCTCTCCCTTTTGATCCCCCTTTCTCCCCCTCCATTACTCTTGATCCCACCCTTTTGCCTCTCTCTCCCTCCTGATCCCCCCTCCTTTTGCTTCTTCTTGCCCCCCCTCCTTTTGTCTCCTGATCTTACTCCTTTTGCCTCCTTTTTTTTTCTCCCTTAGTCCCTTTTGCTTCTTTTTCTCCCTCTTGACCCCCCTTTCTGCCTCTTTCTTCACCCGCTCTTGATGCCCCATCTTGCCTCTATTGATCCCCCTTTGCCTGCCTTAACCTCCTCTGCCAGGTGCTCGCTGTTCTCTCGCGAGCCCTGGCAGAGGTCAGCATTGGAGTGTTGCCTTGGTAACTCGTGGCAACGCTTCGACGCTGCAGGAGGGAGAGAGGGGACCGGGGAGCATTGTGAGCAGCTCCCCAGGCTCCCTCTCTGTAGCACCGACCCTGACACAGGGTATCGGTGCTGGCATGAGCCGCATTTGCGCGAGTACGAGTACTCACGCAAATGGCGGTGTCGGCACCTATACCGATATCAGTATCGGTATCGGTGCAACCCTATTCTACACTATGAGACTCTCCCCTCTCTTTTATATTCTTGGTTCCACATAACCCTTAGCATTTTACAGTATGTAGGAAGATTCCTACAAGAGATGGTGATAGGGTGGTCATTTATAGACTCAGTGGAGTCATTTTGGTACAAACCAAGTACACCATAGGGGGATAGTCTCGTTTCCAGTCCTAAGTACACATAAATGGTTCAGGATAAGGATATCCCCAATAAAGCACAAGTAAATCAATCCAAATGACAGAGCCACTGATTTCTCACCTATGATCGACCGCAGGTATCGTGAAAACCTGCACTGTTGGCGTGTGCCTTGGAGTAATATTGATAAACACTGCTATAGGGCAGAGGGTTTAAACCTGTCCTCAGGTCCCCCTATAAAGTGACCACATATCCCTTTAAAGGGATAGTAATGGTTAATTTTAAGTTGATTTAATATCGTAGACATTAAAAAAAGATCATCATCAATGTACGTCTTATCTCTCAAATCATTATGGTTTGAGAGATATAACTTGCTAAAGTTACCTTTTCCTGGCTGTTTTACTCAAGTCTGCTATCTAGCTGACAGACCAGACAGAGGCTCTTCAGCAGAGCTGAAATCACGCTATTTAGAAATAAATACTTAATTGGAACGGTCTACAAAGTGTGCTTGCAAGCCAGGCAAACTTTTTAGACCATTCCAAATGAAGTATTTATCTTTAGATATCATTAGATTGGCGCTGCTGAAGAGCCACATCTGGTCAAGCGACAAGAATCTGCTTATGACAGCTTTACAGCTCGTCAAGCATAAAGGGGAGGGACCAGAGAACTTTATTTTCCTATATCTCTCAAACCATGTCGGTTTGAGAGATATGAATAAGTGCAAGTACCCTCTTTTAATTGTATAAACCATATAGTTAATACTTTTTTTTCTGACATTACTATCCCTTTAAATCCTGAACATAGTAACAGTAAATTAGGTTGAAAAAGACACAAGTCCATCAAGTTCGACCTTTGCCTCATAATCCAGAGAAATGAGAATTATATAACCTTTCCTGCTATCAAATAAGTTATTCTTTATCAGACCTTCCTGTTTTGCCTACTAATACATTGTATAACCCTGTATGTTACCTCTTAAAAGAAATGTATTTAATCTTCTCTTAAATGTATCCATTGTATCTGCAATTACACAATTTATCAGACCTTAGTGTTAACAGCCCCTTCCTCTGCTGAAGTTGAAATCTCCTTTCCTCTAATCTCAAGGGGGGGGCCCTGATTATTTGATCAGTCCTTGGAATGAATAGTTCACCAGAGATCCTTGTATTGTCCTCTTATGAAAACTTAATTCTGCAAGACTACGCAGGAATCAGCACACCCTGCAGTGCACGCTTAGTATAAGCGGCCCTGATTTAAAGGAACATGTCACATTACCCCCAACAGTGTGGGATTTTAGGATTGCATCACATGAAGACACGTGAATCAACCAGTGGTTCAGTCATTTTACAGGATCTGTCTGAGCATTCACTTGTGATCTAATTGTGGAAATCCTAAAAACGTGCTCTGTCAGTGTGTCCGGAGGACTAAAGTTGAGAATCACTGCTTTAGGGAATTAATAAAAATCTGCCCAAATTCCCATTGGCTGAATGGTCTGTTTAACCTCTTGAATGCTAGAGAGGACCACTAACATATTCCACCTCATAAGGTTGCTTGCTCCATGGAGAGGACAGTAGGGCCCTATTAGGGGAGCCCCTGTCCTCTATATTTTGTTTACTGCTCTGTATTAACCCCTTAGCAACCAATGACATGCCAGAACAGTCACGCTGGTCCGCACGTTAAGGTCCAGTGACAGTCATATCATGTCATGGAATTCTGGGATGGCAGTGTGGCTGCACATCGCTCAGCCATCCCAGAACTCACTGCAGAAAAAAAACTGCCGTGGTCCTTAACGACTGTTCACCCCAGGATCGGGTGGTTGTTAAGGGGTTAAGGTGTATAGGAAACAGCTGTGACAAGAACCAAACCCCCACAGGTGTTTTTACGACCTGAACAGTGAGGAACCCCCACCCAAAAGCCCCAGACAAATATGGAGGGAGGGCGGGCAGATTTCCACAGGATCCAGAAGAGGAAGTGACTGGTAAGACAAGCGTATTTATAGTTGTCCCTCCCATTCCCTCCCCTCCACTTCTTTTCCCCAACCAATAACAAGGGGCCTTACTTAGACCCCTCATCCCAGACATGATTCCCCTTCTTAGTTTCTTGTGGGAAATTCTTGATACACAGTGGCTTCAACAGCCCGCAGGTAACCCTGGAGACTCTCCAGGGGTCAGGGCCAACACAGCGCACTGTCTGTGGGGCCCAGGGACCCCAATACAGCATAACAGCTTCTGGGGGCCCCTGAGTCTGGTGGCTCATAGTTGCTACTTAATACAAATAAACAAGTAAGTAAACAATGAAGTCCAGTCATTTACTATTTTTTCTCTGTGACATTCTCTATTTACAGTCTTAATTGTATAGATTTACCCCCAGTGTCTTGTTCCTCCTCTTACGGGTGCTAAAGCTGCCAGTGGTAGCCTCATTCCTGTTGGCTGCACATGTGAGTGTGACAACAAAGCAGCCAATAGGAATAGGAAGTTTGCATTGCTGCTAGTGCCACAGTAGAGAATAGCAGATGTATATGGGCTTTTTCCTGCTGAGTACAACTAGGGTAGTCACATTGTGGATACCTGGTGAGGAGTTGCAGTAAATGTTCAATAAGGGGCCATCTCATCATATGCACTAAGATTATATCCCTGTCAATACACCAAAGATACGCCAACATCTCCAGGCTTTCACCATGCTGCCTTCACCAGGTTTACGATTTTGCAGTGTCCACTTCGATAATGGCTCATGCAGTGTAATGAGCATTGCCGTATTCCTGTGGGTGTGTTTGTATGTTAATGTGGCACTTCACCACATGCAGTAAGCTGCCATAGCTGTTTATGCTGCCAGAGTACATAGTCCCAACGTCCCCAAGCTCAGATTACAAAGTGGAATCCTCCCGTAGCTTTCTACTGAGCCATGGAGGACAGTTGTTTTGTCTGCAAGAGAGTAGAGAAAGTAGCTGCCCTCCCTTAAACTGAATAGCTGATTCAAATACATAAAGAACCTGCAGATCAGCTGTTACCTGTAACCAGTGGCAAAACTAGTCATTGGAGGGCCTTGGTAAAATCATTTTTGGGCCCCTAATACAAAAAATATATTCACAGATGCATAGAAACTACTGGACCCTGAGGAATATAGGGCTCCCTTGGATGCTCTGCCCCAGCACAAATGCACCCTCTGCACCCCCTGTAGTTACACTCCTGAATGTAACAGCTGATTTTCCAGTTCTGTCTTTACCTGAACCAGTCGATCAGCTGTTTTGTTTAGATAGAGGACTATCCCACAATCAGCTGATTCATGTCAACAAAAGACTCTGTCACACTCCTCAAGGCACTCTGTTTGCATGTAAATGTAAAACTTTGCTACACTCCACAAGGCAAACGGGGTGCCATGAGGAGTGTGACAGTGTCTTGTGCTGACATAACTCAGCTGATTGTGGAATAGTCCTCTATCTAGATCAGGGCTTATAATTTTAAGACCTTTGCTACTAGCCAGACCTGAAAAGTTACTAGCCACTGCAAGCCAAAACATACCCACCAGGGCTGAATTTCTACTCGGCAGGGCTAAATTTTCACTCGCCATTGGCTAGTGGCGAGTGGAAATTTTAAGCCCTGGTCTAGATGTAACAGCTCATCTTCCAGCTCTGTGTGTATTTGAATCAGCTGTTAAGCAGGTACAGGAATAGTGTATATTATAACTCTTTGAGTTCCACAGGGTTGTGCAGTGCACTGTGTAGTAATGTGTTGCACATACCTATGGCACTCAAGAGATTAAGTGAGGGCTGGTGTGTCCCTGGTGCTGAAGCCTAAACGTGTTCTCTGTGCTCCCTCAATTACCCACCCAAAATATTGCCAGCGTTAAGCCAACCACATATGCTAATGATCAAATTTTTTCCTACCTAATTCTTAGTGCATATGGCAAAGTGTGTCTTGTTCTCCATGGTGAAGGGATCACTACAGGGATCACTACAGGGATCACTTCAGGCCTCACTGCATCAATCTTTAGTGCACCTCTTACCAGGTTTTGCTTTTCCTATCACTTAATATTTAAAACAGTAGTCTATCACTCAGTCCCTGCCATAGAGTTCTTTATTAAAAAATATTGGATGCTAGTTGACTCTATAGTAACAGTTTGATTGAAAATATATTAATCTGAACTGTAATAACTGTATCTAGTAAAGTTATTTACCCTTCAATAGTCTTGTAATACCGCTATACTGCATACCTCCCAACATTTCAAATTGCCAAAGAGGGACACTTTTGTTTTAGGGGGAGTGGCTGGAGGTGTGGCTGGTGGGTGGGGCATTAGCAAGAATTTTTAGGCTATTTCATGACCTATTGACTCCTCCTTGTATAACCTAATAAATGACTTCTAACAAGACCAAAGTATTTTATGCACACAGACGAATTTATAAACACATATACTGATGTTTAAACAAACAATAATGTGAGTTTTATTGCTGTGGAGCAATGTGATACACTTATATACACACCACACAATGTGGTTTCCTAAAAAGAGGGACATCAGGGTGGGAAAGAGGGACAGAGGGATTTGGGTCAAAAAGAGGGACTGTCCCTCCTAAAGAGGGACACTTGGAAGGTATGATACTGTGTGAGACAATATAGTTTTACCATTGAGTGCTTTGTAGTGTGTTGAACACCTGTCTGGCACGCAGAGGGTAAACTCTTGCCTGTCCTTCTATTAGCATTTCAGATCTAACTCCTGGAAGTCATCACAGGCCACGGTTCTCAGGTTGTCTACGGTTTTGACTGTGACATGACATCCCTCTTCCTGCAGTTCTGCGTGCAGCAGCCGGGAATGTGTTAAACGGAGCGGTTCTCGGATGCTAAAGCAAAATTGATGAATAATGCATATCTGGCTGGATCCCCTGAAATTACTCATGGATGCTGCTTCTTCTGAAGCACCGCTGTATAATTAGGAGTTTTATTAAACCAACAGAAGGCGATCTCATCAGCTCATTTAGATACTTTTTTTTCAAGTGATCCGACTGTAGGAAATGGTTGGAATAAGCAAAATCTTTAAGCGGTGGAAGTTTTATGCTTAGAACTCCCATTGCTTTGCATGCTCTTCTGATTTGGCGACGGCTGCACATTACCGTGATGAGCAATCAGAGGTTGTAATTTGTCATTAGCAACATGGAAAAGGGACCTGATGCCAGTATACTGATAAAAGCTTACTTGTGGGCTGAAGCTGGGGGTGTGCAACTTGCTGCCTTCATGATGTTGTTGGACTTACAGCTCCCATCATCCTCAGTCTGCCATTGGCTGGCTAAGGATGATGGGAGTTGTAGTTTAACAACTGATGGGAAGCTGTAGAGCACGCGCCTCTGGTTAAATTAATATTTGAGAACATCATTACAAAACCACTTATGTATGCTGTTATCCCTGGATACATTTTATAGCCTCCTAGTGTTTGTTTGTGATCCCCAGCTATGCTACAGGGCTTCATAGCTTGTGTCTGGTGATCCCCAGCTACATTACATAACCTCCCAGTATATGTCTGTGATCCCCAGCTACATTACATAATCTCCCAGTATGCGTCTGTGATGCCCAGCTACATTACATAATCTCCCAGTATGTGTCTGTGATCCCCAACTACATTACATAATCTCCCAGTATATGTCTGTGATCCCCAGCTACATTACATAATCTCCCAGTATGTGTCTGTGATCCCCAACTACATTACATAATCTCCCAGTATATGTCTGTGATCCCCAGCTACATTACATAATCTCCCAGTATGTGTCTGTGATCCCCCCTAAGTTGGTGTATGCGATCCCAACTACATTACAGAACCTCTAAGTTGGTGTCTGTGATCCCCAACTACATTACAGAACCTTTAAGTTGGTGTCTGTGATCCCCAGCTATTTTTCAGAACCTTCTAGTTTGTGTCTGTGATCCCCAGCTACATTACAGAACCATCTAGTTGGTTCCTATATGTGATCCCACTGAAGCCATTCCTATTAATCACTAAGTGGGTAAAAATATTCCTTCCTGACTCCAAATAGCAGTCATATATTTTGATGGATCAGCAACCTATCTGATTTGAAGGCAACTGTCCTAATTCTCAATAATGTTCTGTGCTAGATAGGTATCCATTACATTTTGAACTCAGTTACAGTATCTGCAAGCACAGCATCCTGAGGCAAAGAATGCCATAGCTTTACCACCTTTACTGTAAAAAAATCCCTGCCTTTTGTTTAGTCGAAAGCGCCTTTCCTCTAGTCTTAATGGATCACCTCTTGTCTACTATATATTAAGCATTACTATCCCTTTAAGCCCTCTTTAGGAGATATTGGTCTGTTCTTAGAACTATGTAAGATTGTGCATTTTATTTGGATAGGAAAATGGACGGACTGATTGGGCTGACTCTTTCTTATCTTCTGTCAAAAGCTATGTTTCTATCTCCTTTAATTACAGAGAAACCCACAAAAAAGTTAACCATTTGAGTGTCAGAGAGGTATCCAATGCATTTGGCACTCAAAAGGTAAAGGCTATTTGCTCTCATCCCACACTTTTTATCATGGAACGTGTAAGTTAGATTGTTCTAGAACAGGGATGATCAATGTGTGGCCCTCCAGATGCTGCCAGACAACAACAAGTTTTCCAGCAGTTGGAGGGCATCCCCACTATTCTAGAAACACAGAATCTGTTTATCTTTACAGTTTTTCCCCATTTATGATAATCTGTGACTGTATAATTGAAGGCACCAACTTCGTTTACAATTGCTCATTAACTGTGAATTTTTGATTTTGAGATAAAAACAGCAGCTGCCTTGTAACGCATTATCCGGGAATTATTTTGGTCTTTCCGATGATAGTAATGGAACACCTGCAGCATTATGTAGATTGTGTCTTCCTGAGTTAACCCCTTCATGGCCCATTTCCTATTATGACAAGTCATCCTATATAATAAAATGCTAGAATGTTTGTTCGATGCAGTCATGAGCAGTAGAAACTGCACAAACACACAGAATGCTGGGAGCTCTGTGCTGGTAGCATTCTGTGCATTCGGGCAGTCTCTACATCGTATGACTGCATCGCGTGCGCCGATAGTGAGGTGGCGGCAGTACGCAGAGCAGGACCGGCCTCTTAAAGGGATAGTAATACTTAAAATGTAAAAAAAATATATGTTGTGGAGTTTATCCCCCTGAATAAAACAAGAGTACTCCCACTGCTGAAAGGTGTTTCATTCAAAAGTTATTAATTTTCAAAGTTGAATTTTTTAGGTGCAATATCGCAGTGGCCTGAAATTGTACAGTGGCGCTGTTGCTACACGATCCTATGAACAGCTCTGGTCCCGGGACCATACATTTCCATAGGATGGTGTAGCAACAGCGCCACTGTAAAATTTCAGGCCACTGTGATATTGCACCTAAAAAATTCAACTTTGAAAATTAATAACTTTTGAATGAAACACCTTTCAGCAGTGGGAGTACTCTTGTTTTAGTCAGGGGGATAAACCCTACAACATACTTTTTTTTTACATTTTAAGTATTACTATCCCTTTAACATCACCCAAACCTTGGCCCGTGTACATGGGCTTTTACACTAGTTCTGTATAAAGCAATGTGTTGCACACCCCTTTTGGTACTCAGACAGTTAATGGAGAGGTACCACCTCCTAGTAATAGGTATTATGCCAAAAAATCCTAATGGCCCCAATGAATTTTGATCTTGTGCTTTTTTTTTTTAAGAGACAGTGGTGTAACAATAGGGGTCGCACCTGTGACTGGGCCAGTCACTCCAGGGGCCCAGCCGCCCCCTGCGAACCCATCGCCACTCGCCCACAGCCCGTGCCCGCAGCAGCTCAGCAGATCTCCCAGCTCTCTAGTAATGCAGAGCGCTGGGAGATGACATCATCTCCCAGCGCTCTGCATTACTGAGGACCACGCGGGAGTGGGTGATGGAGGTAGGAGATGGACATGGGGCAATGTGAAAATGGGGGGGCTGCCAGGCCCATGGCAATTTCTGCACCAGGGCCCGGTGGCTTATAGTTACACTGTTAAGAGATAACACCTCGAATCAGTTGTGGATCTTATCTGCATGGAGGCAGACATGACAGTTCCCTACAGGACCACAGGGCATAAACCCCACCCGCCTCACTTAACCCCTTAAGGACCACATGATGGGCTGTGACCTGTAAGTAAAAACGGGGTCTGAAACTGATCGCTCCAAGCCTGGTGCAGTCTCTCTCAGAACCAACGTGGCACAAAGGTACATGTAACAGGTCACATGTACTGGTGCATCAGAAAGTGTCAAATCGGTCTTTAAGGGAATGTAACTTCCATGGGCTGCTGGTCCTTAAGGGGTTAATGAACCGCATTTTCTTTTTTGCAATGTGTTGCACATCTCTCTAGTCTTTAAAGAGTTAACAATATGCATTCATGAACATATTACAATCAATAAATGGCTTTGTCCAGGGGTAGGCAACCTAAGGTCCCCCAGCTGTTCAGGACTACAATTCCCATCATCCCCAGCCAGCAGTTGAGATTTATATTTCTGGATAGCTGCCTATCCCTGGTTTAGTCATTTTGACGAACTGACTTTTTGTCATAGTAGAAACACCAACACCAAATATATACACTAATACATGTGGCCTGTAGGCCAAATTCGGCCCAACTTGATCCAAGAATGTATTATTATTTATAATTAGCTAATGCAGTTGAATTAGTAGGTCAGTAAGGTCTAACCACCCACCTCCCACTCCTGCACAGTCTGAGCATAGTGTTCTGTTAAATATCAACATTCTCACTGACTTCATCAATGACTACTAGCACTAGGGGCTGGATTCAAACGTGTTACCTCCCGTTTTATAAAAAAAAATCTTATTGAAGTCTATGGGGATACCTGGAGATAAAAGCAGATATAGAATTAGCACCTGCATTTGAATCCAGGCCTAGATCTATAACTGCATTTTAACAATTTTCATACTCCTTTGTCATACCTGGGAACTTCTTGGTTGGGGCTGCACAGAGGAGAGCCCTGTAGTGCCGATGAGGAGGGAGAAGTGATGCGATTTGCATCATAAAAGGGGTGGGACCTAATCGTGAGTGGGGGGCGGGACTTCTAAAACACCTAAACTAGTTAGAATAGACTGGGGGTAGGAGAAGATGAGGGCGGGGAGGAACAGGGTGGGATTGAGCACAAGTGGGCAGAGTTTCATCAGAAACTCGCCACATCAGCCTCTGCCCCGGAGACCCGGTAATCCAGTGTCAGAACCCGGGGTATCCAGGGTAAAAGCGGAGAGTTCCCAGGTATGTCCTTTGTATTATTGCTAAACTATTTTTGAATATAACTCACCATTGTTATCAAGGAAAAACTAATGTGGCCGTTAAATGTATGGGTTTCTGATCATGTGGTCCATGACTAAAAAACACTTGGACATTCCTGCACTAATAACTATACTATACTTTTAAATATTACACACACACTCCCACACATGTACACATTCACCTATTGTGTGTAACGCCGCAACATGCGCAGTAGACACTGCTGCACGTGCTGCAGTCATACGCAGTAGAGACTGCCTGCGCCGCGGCTGATACAGAGCTGGGTGCTCAGAAGGAGCGTGACTGCCCCGCGACTGGGTTGCAGTAGCACTGTGGCCCGTGTAACGGGCTGTTCAACTAGTATATTATACATGCACACTAACACACACATGCATGCACACATACTAACACACCCACAGCTATAAACACACACACGGACACGTGCACTTACACACGAAGGCACGTATGCACGCTCACACACTCCCACTCACACACATACCTCCCGTGTTCCTCTTTTAGACCCAAATCCCACTGTCCCTCTTTACCACCCTGATGTCCCTCTTTTTTAGGAGATCAGAATGTGAGGTGTATATAAGTGTATCACATTGCTCCACAGCAATAAAACTCACATTAATGTTTGTATAAACATCAGTATATGTGTTTATACATTAGTCTGTGTAAATAAAATACTTTGTTCTTGTTAGAAGGTTTTAGGTTACAGAAGTAGGGGTCAATAGGTCATGAAATAACATAATAATTCTCGGTAATGCCCCGCCCACCAGCCACACCCCCAGTAACACCCCTAAAACACAAGTGTCCCTCTTTGGCAATTTGAAATGTTGGGAGGTATGCACACACACACGACACACACAGACTCATGCTCACACATACACTCAGACACATGCATACGTATGCACACATGTAAACACACATATACACAAGTGTTCAGGCTCATATGCAAACAGACACCCCTTAGGAATTTTAGCATATTAATTAAGGAATTAAAGGGGTACTATACCTTAGCAATATGTGTCCTATGACTGCATTGGAATGGTCTACCAAGTGTGCTTGTTGTAAAGCTGTCAGCAGGAGATCCGTGTCAGCCGACAAGGAGGCTCTGCAGCAGAGCTGCAATCGCGTTTTTTAAAAAGAATGACTGCATTGGAATGGTCTACGAAGTGTTCCTGGTTTGCAAGCACACTTGGTAGACCATTCCAATGCAGTCATTCATTTTAAATAACGCGATTGCGGCTCTGCTGCAGAGCCTTTGTGTCGGCCGACACAGATCTCCTGCTGACAGCTTTACAGCTGACAGCAGGAAACATCAAACTTTGAATGCTGATATCTCTCAAACCATATCGGTTTGAGAAGTACATTTTTTTGCATTCAATTCCACTTTTTAATTACTACAAAATGCAAAAAAAAAAAAAAAAATGTATGGGACATTACTATCCCTTTAACAGAAGGTCATCTATATTGATATATAATTTTATATGCCGATATCTCTCAAACCATAGCGGTTTGAAAAATACGTTTTTTAGCATTGAATTCCACTTTTTAATTACTACAAAATGCAAAAAAAAAAATGTATGGGACATTACAATCCCTTTAACAGAAGGTCATCTATATTGATATATAATTTTTTTTCATTTTTGACCTCTTATTTAGGGTGCTTCAAATTGTTTGTTTAACCCCTTAACGACCAGGGAATCCAGAAGCGGACGTGACTTAACGACCATGGAGCAATTTTTTTTATTGCTCCGTTGCGTTCCGGATTCCCCGAACGGCATGCAGCCGCGGGGGGAGCCCGGAACTCGATGACGGTCATAGTACGTCATCGGTCGTTAAGTCAAATCGACCCTTGACGTACTATGACCGTCAAGGGTCGTTAAGGGGTTAAAATCTGATAACATCTAGTGTCCCTTACAATCCATTCAGGATTCTGTGAGGAGGTGTGACCTAGGTGCAGGCATGACTAGAGATTACTATACACAGGAACCTGCAGATAAAATGCACAAAATAAATATATTTCCCTGACTGCTGTGTGAAGGACACCTAGAGAGGTAATTATATGTTAAAGAAATGGAGTCACTAATCCCTAGGGGGTAGTTCCTCTATACATTCATATGACTTCAATTTCATTTTTAGGTGTCTGGTCCTCTTAACCCGTTCAAATCCTTACAATGCATTAGTATCCAAGGGTTAAATTCTGGCTCGTTATGTTCCCTGTAAGACAGCAGTTGGTCACCCCTGATTTAAACCCTATTGATCAGGGCCAGATTTACATGATAAGAGCTCCTAGGCAAGGCACTCTTGGCACCCTTAACTTTGCCCATGGCCACACCCCATATTCCTCACATAACCCCGCCCCCAGTCCTGTCGTGGCAAAGGCCTAAAGGGATAATGAAAACAGCTTAACCTCTGGGTTGCTAGATGTCTCTACCATCCAAGGAGTTAAATAATATCCTGTAAAGGGATATAAAACTGGAACATGGATACTGAGTTGGCTCTGGCCACACCCACAATTCAGAATGTGGGTGTGGCCAGCTCAGCTGAAGCACCGCCCCTCAAAATTTGGAACTGTAGGCAGTTGCCTACCCTGCCTATTGGCAAAACCAGCTTTGATACCGATATTGTAATAACACGTCTATGGGGTAAATTTATGAAACTGAAAGTAGAAAAATAACTGCACCGTATATATATTCAATGGGATGCCTTCTTTTATCAATATAGAATAAATAACAATACTGCGCTGCTCCAGACAAATTATTTAACCCATTGTTGGGGCGCACCTGGGGTCAGGTTGTACAGGCAGCATGTTGCAATGCCCATGGTCTATTCTTATGTGGATAAGGGCCTATTCAACAAAAACCTCATTATGCAATGAGTGATTTTTGGTTAATATGCATACTTGGGAACTCTTCGGATATGCCCCGGAGACTCCGGTTTTTGAAGTTAGTTTCTGGGTCTCGGGGGACAGAGCTTGATTCTCCGGAGGTGGTGGGTTACCTCTTCTTCTTCCTACCCTGTTCCTCCCACTTCTCCTTCCCACCTTGTTCCGCCCACTTTTGGCCACTTCTCCTTCCCACACTGTTCCTCCCACTTCCTGCCCACTTCTCCTTCCCACCCTGTTCCTCCCACTTTTGCCCATTTCTCCTTCCCACCCTGTTCCTCCCACTTCCCACCCACTCCTCGTTCCCACCTTGTTCCTCCCATTTATCGTTCCCACCCTGTTCCTCCCACTACCCACCCACTTCTCCTTCCCACCCCATTCCTACCACTTCCCGCCTACATCTCCTCCTTCCCACCCTGTTCTTCCCATTTCTCCTCCTTCCCACCCCATTCCTACCACTTCCCGCCTACATCTCCTCCTTCCCACCACATACCTATTTGTGTAACCTAATAAATGACTTATAACAGGACCAAAGTATTTTATTTACACAGACTAATTTATAAACACATATACTGACATTTAACCCCATCCCGACAATTGACTTACAAGGTACGTCCCTCAAAAACTATCACTTAGTGACAGAGGACATACCTGATAAATCCCGGAAGTCTGGGTCTCCGTGCGGCTGCACGCTATTCGGGGACTCCGGAATAATTTCCTAAAAAAACCCCAAAAATGTTAGCCAGGTGTTAAGGTGACAGCCGCGTGTGCACGTGGCTGTCACTAAGGGGTTAAACAAACAATAATGCAATTTATTTTGCTGTAGAACAATGTGATACACTTATCTACACACCACTCAGTCTGATCTCCTAAAAAGAGGGACATCAGGGTGGAAAAGAGGGACAGAGGGATTTAGGTCTAAAAGAGGGACTGACCCTCCTAAAGAGGGACACTTGGGAGGTATGTAACAGGAAGATGTTAGGCCAGCGGCCTAGGTAAACTCCCGGATCACGGTTGCGGGTTCTGGTCATCGCCCCCCATTGAACTGCACAGACCAGCTAATGGGATGTGGTGGGGTGGAGTTTAAAAGGGGCTGAGTTTTACGCTCAGTAGGGGTGGGGACATAGGATTATGTCCCAGATTCTTGGCAAGGGTTCATAAACTGGTTATTGTATGGACGTTGTTAATTCAATAAAGCTGTGGCCTGTTTTACATCCATATTATGGTCTGTGTGTCTTACTTGGATCATTACCGCATGCCCAGGACATGTCCTCTATAGTGCAGTTAGCTTACTCCGGAATTGCTCTGGTTCCTAACATATAAACCTCACTGACCACTGTGTAGCTGCCCTTCTATATTTATATACTTCTTACAGCTGCTATTTGTTGGGTGAATCACATCAAAGAGAAAAGTCAATCACCATAATTGGGAATCCATTTATTTTGCTAATATAACAATTTTCCATCACTGTTGAAGTTTGCTGTTCTGCTGAAAATTGACATAATTTAATCCTTTTGCTGCCAGAGGGGTTGGCAGTGAGTTTTAATTATGCACAAATGGCATTTTTCAGCTGGTTATACCACCAAAGGGATAAACAGAGAATGATCTTTCCCTTATTTGTTCATGAAATTATGGTAATTTTTGCCTATGAATGTAGCATACTTACTAAAAATCCCAAAATTGAAAGGATAATGCAGAGCGCATAAATATGACTGAATTTAAATGCATAATTGTACACATTTGTCCCTGATTGTACTTCCTGTTGAAAAATACATAGTGTCATGTTCGCACACACCCAACTTCCCTTTAAAGGGATAGTAACTCTTAAAAAGTAATCCTATATAATAATTCGCTAAATGTGTGTTTGTCAGAAGCCATCATGCACAGTAGAGACGGCTGTGTGCGCCGCAGTCATGCACACTACAGACTACATATTAAGTGTTACTATCCATTTAAATAAGAGCCCCCCCAAAAAAAAGCAACAAGTAGAAACAAAAGACCAAACAAAAAAAGGGGTGGAGATGAAAGGTCACAGTTGACCTTTCTATTATGTATCCCACACCAGCTCAATTAAAACAACCAAGATTAACTTAACCATTCGCTTATAGGAAAACCCCACACAAAATACAATTGTCAGCGCAGGGCTGCCAGACCATAATAGGCCTGATGGGTGCTGAACCATGTTCACCCAATTTTAATCAAGGTGAGCCCCGAAATTTCCTTCCCAGACCCAGACGTGGGCTGTTAATGGGAACCAAGCAACCCTCCATGACAAAACGTTATTAAAGGGTTAGAAATGCCTGAATTTAAGTTGATGGAATATGGTAGATTTAACCCTTTAAGGACGTGTCAGGACTGTCACGGCAGTCCGGCACTTAAGGACCAGTGACGGTCCTGGCATGGCATGCGGATCAGGGCTTCTGGCGTGGCTGCACGCCGCTCCGGAAGCCATGAACCGTGGTCCTCAAGTGCCAGCCATGCTTGCGCTCGCCGGTCCTTAAGGGTTAAAAAAAAAAGTATCTGGAGAAAGTTGGCTGCTGAATTTCCCACCTCCCTCATGTCAGCTGTAAAGCTGACAGAAGGAGATCTGTCTTACCTCCCAAGTGTCCCTCTTTAGGAGGGACAGTCCCTCTTTTAGACCTAAATCCCTCCGTCCCTCTTTCCCACCCTGATGTCCCTCTTTTTAGGAGATCAGACTGTGTGTTGTGTATATAAGAGTATCACATTGCTCTACAACAATAAAACTCACATTATTGTTTGTTTAAACGTAGGTACATGTGCTTATAAATGAGTCTGTGTTATAAATCATTTATTAGGTTACACAAAGAGGTGTCACTAGGTCGTGAAATAGCCTAAAAATTCTTGGTAATGCTCTGCCCACCAGCCAGGCCCACAGCAACATACCCTAAAATATAAGTGTCCCCCTTTGGCAATTTGAAATGTTGGGAGGTATGATCTATGTCAGCTAACTCGAGGAGCCTCTTCAGCAGAGCCGAAATAGCGATAGAAAAAAAACTACTTAATCGGAATGGTCTACAAAGTGTGCCTGCAATCCAGACACACTTTGTAGACCGTTGCAATGAATTAATTCTTTATTTCAGCTCTGCTGCAGAGCCGCTGGCTGGTCACAGGACCAGGATCTCCTGCTGTCAG
>CM074720.1:32586272-32869992 GCA_037306005.1 Rhinophrynus dorsalis | reverse complement strand
TTGGTGTATTGTGTGTGTGCTGGATATGGAAGTGTATGGTGTGTTGTGTGTGCGGGATATGGAAGTGTATGGTGTGTTGTGTGTACAGGATATGTAAGTCTATGGTGTGTTGTGTGTGCAGGATATGGAAGTGTATGGTGTGTTGTGTGTATAGGATAAGGAAGTGTATGGTGTGTTGTGTGTATAGGATATGTAAGTGTATGGTGTGTTGTGTGTGCAGGATATGTAAGTCTATGGTGTGTTGTGTGTGCAGGATATGGAAGTGTACAGTGAGTTGTGTGTGCAGGATCTGGAAGTGTATGGTGTGTTGTGTGTGCAGGATATGGAAGTGTATGGTGTGTTGTGTGAATAGGATATGGAAGTGTATGGTGTGTTGTGTGTGCAGGATATGTAAGTGTATGGTGTGTTGTGTGTGCAGGATATGTAAGTGTACGGTGTGTTGTGTGTGCAGGATATGGAAGTGTATGGTGTGTTGTGTTTGCAGGATATGGAAGTGTGTAGTGTGTTGTGTGTGCAGGATATGGAAGTGTATGGTGAGTTGTGTGTGCAGGATATGGAAGTGTATGGTGTGTTGTGTGTGCAGGATATGGAAGTGTATAGTGTGTTGTGTGTGTGGGATATGGAAGTGTATGGTGTATTGTGTGTGTGCAGGATATGTAAGCGTATGGTGTGTTGTGTGTGCAGGATATGGAAGTGTATGGTGTGTTGTGTGTGCAGGATATGGAAGTGTATGGTGTATTGTGTGTGTGCAGGATATGGAAGTGTATGGTGTGTTGTGTGTGCGGGATATGGAAGTGTATGGTGTGTTGTGTGTGCAGGATATGGAAGTGTATGGTGTGTTGTGTGTGCAGGATATGGAAGTGTATGGTGTATTGTGTGTGCAGGATATGGAAGTGTATGGTGTGTTGTGTGTTCAGGATAAGGAAGTGTATGGTGTATTGTGTGTGTGCAGGATATGTAAGCGTATGGTGTATTGTGTGTGTGCAGGATATGTAAGCGTATGGTGTATTGTGTGTGCAGGATATGGAAGTGTATGGTGGCACAACTTCTAGTAAGCGTCCTCATCCCTGCTGCTGCCATCGGTGCTGAGGTGTGTTGTGTATGGATGATACAGATACTACCTGCACCGGATCTGCATGAAGGAGCTGGGCAGCGCTGTGGGCTTGCGGCAGCAGAAGCACATTGTGTACTGGGATGTGAAGCTGCTGAAGGTGTTGGTGAGTTGCGGAGAAGGGGGACTGAAAAGAGTACAGTCATAATAGTACTACATTGATTTAACCCTTTGAGAGTTAAAGAGGTACGCAATGCATTGCAGAGCATCTACTCAACAACTTCACAAATCACATGAAATAAAGTGGGAGGGGTGAAGATTTTTCTCCTCCAGGCTTCCCGATACCTGTGACTTTGTTGTGGCTGGGTCTCTCTCATCCGGCTGGGCCTTGGGACTATGGGCTGGAGTAGCGTCTTGGCTGCAGTGGTGCGGTAAAGTGCCTGACGTGAGGTGTGCTGTTGCAGAGATTGGGGCGAGTTGTGGATTGTGTGTGGCGCATGGTGGCGCTGGAGGTAAAGTGGAGGGTAAGCTGGCGGGTGGTGAGTGGTTTATGCGCAAGAGTCGGCATGTTTTTGTGTGATAGGAGCATTTTAAGCGAAATATGCGATGTGATTGGGTCCTATACAACACACACAGACACACACAAACTTGCCTCTGTACTGCATACATCTGTTGACACGAGTGCTGTAAAAATATGAAAAAGCACCAAACAGAACCAGGAATTTTCAGGCTTTGTGGAGAGAGGAGACAGGAAGGACTACTGCTGTACCCCAGCTTTGTGATAACAGATCTTTCACTATGCTAAAGTGAGTACAAAGTTGTGTGTGTGTATGTTTGTGTGTGTGGTCCAAAGTTGTGTATGTGTGTGTGTGGTCCAAAATTGTATGTGAGTGGTGTGTGTCGGGCATGTGTGTGTCTGTGGTGTAGGAGCAAGTGGCAGCCATTTTCTTTTTTCCTCATTTGTATAGTTGTGGGTGGGCTGGATAATGGGGGCAGGCCAACTCCCTGCATGATTTTCACAGGATCCTGTGAAAATCACGCCCTGATTGAATCACCCATTGGGAGCAATAACTCCTCCGTACTGCCACCCCTGGTTGTGTTTTGCCAGGCACAAAGTCTCCTTTTATATATATATATGTATATATATATATATATATATATTTTTTTTTTTTTTTTTTTTTTATTATTATTTTTTTTTTGCAAGCATCAGGGGGTGGGATCATGTAAAAATGGGGATGTGGCCATGGGCGGATCTAAGTGTTCATGATGCCTTTCCTAGTTGCACCTGAGATGTAAACCTGACCTTAAAGGTAAAGGACAGGTTTGGATTTACATCCTAGGTGCATATAGCCAAGGCACTCTTGGTGATCACAGTTCTACCCATGGACACACCCCAACTTCTCACATGTCCCCCCAGGGACATTCATTGTTTCGTGGCCAAAAAAATTGCCTTGGCCTATAACAAGCAAGGACAAAAAAAAGCTTTAATACCTTGGAGTTAACTTATAGCCTGTAAACAGTGTATATAAAGTGGGACAGGGACAATGAGATTTATCTGGCCACACCCACAACTCAGATTGTGGGTGTGGCCAGCATAGCTGTAGTGTTCTTCAAAATCTGGAGCTCTAGACAGCTGCGTACTCTGCCTTTTGGGAAATCTGCCCTTAGTTAAGGGTTAAATGGATTTTGCAAATAAAGAAAAAAGGTTAAATTATGTAACGCCGTTGGACCTTTGGCTAGTTGGGGGTGATGGGATGATGGGAGTTGTAGTTCCCAATACCTGAAGGTCTAAAGACTGGAATCTGTAGTACACAGTGCTTCTCAGAGCTGGTTGTATAAATATTAGTTTCAAATTGAATTCTTAGGCATAAGGTTTGTGTGCAAGTGATGAATGAACAGCAGCACTGTGATATTGCAAGCACTATTATGTTGTCAAATGGCCATCCAAACATATATTCCAAAGCACAAGAGGAACATTCTTATCCTTCCATTGCTTGTCTTATTGTTCATGCAGAGAGGCACTATGCTTCTGACACCTTAAATACGTTACAGGATCAGCTGAAAAACATTGCTTATTTGCCGTTTAAAGTGATAGTAATACTTGAAAACATGTACATTTAATTCAATAGATAATTTAACAATACATTAATTGTGCCGTTGTCGATAAGTCTGCAAAGTCCCCCCTTCCCTCCCCTTGTGCTGACGTCAGCTTTCAAACTTAGAGACAGAGCTTGTAGACCATAGACCATCCTGCGGCTCTTCAGCAGAGCCGTGATCACGGCAGTTACAAAGAAATACTTCATTCGAACAGTCTACAACATGTAAATTCAAAAACCATTTCCGGCGCTGTAACCAATCACCCTCCTCCGTGTAGATAGCAAATACCAAACCCTTCACCATTTTAATAAAAATATATATTTATTATCAGAGACGTCACACAAGTTACACTAAAAATATCAATTATTCAGACCAACCACAGTAATGTTATAAATCTTACATAAAAAATTTCAGAATTGGGAATGACCTCAAGTAAACACTATATAGTGTTCCTGATGCCTCCTTTCTGTTCTATCCTATATAATAATTCGCTAAGTTGTGTGTAACGCCCGACGTGCGCAGTAGACACTGCTGCACGTGCGGCAGTCATGCGCAGTACAGACTGCCCGCACCCAGGCTGATACAGAGCTGGGCGCTCCGAAGGAGCGTCCAGCTCTGTATCAGCAGTGGCGCGGGCAGTCTCTACTGCGCGTGACTGCCCCGCGACTGGCTGCCAGAGGCACTGTGGCCCGTGTAACGGGCTGTTCAACTAGTTATAATATAAAACATATCAACATCTCAAAAGGTATAGGAGCCCTATACCCCCTGTCCTCTGGGAAACACAACCGTTAATACGTGTAATACGGGGTGTGACTGTGATCTGCCTAACTTTTTTTTGCGCCAACTGCCGACGGCCGGATGAGTTAGCTGTCTCCAAGGGTTTTTGGAGACGGTCGTCACCTGGGATAGAGGTTAGTGGTGTGATTTGTACTTTGAAGGTAGAGAGCAACATACCTTGGTCGCATTTGAGGTGTGTAGAGTGAGGAGGGGACATATGGGCCTAACTTTTGTAAAGTGAAAGTTTCTTTTAAACTCTCACTAAACAAAAGAAGCTGCCATCTTGGGTGTGGCATCATATCTTAAGTGGGTTAACCCTTGAAGTACCCTATAGGTTTTACATAAGATTGCTATAGTTATGTTTATGATATATGTTGCATGAAGTTGGTGTACTGTCTAGACCAGTGGTTCTCAACCTGTGGGTCGCGACCCCTTCGGGGGTCGAATGACAATTTGCCAGGGGTCGCCGAGAGGGTACACCACAGTAAAGCTCCAACATGTAAGTGACTGGTCTTGCTCTCAAATGATTTGACAGTGACTGAGGCAGGCAGTCACTGTGAGCCACAGGCAGCAGCGCAGGAGACCTGGAGAGGACGGAGCCAACTCACTGACTCACATGATGATGTCAGGTGCGCGCGCACACACGCACCGCAGACAGAAGATGCAGAGAGAGCAGCGTGAGCGGGAGCAGAGACAGAATGCCGCAAGTGAATGAGTGAGTCTGGCAATGATGCTGGGAATCGGGGCGGGTTGTTGTATATGCTGTACTGTACTGGACAAGCAATGAGGAGATGATGGGGCAAGTTGGAGCTGATGGGGGGCAAGTTGGAGCTGATGGGGGGCAATATGGAGCTGATGGGGGGCAATATGGAGCTGATGGGGGCAAGTTGGAGCTGATGGTGGCAAGCTGGAGCAGATCAGGGCAAGTTGGAGCTGATGGGGGCAAGATGGAGCAGATCAGGGCAAGTTGGAGCAGATCAGGGCAAGTTGGAGCTGATGGGGGGCAAGTTGGAGCTGATGGGGGCAAGTTGGAGCTGATGGGGGCAAGATGGAGCAGATCAGGGCAAGTTGGAGCTGATGGGGGGCAATTTGGAGCTGATGGGGCAATGTGGAGCTGATGGGGGCAAGTTGTAGCTGATGGGGGCAAGATGGAGCAGATCAGGGCAAGTTGGAGCTGATCAGGGCAAGTTGGAGCTGATGGGGGGCAAGTTGGAGCTGATGGGGGCAAGTTGGAGCAGATCAGGGCAAGTTGGAGCTGATGGTGGCAAGTTGGAGCAGATCAGGGCAAATTGGAGCTGATGGGGCAATATGGAGCTGATGGGGCAATAAGGAGCTGATGGGGGCAATGCGGAGATGAGGGGGCAATATGGAGCTGATCAGGGCAAGTTGGAGCTGATCAGGGCAAGTTGGAGCTGAGGGGGCAATGTGGAGATGAGGGGGCAAGTTGGAGCTGATGGGGGCAAGTTGGAAATGATGGGGGCAATGTGAGGGCAATATGGAGATCAGGGGGCAAGCAGGAGCTGAAGGGGGCAAGTTGGAGCTGATGGGGGCAATGTGAGGGCAATATGGAGCTGATCAGGGCAAGTTGGAGCTGATGGGGGGAAATGTGAGGGCAATGTGGAGATGATGGGGGGGCAACTTGAGTGCATGCATGCATGCAACAGTAATAGAGACAAAGACACATGAAACAGACATACACACAGACACAGAAACTCCCACACACATGCACTGACATACATAGAGTGAGATAGACACACTTATACATGCAATGATACACACACACACATGTATATAGAGAGACAATCTTGACCTGACCCCTGCCTAAAACCATTAGAAATAGTTTTTTTGTAACATAACAGTAGCAAAATTACAGCGATGAAGGAGCAACGAAAATAATTTTACTGTCAGGGGTCCCCGTGACTTGGGAAATTTTATTAAAGGGTCGCGGCGCTAGAAAGGTTGAGAACCACTGGTCTAGACCTATATTACTAGATTTTATTCTAAGTCTATTCTTGATATAATCTATTATTGACTATATTAAATGCAATTTATATGTTTTATTCAGAAGGTATACAATATTTGAAATCAGTACATTATTAAATTATAGCGATCTCTATCTGGGATTTTATTCCAGTTAGTTTCTCTAAAATTTTGCTATTGCATATGGTACAAGGAAAGTTGTCAGAGGACTTGGCTTCATATTAAAGTTGATTCACCTGACAACATACCTTAACCCCTTAGCGACCCTTGACGTACCAGGACCGTCAAGGGTAAATGTGATCGAACGGTCCTGGTACGTCAAGGGTTAAACTCTTCCATCGCGGCCGCACGGAGCGATGGAAGAGTTCAAGCCGCTTGTTACTAAGTGTCCCGGTATCGGGACACTTAGTAACAAGCGGCTGAAACATTGTTGCATCATGCGATTCGCTTCAAAAGCGAATCACATGTTGCAAAACCTGAATGACAGGGACAGTATTTGTAAATACTGTCCCTGTCAGATCTCTCTGCCTCCCTCCACCTTGCATACTGCTAAGGTGGAGAGAGACAGAGGGAGATGGTGTTCCAGTGTGCCTGTAAAAAAAAAAGTAAAAAAAAAAGTTTAAATAAAGAAAATTAACCCTTTGATCACTGTTCTGCAGTGATCAATAAGTGCCCCCCCATCTGATCACTCTTGGAGTGATCAATTTGCTGCACATCAGTGTTTTCTGATCTGTGGGACACCCCCCATCCCCCTTGAATTTTTTTAGATTTTTTAAAAAAATTTGAAATTTTTTTACATTTTTTTTTTTTTTTTTTAAAATAATAAATATAGTTTAGGTATTTTGGTAGGTAGTTGGGTAGGTTTAGTGTAGACGTGTGTAAGGGAAAGTTTTAGGGATAGATTTAGGTTTAGGGGAAAAAAAAAAAAAACCAACCCCCCCCCCCCAAAAAAAAAAAATATATATATAATAAGCGCAGTTTAGATAGGTAGTTCAATTGGGTTAGGTAGGTTCAGGATATACGTAGGTTAGGGTAAGTTTTAGGGTTAGATTAAGGTTTAGGGATAGCGTAAGAAAAATAAAAAAACCAAAAAACCCCAAACCCCCCCCCCCAAAAAAAAAAAAAATATATATATATATAATAAGTGCAGTTTAGATAGGTAGTTCACTTGGGTTAGGTAGGTTCAGGATATACGTAGGTTAGGGTAAGTTTTAGGGTTAGATTTAGGTTTAGGGATAGCGTAAGAAAAAAAATAAACCCAAAAAACCCCAACCCCCCCCCAAAAAAAAAAAATAAATAAATATATATATATACATATATATATATATATAAAATAAGTGCAGTTTAGATAGGTAGTTTATTTGGGTTAGGTAGGTTCAGGATATACGTAGGCTAGGGTAAGTTTTAGGGTTAGATTTAGGTTTAGGGATAGCGTAAGAAAAAAAAAAGCTTTTTTAGTGGGCAAAATGCAGCGCAGGTACAGCGTTGAAGAGGCATATGCCTTTTTGGCATCTGACTCTGAGGCAACAGACACTGCGTCAGATTTTGACATAGCGCAGTTTTCAGAAAGTGAGAGCAGCTCTAGTGATGACGCTGGGCCTTCTGTCAAAAAAAGACGCACTGCCCCAAAAGCTGCTCTGGCAACTGCCCCAGCACCTGCCAAAAGAACTGCCCAAAGACCTACCAAAATACCTACCCAAAGAAATGCCCCAAGTGCTGCCCCAAGAGCTGCCCTGGCAACTGCCCCAGCACCTGCCAAAAGATCTGCCCAAAGACCTACCAAAGAAATGCCCCAAGTGCTGCCCCAAGAGCTGCCCTGGCAACTGCCCCAGCACCTGCCAAAAGATCTGCCCAAAGACCTGTCAAAAGACCTGCCCAAAGAAATGCCCCAACACCTGCCACTCCGGATCCTAATGAATGGGTATCAATTTATGCCCACAAATCTCAGAATTCACAGGCAACCCAGGGATTCAAATTGATGTGGAAGGATTTACCCATGATCATTTTTTTTATTTGTTTTTTGGGGAAAGACATTTTAGGTGAAATTGGTTCCCAAACCAATTTGTATGCAGCCCAGTATACTGCCGCCAACCCTAAGTGTGAAAAACGCTGTTTTTTTTTTTTTTTAACTTACGTCATGGTTTACGAGGGATTGGTGGTAAAATGGCTGTGTATAAAATTGGAAAACACACCTAAAACGAGAGCCTGGGGTGTCTACTTTCCAAAAATATACACTTTTGGGGGGAAGTCTTAAAAAAAGAGCACTGTTACACAGCCCCAAATGAGACATGGCACCAGTAACACAAGCTGTGAAGATTCAAAGTGTGAACCTGGAAACGCGCATGTTCCAATTTGGCCCCCGTAGCTCCCCCAAACCATGAGAAAGCTACGCATATGGGGTATTGCCGTACTCAGAAGAAGGAGCTGAACACTAATCAATTCAGTTTATAAAATCTTCAAATATTCTGTGCTTGAAATTCACATCAAAATTGAAGGCAAAGTGTGAAAAATGCTGAATTTTTTTTACTTACGTCAAATTTTCACAGGATTGGTGGTAAAATGACAGTGTATAAAATTGGAAAACACACCTAAAACGAGAGCCTGGGGTGTCTACTTTCCAAAAATATACACTTTTGGGGGGAAATCTTAAAAAAAGAGCACTGTTACACAGCCCCAAATGAGACATGGCACCAGTAACGCAAGCTGTGAAGATTCAAAGTGTGAACCTGGAAACGCGCATGTTCCAATTTGGCCCCCGTAGCTCCCCCAAACCATGAGAAAGCTATGCATATGGGGTATTGCCGTACTCAGAAGAAGGAGCTGAACACTAATCAATTCAGTTTATAAAATCTTCACCTATTCTGTGCTTGAAATTCACATCAACATTGAAGGCAAAGTGTGAAAAATGCTGAATTTTTTTTACTTACGTCAAATTTTCACAGGATTGGTGGTAAAATGCAAGTGTATAAAATTGGAAAACACACCTAAAACGAGAGCCTGGGGTGTCTACTTTCCAAAAATATACACTTTTGGGGGGAAATCTTAAAAAAGAGCACTGTTACACAGCCACAAATGAGACATGGCACCAGTAACGCAAGCTGTGAAGATTCAAAGTGTGAACCTGGAAACGCGCATGTTCCAATTTGGCCCCCGTAGCTCCCCCAAACCATGAGAAAGCTATGCATATGGGGTATTGCCGTACTCAGAAGAAGGAGCTGAACACTATTCAATTCAGTTTATAAAATCTTCACCTATTCTGTGCTTGAAATTCACATCAACATTGAAGGCAAAGGGTGAAAAACGCTGTTTTTTTACTTACGTCAAGTTTATGAGAAAGTGGTGGTAAAATGGCCGTGTAAAAAATTTGAAAACACACCTAAAATGAAAGCTGGGGGTGTCTACATTCCAAAAATATACACTTTTGGGGGGAAATTCTAAAGTGCAGCACTGGAACATAGCCCAAAATGAGTAATGGCATCAGTTAACCAAGATGTGAAAATTCAATATTTGTTCAAAATTGGGCCCCGTAGCTCCCCCAAACCTTGAGAAACCTATGCGTATGGGGTATTGCCGTACTCAGAAGAAGGAGCTGAACAATAAACAATGCATTTTTAAAAATCTTCACCTATCATGTGCTTGAAATTCACATCAACATTGAAGTGCAAGTGTGAAAAACGCTGTTTTTTTAACTTACGTCAAGATTTACGAGCGATTGGTGGTAAAATGGCTGCGTAAAAAAATTGAAAACATACATAAAATGAAAGCCTGGGGTGTCTACTTTCCAAAAATATATACTTTTGGGGGGAAATCTTAGAGTGGAGCACTGTTACACAGCCCCAAATGAGACATGGCACCAGTGATGCAAGCTGTGAAAATTCAAAGTGTGAAACTGGAAACGCGCATGTTCCAATTTGGGCCCCGTAGCTCTCCCAAACCTTGAGAAACCTATGCATATGGGGTATTGCCGTACTCAGAAGAAGGAGCTGAACACTAAACAATGCATTTTTAAAAATCTTCACCTATCATGTGCTTGAAATTCACATCAACATTGAAGTGCAAGTGTGAAAAACGCTGTTTTTTTAACTTACGTCAAGATTTACGAGCGATTGGTGGTAAAATGGCTGCATAAAAAAATTGAAAACATACATAAAATGAAAGCCTGGGATGTCTACTTTCCAAAAATATATACTTTTGGGGGGAAATCTTAGAGTGGAGCATTGTCACACAGCCCCAAATGAGACATGGCACCAGTGATGCAAGCTGTGAAAATTCAAAGTGTGAAACTGGAAACGCGCATGTTCCAATTTGGGCCCTGTAGCTCTCCCAAACCTTGAGAAACCTATGCATATGGGGTATTGCCGTACTCAGAAGAAGGAGCTGAACACTAAACAATGCATTTTTAAAAATCTTCACCTATCATGTGCTTGAAATTCACATCAACATTGAAGTGCAAGTGTGAAAAACGCTGTTTTTTTAACTTACGTCAAGATTTACGAGCGATTGGTGGTAAAATGGCTGCGTAAAAAAATTGAAAACATACATAAAATGAAAGCCTGGGGTGTCTACTTTCCAAAAATATTTACTTTTGGGGGGAAATCTTAGAGTGGAGCACTGTTACACAGCCCCAAATGAGACATGGCACCAGTGATGCAAGCTGTGAAAATTCAAAGTGTGAAACTGGAAACGCGCATGTTCCAATTTGGGCCCCGTAGCTCTCCCAAACCTTGAGAAACCTATGCATAGGGGGTATTGCCGTACTCAGAAGAAGGAGCTGAACACTAAACAATGCATTTTTAAAAATCTTCACCTATCATGTGCTTGAAATTCACATCAACATTGAAGTGCAAGTGTGAAAAACGCTGTTTTTTTAACTTACGTCAAGATTTACGAGCGATTGGTGGCAAAATGGCTGCGTAAAAAAATTGAAAACATACATAAAATGAAAGCCTGGGGTGTCTACTTTCCAAAAATATATACTAAACAATGCATTTTTTAAAATCTTCACCTATCATGTGCTTGATATCAACAGTAGTATTAAAATGTAAGTGTGAAAACTGCAAAAAAACAAAATATTACCACAATTTTGAAATTTTTTTCTGGAAAAATAGCTGCATGAAAAACTCCAAAATTCTCCTGATTATTTACCTTATGTTGTGTAGTTTTCAGAAACATATACCTTTGTGGGACATTTTTGGTTCTGGCACCGTCAGCTAAGCTATGATGCTCACATGCCAATTGTTGAGAAATTACAAGTTGGAAATAATGGCATCCATCTTGTAATATTTACCTTGTAAATGTGAGGAAGTGATTGAAATACTAGGCATATGGGGTATTCTTATATTCAGGAGAAGCAAATGAATATATTTAGGGGTATTTTTTTGTCATAAACTAATTGTATGCAAATCCTGACACGAAAATATAAGCAAAATGTTGTTTTTTGTCAATTTTTTTCCTCTTTTTTTCTATTTTAATCAAATTAAACAATGAGGTATTCATATAATTGTGGTATCAAAAGAAAGCCCTACTTGTGCTTAAAAAAACAGTATATAATTTATGTGGGTGCACAAAAGGAATTAAAGAGAAAATATGGTTGAACAAAGACATAGTCAAAAAAGTCAAAATTGCTCCGGTCCTTAAGTCAAATCAAACTCAGATTTTCCCGGTCCTTAAGGGGTTAAACCTCAATTAGCATAGTTTATACAGTTTCTGGGGCAGAGGTATTCATATACACTGCTGCCAACTGTATATTATTAATTGTATGGATCAATTATCATTTTCTATGCTGCTGAGTGCAATTATTGTTTTCTATTACCTCTGAATATACCTATGTGTGGTTAACCCTTTAATTGCTAGTAATCCTAATGGTGATAATTGTGGTTTGAGTTACTATATATCTATTGTAATTGCAGATCACTCTTTTAAATCAATGTTGTCTACACCTTTTATACTTTTATATAGTATATTGTACTTAAATAAATTATATATATTTTTGCACAAATATGCGGAATTGATTATTTTAATCAGTTTGCTACTGTGAAGTAGCGTGTCAATACCTAGTATTGTGTAAAGTTCTCAAAATTATTTAATATTGTCATTTATTTATGTATGTGAAGATATCCAACCTAATTGGTTCTCTTGTTTTAACCCTTTGGATACCTTCAACATAATTGGTTCGACATGATCACTTTAAAGGGAAATTTTAAATGCGAGGAGGAAAATCTGTCGTTTTGTGATGAGAGCGTTAGAGCTTTTAAAGGGATAGTAATACTTAAAATTTAAAAACAAATAGGGTTTATCATTCTAAGTAAAACAAGTTCACTTATTAGGTGCTACAACATCCTTTGGAGGTTTATGGTCAACTGACCAGAGCTGTCCATAGGATGATGTAGCAACAGTACCACTGTGATACTGCATTTAAAAAATTCAGGTTTGAGAAACACAGAAACATAGAATTTGACGGCAGCTAAGAAACATTCGGCCATAGGGTGACCACATTTCCATTCTGCCATTCCGGGACACGTGGTCACCCTAGTTCCGCGGCTGAGGCTCCTGCCGGCGCTAACCATCTTTCTGAGGCTGACACAGTAAGAGTTCCCAGTGGGAACTTGCAGCACCAGCATACCTGCTCCACTCCAGCTGTCTCGCACGTACCAGTCCAGCCAGCCAATGAAATGTATTTGTTATATGGTCTTCAATGGCTGGCTCAGCCAGCCAATGAGGACCATATAGCAAATACATTACATTGGCTGGCTGGAATGGTACGTGTTGCTCAATTCCAGGACTGTTTGTTGTCTCGGTGGGGGTTGACCCAGGACGCGGGACACAGACCCACAATAAGGGACAGTCCTGGGCATTCCGGCACGTGTGGTCACCCTATTCTGCCCATCTAGTCTGCCCATTTTCCTACAGTAAAAACTTAAACCTTTTTTGGTCCTTGGTCCTTTCTTATGTTACAGACAGCCTTATGCCTATCCCATGCATGCTTAAATTCAGTTGAGCTGTAATAACTTTTGAATAAAACACCTTTCAGCAGTGAGAGTACCCTTGTTTTACTCAGGGGGATAAACACTACAATATATATTTTTTTGCATATTAAGTATTACTATCCCTTTAACTTTTATTAAAAATCCAGAATAGTGGACGTAATAACAGCAGACCTTGATAGCATTAGAACTTTCTTAAAGGGGAACTCTCACCTCTAGTAAACCACTTCTTAACCCCTTAAGGACCATTGTCATGCCAGGACCGTCATGGTGGTCCGGCACTTCAGGACCAATGACGGTCCTGGCATGGCATGGAGTTCAGGGCTCCCGGCGCGGCTGCACGCCGCTCCGGAAGCCCTGAACTGGAAGAGAGAATAAAAAAAATGCCCCGTGGTCCGCAAGTGCCGGCCGCACGGGATTGCGCTGGTCCTTAAGGGGTTAAATAAATCTTCAATGGATTTAAAAAAAAAAAAAAAATCTGTATTTTTGGAGATTTAGGCTTTTTAATTCTGTCCTGTGACGTCAGTTCAGGACAGACTGCGGTGCAGCTCTGTACCGCCTCCTATCAATCTTCCTCTCTTCCCCTCCCCAGTTCTTCCCTTTTACCTCCTCTTCCTCCTCATCTTCTAACAGAGGATTCTCATGTCGAGTCCTTAACCCCTTAACGACCGTCCGATCGGTGCGTCGCGGTCACTGAAGGACTACAGAGCATTTTTTTTTTTTTTTTTTTATTCTGGTTCCGGACTCCCCGAACGGCGTGCAGCCGCGGGGGAAGCCCAGAATTCCATGAAGGTCATAGTATGTCATGGGTCGTTAACTCAGGTTGACCCATAACGTACTATGACCGTCAAGGGTCGTTAAGGGGTTAAACGGCACTTCTACTCAACCCACAGCATTTTCCGTATAAGCAACACTGGATGTTACAGTTGTAGCGTGGTTGACCCTTTCGGCGTGAGAGAGGTCCCCAATAACTGGGAACCTCTCTGGCGCTCAAAGGGTTAAGTGTGGCACATACACCTTTCTGGCACTGAAGGCAGCAACTGTGCCTCTTTCTCAGTGAATTAATCTGGGTTGTGGAACATTGCATGCCAATTGGGAACTGATAGGGTTAATAATTTCTGGATATACGTGAAGAGTCCGGGATACGAGTCCAAGCAGCCGGCCATGCCCAGGACAGTGGAGATCCACACACAGACAGTAAGACTAAGGAGACAGAGCGTGCCCTGCGTGTGTGTGTGCGCACCCTACGTGACCACGCCTTGCGCACTCACAGGGCGAGGGGACAGACTCGCGCATGCACAGTGCACAAAATAAAAAAAGGAGGCTGGCCCTGTAAAGTGTCATCGCTGCATCTTCCCCCTGCACAACTAATCTCATTATCGATTTTTATCGATTTCATCGATTAGTTGTTGCAGCCCTATTTGTTTCATATGGAGCTTAACCCTTTGGGTGCCAGAGAGGTTCCCAATTATTGGGGACCTCTCGGGCACTCAAAGGGTTAACCATGCTTCAGTTGTAATGTCCAGTGTTTCTTGTCGTTCCTTAGGTATGCGGGCAATGCTACGGGTTGAGTTGAAGTACCTCTGAAGGACGCAACATGAGAATCTCACACTTTTATGCACGGCGAGATTCTCATGTCTCCCTTCTCATCACAATGACTTGCTTAGTGTAGCATGTAGCCGTGCAATGTAGTAAAAGGATACCATAACAGGGGGTCACGTAATAGAAGATCTTTGATGTTGCTAATTATAATATAACTTTGGTGTAGGAGTGAGTATCACACTGATAGGGTGGCATTACTGCACTGGGCATAGAGAGGTATTCATTGCAATTCTTCTGGAGCCTTTTTGAGCATTCATGGGTTAAAAACCTACTTTCAATCAAAGGGAATTTGGGGTATTTTATTTGTTCTTTGTAATGCAGTTGATTTGTTTCATCACTTTTTCCTTTGTAATTATGCTATGATGTGCTCTTCAGCAGTGCAAGGTACTCAGACACAGTATACCTCCAAAGTGTCCCTCTTTAGGATACATTAGGGATACGTACCTCCCAAGTTTCCCTCTTTAGAAGGAACAGTCCCTCTTTGAGACCCAAATCCCTCCATCCCTCTTTACCACCCTGATGTCCCTCTTTGTAGGAGATCAGATTGTGTGGTGTGTATATAAGTGTATCACATTGCTCCACAGCAATAAAACACACATTAATGTTGGTATAAACATCAGTATGTGTGTTTATACATTAGTCTGTGTAAATAAAATACTTGTCAATGTATCATAACATAACCTAAAAATGTTTGGTAAAGTCCCGCCCACCAGCCCCACCCCCCAGCAACACCCCCTAAAACAATAGTGTCCACTTTGGCCATTTGAAATTTTAGAAGTTGTGCCACAGTCTGCAATCTGCTATTACCCATACCTCCCAACATTTCAGATTGCCAAAGAGGGACACTTGTGTTTTAGGGGGTGTTGCTGGGGGCGTGCCTGGCGGATGTGGCATTACCAAGAATTTTTAAACTATTCCATGACCGATTGACACCTACTTGTGAAACCTAATAAATGAATTAGAAAAAGACCAAAGTATTTTATTTACACAGACTAATTTATAAACACATATACTGACGTTTATACAAACATTAATGTGAGTTTTATTGCTGCAGAGCAATGTCATACACTTATATACACACCACACAGTCTGATCTCCTAAACACAGGGACACCAGGGTCATACACTTATATACACACCACACAGTCTGATCTCCTAAACACAGGGACACCAGGGTGATACACTTATATACACACCACACAGTCTGATCTCCTAAACACAGGGACACCAGGGTGATACACTTATATACACAACACACAGTCTAATCTCCTAAACACAGGGACACCAGGGTGATACACTTATATACACACCACACAGTCTGATCTCCTAAACACAGGGACACCAGGGTGATACACTTATATACACCCACCACACAGTCTGATCTCCTAAACACATGGGCAGCAGGGTGATACACTTCTATACACACCACACAGTCTGATTTCCTAAACACAGGGACACCAGGGTGATACACTTCTAGACACGCCACACAGTCTGATCTACTAAACACAGGGACACCAGGGTGATACACTTCTATACACACCACACTGTCTGATCTCCTAAACACAGGGGCACCAGGGTGATACACTTATATATACACCACACAGTCTGATCTCCTAAACACAGGGGCACCAGAGTGATACACTTATATACACACCACACAGTCTGATCTCCTAAACACAGGGACACCAGGGTGGGAAAGAGGGACAGAGGGATTTGGGTTTAAAAGAGGGACTGTCCCTCCTAAAGAGGGACACTTGGGAGGTATGGCTATTACCTATACTGTATTACTATCTGGAAATGCCTTTGTACGTGTGTGAAAGTAACACAAATGTAACACAAATGGCTTGTTGTGGCTGGCAGGTACAGTATGTGCGCTGCTCTGCTATAAACATAGTGTTGCAATGTCAGTGTGCTATGATATTTATTTGCATACATGTATTATTTTTTAATTGGGGTTATTTTAGACACACCTTATCTCTAATTAGCTGTCACATATGTCTTAATCAGCTACAGCTCATCCTTCATGCAGCTCTGCTATTTATTTATGTATACATAAAAAAGCAAACAGATGTAGACGCGTTTAATTAGTGTGACAATTAAAAATGCAGGAATGTGGCAATTCCTTTACCTTCCTCACACAGACATGACTGTGCACAAGTGTAATGAGTGCTGGGCAGCACTTGGGAAACTTTGATTAACCCTTTGAGCGCCAGAGAGGTATGCAACGCATTGCGTTGCATACCTCTCCGGCGCTCAAAGGGTTAAAAAAAATTGTATGCTTGATACAACTATTCTAATATTATTGGTCACCTTGTGTGCCGAAGCATAACCTCTTCCTCCCAGCCAATCAATGTGCTTAAAGGATGAGGTCACACACAGTAGTAGATATTACATACCTGTCACCCCTTACTCCCAGCCAGTGATTGGTTAAGAGGAGTTTAAACTTTGATGGCTTATTTCTAAGACAACCAGTTTTTCCCCTTGTTGTTTCCAGAGGGTCTTCTCAGATGGGTGTTGGTTTTGCAACAATTTTTTTTATTTTTATTTTCATTTTTAGCATTAGTTTTGTTTTAAAGGGATAGTAATGTTTCACAAAAAATTCAGCGCCTATTAATATTCATAGTTTTTGGGTTGTGGAGATTGTATAAGGAAAAAACACAAAAAACTATCAAGGGGGGCAGGGTTTTCATTGTTCTCACAGTAAGAAGATTGTCCCTTGCTGTGAGCTGTCTGAGGGGAAGTGGCTTACACTAGGTAAAAGGGGCGGGAGGGGGATACTTTATCATTCAGTTTACTCTTGAACTACAACTCTGACAGTATTGAAATAACACTCTCCATGGCCTAATACTATGAAGATTAATTGGAAACATTATTTTCCCTTTACATTAATTTTCAATTGGAAGAGAGGACCAGGTTGTGGTTGAAGAGACCCCTTCCTTGGCCATTTTTTTTTATTAAAAAAAAAACAAAAACATATATATATATATATATATATATATATATATATATATATATATATAATTTATTATTTTTTTTAAACAAATTAATATGTTGTATATGGACCTATGTTCATTTTTTTTAATTTAAAAAATATGATGTGAATGTATGATATATATATGAATAGAAGTCGCGCAATCCATTTCTGGAGCTGTGCTGGGCACACCCCTGGGCTGGCAATGGGCAGAGTAAAGCATTACTCAGATCATTGCCAGAAGATGCTCATACACCCAAGCACACACACAGTCACACGCTCTTACATACACTTGTACACTCACACATTTGCTCATTCACTGACTTGCACATGCAATCTCACACGTATACACATGCACTCCCACATAATCAAGCACTTGCACACTCACACGCAGACACATTGACCCTTTGAGTACCAGTGGTAGGCTCCCTGCATTGTGAAGCAATGAGTTGCACAGCCCTACAGCCCTCTAAACCGAAAATAAATATTCCGCTGCGCACAGACAGTAAATCAGTCAGATCTATCTGAGATGTCCCATTAAGCCGACAGTGTCTCTGCAAACCCGCTGCAGCCTTTTTGACCATTATCCACTTTCTGCAGAAGCGTGCTTCACACGCCTCAAAATTCACGCTGACAGCACTCACACTCTTAACCCTTTGTGTTCCAGAGACATCAGCAATGTGTTGCATAGCAATATGATGCTGGCCCTATGGTACGCAAAAGGTCAACTGTTGCCTTCAGCAAAGAGAGAGAGGGATATTATTATTTTATATATATATATATATATATATATATATATTTTTTTTTTTTTTTTTTTTTTTTTATTTTAATTTATTTCATTCATTTAGGGATCCCTCACTTGGCCCCAAATGAATAAGGCAGGATCTCAGGACCCCATATCATTTCTTAACATCTCTCCATCCTTATTTCATCAGGATGGAGAAGCGGGGAGGATAATCTTGCCCCTCACATTATATTTAAAGCCATTTTGGTCTTAAATAAAATCATAATCTTTAGTTAATCAAGTGCCCATCCATTGGAACATATCGATTGTAATGCTTTCCAAGCCAGATGGGCAATGGAGTGGTTAATTGTAGGTCCAGTTAGGATAGTGTGTGGTGACGGGTATTATAAGATTAATGTTAGTGTTGTTAATTCCTCCATTGCCAGTGAAGTGACAGCACTTGGTACAGCAATGAAATATAAACTTGAATGTCAATGGAGGGGTTAAAGTGGACGTGTGTAAATGTGGGCAAGGTGTTTGGGGCACTTTGGGACATGGAGTGCAATTATCCTTGAGCTGCAGAATCTGAAAATGTCAGATGAGATGAAAACACCATTGGAAAATGATGTTCTTAGACTGTGGTATTTTCAGAGCCGGATTATGGGCAAGGCACACGAGGCGTGTGCCTAGGGCCCGGCCAAGGTGGGGGGCCTGCTTTGCACAGCTGATCCAGGCATTCACTCCCGCCGCATTCAAAAAAAGTCCCGCTTCCCAGGCACTACCCATCAGCTTTGCAGGCAGTGGCGTAACAATAGGGGTCACACCTGCGACCAGGCCCGTCACTCCAGGGGCCCGGCCACCCCCTGCGACCCCGTCTCCTGCAGCAGTTGTGTAGCTGATCTCCCACTCGGCGCGCTGCTCTAGTAATACAGAGCGCTGGGAGATGACATCATCTCCCATCCTCTGCATTACTAGAGCGGCACGCGGGAGCTTCAGTTGTAGATATCTGTTCCAAAGGAGGCACAGATCTGTCAAGTCTTGCCGCTAGACCACCAGGGACTGGAGGTAGGGTCAGGGGTATTGCAGAAGGAGCAATGTGAAGATGGGGGCATTGTGGAAGGGGAAATGTGGAGGTGAATTGGAGATGGGGGCATTGTGGAGATGAAGGGGGGCAATGTGGAGATGAAAGGGCAATGTGGAGATGAAGTGGAGATGGGGACATTGTGAAGATGAAGGTGGCATTGTGGAAGGGGCAATTTGGAGATGAAGGGGGACATTGTGAAGATGAAGGGGCAATGTGGAGCTACATGAATGATACCACAGCAGAATTGCAGTTTCTGTGGAATCATGTTTGTATCTAATTCAATTGATAGCTCTGTGGTATCACTAGTGTAGCCCCATTTCACTTGCTAGCTCTGTGGTATCACTAGTCTAGCCCCATTTCAGTTGCAAACTATGTGGTGTCACTGATGTATCCAATTTCAATTGTAAGCTCTGTGGCGTCGGTAGTTTAGCACCATTTCAACTGTAAGCTATGTGGTGTCAGTATTTAAGCCCCATTTCAAATCTAACCTCTGTGGTGTCACTAATGTTATGTAGTCCATTTCAATTTCTAGCTCTGTCTTGTCACAAATGTAGTCCCATTTCATTTTTTTAAATATATATATAACCCCTTAAATGCCAGATAGGTACCTAATGCAATGCATTGCTTTGCAATGCCTTGGTGACCTCCCTGGGTTACAAGGGGTTGAAGCATCATTTTTGTCTTTAATTATGTTGGTACTAGTAGAAATGTTTGTGGCAAATGGGAGGGGGAAAACTGGTGCGGGGGGGGGCCCAATTTGGGATCCTGCCTAGGGCCCTATGGAGTCTTAATCCGGCTCTGGGTATTTTCCATTGGTCTTAAAGGGGAACTACTACCCGACACAATCTTTACCTTCACTAAGTCCCCATCTGGCGACTAGCTGCCTAGTAGCGCTAAGCACCAGAATAATTACCTTATTTAATAGATTTCTCCTCTCTTCCATGGGTGACAGGCAGGACGGAGTGCGGACATCTTGCCATTGTGACGTCCACGCGCCTGCGCTGTCAGTCCCAGCCGGAGCCAAATGGCTCCTAGCAACGCCTCCTAGACCTGGCTGAATTATTTATGCAAAGAGCTAAGCTAAGAACAAGAGGTCATCCATTAAGACTTGAGGAAAGGCGCTTTCGACTAAAACACAGGCAGGGATTCTTTACAGTAAGGGCGGTAAGGCTATGGAATTCTTTGCCTCAGGATGTTGTGCTTGCAGATAATGTAACTGCATTCAAAAAATCAATGGATGCATATCTAGCACAGAACAATATTGACAGTTATGACAGATGGCTTCAAAGCAAATCGGATATTGATCCAGGGAACTATTTGACACACACACACACACACACACCTACACACCTACATTGGAAATTGCTCCAGAGGGCTTTTTTGTTGCCTTCCTCTGGATCAACAGGGGTGTTATTGGCATGGGCTGGACTTGATGGACGCATGTCTTTTTTCAGCCTTATCTACTATGTTAGTTTCCCTTTAAAGGGATAGTAATACCTAAAATGTAAAAAAATATATGTTGTAGGGTTTATCCCCCTGAGTAAAACAAGAGTACTCCCACTGCTGAAAGATGTTTCATTCAAAAGTTATTAATTTTCAAAGTTGAATTTTTTAGGTGCAATATCACAGTGGCCTGAAATTGTACAGTGGCGCTGTTGCTACACAATCCTATGGACAGCCCTGGTCCCGGGACCATAAATCTCCATAGGATGGTGTAGCAACAGCGCCACTGTACAATTTCAGGCCACTGTGATATTGCACCTAAAAAATTCAACTTTGAAAATTAATAACTTTTGAATGAAACATCTTTCAGCAGTGGGAGTACTCTTGTTTTACTCAGGGGGATAAACCCTACAACATATTTTTTTTTACATTTTAGGTATTACTATCCCTTTAAATTGAGTTTTAATTATCTTATGATGCATCCCACAGTAACATTTATGGGAGCCATAGCGAGTAGAATAGAACTGGAAAAGTAAAAACGCTAAAAAATAAATGAGCTTTCTGTGGCTATTTTGACAGCTGATGATCCCTTCTTCTGGAATGGAATCTAGGCTGTATTGGGATAAAAGTTTGATCATTACAAAACAATGATATAGTTCAAAGGGTAGATTACAATGCCAAACAAAAGCAACGTTTCATGGAAATCCACTTCCTCAAGCAAATATGACTGTTGCTCTCTTTGTTTTACAGCGCAACAGTCATATTTGCTTGAGAAAGTGGCTTTTCCACGAAACATTGCTTTTGTTTGGCATTGTAATTTACGCTTTGCTCTCTATCATTGTTTTTAATTACATTTTTATTAAATGCATTTTAGAAAAGAAGACTTGGAGCGGCACCTTTTTCCTTCCTGCTTCATCTTATTCCCTGGTGAGTCACCTGAGTAAAGTCAGGTTAATCGCTATGCCTGCCTGAGCAGCTGTGAGAACGTATAAGCCACTTACAGCCACTACATTTGTGCCTATCTCTAATTTCTGTGGGACTCTGAACTTTTAAGCAATTACAGGCACCAATGGGCACTCGCTTGTTTGGAGCTTACAATCTAACTATATATATATATTTAGCACAGTAATTTGTTTATTTAACCTCTTCACTGCTAGCGAGGTTCCCAATACTGATTTATAATGCTTTGGAGAACTTGGTTGCATAGAAGGGATTACAGTAATTTTGTGTTTGCACATCATAGACTAAGGATGTTTTATGCACCAGGGAACGATGGATGGGGCAGGGGGGTGGAGCTATGTGACTAAGGGTGGGGTTAGACAGAGAGACATGGCGATAGATAGATAGATAGATAGATAGATAGATAGATAGATAGATATGAGATAGATAGATAGATAGATAGATAGATAGATAGATAGATAGATATGAGATAGATAGATAGATTAGATAGATAGATAGATAGATAGATAGATAGATAGATAGATAGATATGAGATAGATAGATAGATTAGATAGATAGATAGATAGATAGATAGATACATACATACATATATTAGATATGCGATAGATAGATAGATAGATAGATAGATAGATAGATAGATAGATAGATATGAGATAGATGGATAGATAGATAGATATGAGATAGATAGGTAGGTAGGTAGATAGATAGATAGATAGATAGATATGAGATAGATAGATAGATAGATAGATAGATAGATAGATATGAGATAGGTAGATATGAGATAGATAGGTAGATATATAGATATGAGATGGATAGATAGATAGATAGATAGATAGATAGATAGATAGATATGAGATAGGTAGATATGAGATGGATAGATAGATAGATAGATAGATAGATAGATAGATAGATAGATATGAGATAGGTAGATATGAGATAGATAGATAGATATGAGATAGATAAATATGATATGATATAGATAGATTGATAGATAGATATGACAGAGGTAGGTAGATATGAGATAGATAGATAGATAGACAAACAAACAGACTATTCCTCCCACTCCCTGCCTAATTCTCCTCCTTCCCAGCCTATTTTAACAACTTTTTTCATGCCTGTTTAGCCCCGCCCCCACTCATGGTTAACTCCCGCTCCTGTGTGATGCAAATCGCGGCACAACAGGACTCCCTTCCAGGGAGACCAAGCATTAAAGTTCCCAGGTATGTAGATAGATATGAGACAGACAGATAGATAGAGAGACATCCTATATAATAATTTGCTAAAATGCGTGTAACAACGCAGTCATGCGCAGTAGAGACTGACGCGCGTGCTGCAGTCATGTGCAGTAGAGACTGTCTGCGCCGCGGCTGATAGTGCTCTGTATTAGCCGCGGCGCGGGCAGTCTCTACTGTGCATGACTGCCCCTCGACCGGCTGGTAGTGGCACTGTGGCCCGTGTAACATGCTCTTCAACTAGTATGGCGATAAATCGATAGACAGACGATAGACAGAGACTGACAGAGAGACAGACAGCAATGTTGCTGAAATGTCTCATACAATATCATTCTTTTCGATTTCATTTTATATTTGTTTGTTGTTCTTTACTCTCTTTTCTCATAAAGAGTCTTTGCTGTTGCAAAACTGACTTTTATTATCCAAGTCATTTCCTGTGTAGAACTCTCTCATATTCTCTGTGAACAAAATGGCTGTTCTGGATTCTTGGGTCATTAGTTTAGTTCATTGTCTCCTTTGTAGTTTGACCTCCCAGAATATACAAGAAGATAAAATCCCTGGGCTCTATAATGGTGTAAAATTACCTTCACTTGAAGTACTGAATCAAAGAAAAATCTTCTAAATCAAACCTATACATCTTTTATTTACTCCCTAGATTTAGTTCTGCAGATACTTAAAAAATACATTAATTGCGCTGTTTCTGATCTCCCAAACCGTTATGGTTTGGGAACTACCAGTCTGATAAGTTCTCCCTTCCCTCCCCTTGTGCTGACGTCAGCTTTCAAAGTTACAGACGGACATCACAGTCCATAGACTGTCCTGCGGCTCTTCAGCAGAGCTGCGATCGCGGTAGTTACAAAGAAATACTTCATTTGAATGGTCTACAATGTGTGCCTGGTTTGCAGTTCAAGAGAGTAATTGAATGATAAAGTATATCCCCCTCCCTCCCCTTTTAATGATGTAACACTGCTCACCTCAGAGCAGCAAGACTGTCCAGATGGATCACAGTGAGTGACAATCTTCAGTGAGCATAAGAAAAACCTGTCAAAGTGGGGGCAGTGTTTTCCTTATGATCACAGTAAGAAGATTGTCCCTTGCTGTGATCTGTCCGGTCCCAGGACCAGATTCCACATCTGAGGGGAGGTATCTTACACTAGGTAAAAGGGGTGGGGGGGGGGGATACTTTATCATTCAATTACTCTTGTACTACAACTCTGACAGTACTGAAATAACACTCTCCATGGCCCAAATACTATGAAGAGTAATTGCTTTTTTTGTGAAACATTACTATCACTTTAACATCTTAAAATTGATTAATTCTTCCCAAAACACTGACCATATAAATGAACCCTTTATTAAAAACAATAAATGTTTTATGTGTGTACAACTGTGTCCCATTTGATTATATTTCTTTATTTGTATATTTAGACAATGTCTGGCTCTCAGAATGGATCTATACTCTAAGAACAGTAGCTCTTAGTGTGTTTAATAGAAGAAGTAGCCCAGACAGGTGTCATCTAAAAAGCAAGTAGGTGTTTCTGTTCACTTTTTCATATGAACTCTCCTTTAGTCTGTAAATGAAAATATACTTTTTGCTACCATGATAAAGTTTACATGGCCCTTTAGAATCATAGGTGGTACTCTTCCTATGGTTTTAGCAAGCCATATCTATGATTTTAAATACCCACTTAAAGGGACAGTAATGTTTCAAAATAAAAGCAGCTCCAATTAATCTTCATAGTATTTGGCCCATGGAGAGTGTTATTTCAGTACTGTCAGAGTTGTAGTTCAAGAGTAATTGAATGATAAAGTATCCCCCTCCCGCCCCTTTTACTGATGTAACACTGCTTGGCTCAGAGCAGCAAGACTGTCCAGATTGATCACAGAGAGGTACAATCTTCAGTGATCGTAAGGAAAACTGAAAAAACCGTTAAGGGAGGCAGAGTTTTCCTTATGATCACAGTAAGAAGATTGTCCTTTGCTGTGAACTGTCTGGTCTGTGGACCAGATTACACATCTGAAGGGAGGTGGCTTACAACGTGTGCCTGGTTTGCAGTTCAAGAATAACTGAATGATAAAGTATATCCCCCTCCCTCCCCTTTTACTGATGTAACACTGCTCACCTCAGAGCAGCAAGACTGTCCAGATGAATCGCAGTGAGGGACAATCTTCAGTGAGCATAAGAAAAGCCTGTCAAGGGGGGCAGGATTTTCCTTATGATCACAGTAAGAAGATTGTCCCTTGCTGTGAACTGTCTGGTCAAGAAATCAGATTCCACATCTGAGGGGAGGTGACTTACACTATGTAAAAGGGGCGGGAGGTGGATACTTTATCATTCAATTACTCTTGAACTACACGTCTGACAGTATTGAAATAACACTCTCCATGGCCAAAATACTATGAACATTAATTGGAGCTGCTTTTATTGTGAAACATCACTATCCCTTTAAACAAGTTAGTAAAATGTCTCTGTTCGGTTACATGTGACAGCAGAGTTCAAAATACAGAAAAGAAAAATAGTACATAGATATAAATGACTGGGAAATGGATGACACCTGCACCGGTAAGCAATTCTGTTATCCTATTGAGGGCTACAGGTGTGCATGATGTATTGCTTACTTAGTAATCCATTGTGCACCCCATTGTTCATTGAGCTACTTATTCCAATTTATCCTTACACTCTGTACATATTGATAGATGTCGGAGCACTCACAGTTCTTGATTTGAACCAAAATAAAGGTTGTGCTATAATTCTATTCGCATTAAATCTCAGCATGAGATCTTAGTCAAGATACTAATAAAGATCTCTTTCATAGATCAAAACATTGATTGAATAAATGCATTATCTTTGTTTTGGTGCATATGAAGAATTGTCTGTAAAGAACATTTTCAATCTCAATACACTCTTTCAAAAGCCACTAGTCAGAGACCCATGCCACCTACAGGTGAACAGGGGAGAGCTGGCCTGGGGGGCAGAGGGGCAATTGCCCCCTGGGCCGGTCATAGGTCTGGGCTGGTGGGCCACTGCCTCACTCAATCTCCTTCTTGGTGCTGTAAATGGAGATACACTAGTGATACCACAGAGCTTACCACTGAAAAGAAATTCCCCGGAAGGGACCGCAGGGTACAGGAGGGGAAACATGTCATGGGGGAGGGTTGATTCATGGAGGAAGTGTATGTGTTGGGAGGAGTAAAAGGAAAGGGTATAAAAGGGTTGGAAACAGGAAGTGAGTTGTTGTTTGGAGGAGGAGAGGACAGAGGAAGCATTCTTCTGCACGCTGCTGTCTGGTTTTCTGCTTTCTTCCTTTTTTCTCCTTGGCGGTTCTCCTGGGGGTTTTTCATGCCCAGTTTCGGGCTCTATGCTCCAGTCTGCTGCTAATCGCTTTTCCCTTGTGGCTGTACTTTGCTTTTTATCTTACTCTGCTGTATTTCCCCCCTTGTTCATATTTTCCCTCCCCTCTATGGTCCTACTTTTGGCTTTCATTTATCCTTCATCCCTGTCTCACTTCCACTCTCTTTGTGCTGTTTTTTCTTACCCATTTCATCTCCAGGTCTGTCCTTGGCTCCCGGACTGGGCGTTAGGCCCGGTGCGGGCTCCTGCAGCTGCGTCCGGTTGTGCCGATCCGTCCTCCATTGGAGCTCCGCGGGTTTTTTCCTTTGGGAGCGGGTGCGCTCTGCGGACTCGGCCTCGTGGGGCCAGTTTCTGGAATGGAACGGCTGGCTTTGGAGGGTAGGTTTCCCCTTCCTTCAGGGCTTGAGCTCTTCGCGGCGGCTGCCAGTTCTGCTTCGCTCCTGGGGGGAGTTTTGGCCTCGCGCCGGATGTTGATGCAGCCCCTGTGAGTCCCCCTCTGGGGTGCTGGCTGACTGGAGGAAGACTGATGCACCGGCTGCTGGTATGGCCTACTCCTCCCGTGGGACTTCAGTGACACGGGAGACTGCGTGGGACAGCGTGTGCTGGTTTCTGCACCGGGCACGCAGCTCTGTCCACCAGGGTGCTCTGTTCCTGTTTTTACTCCCCCTACTTCACTACTGGACCGGCAGGAGATGGAGGCCTGGGTGTGCAGTGTTGATGGTATGTAGGGTTTCTGTCTGTGTGTATGTCTGGTGGAGTTGGTATGGGTCTGTCTGGGGGGTTTGTGCGGGTGGTGCATGTATTTTGTGGGTATGTATGAATGGCTGTGTAGGGGTTTATATGTGTGGATGTTTGTGGGTGGGTCTGTATGTGTGGATGTTGGTGGGTGTGTGTATGGGTTGATGTCTGTGCTGGGGATGTATGACTGGGCGGCGGTATGCGTGTGGTTCTGTGTGAGTGGGCTATATGGCTGTGCCTATGTACATGGGTGGGGTTGTGTGGGTCGCTGGTATACTTATGTTTGTGGATGTGAGGTCTATATGGATGCCTATGTACATGGGTGGGAGTGGGTTTGTGCTACGGTTATGTAGGGGTAGCTATGTACCTCTTGAGAATGCAGTGTTTTTTCTCTGAAGTGTATCTGTTTTCTGTGTTCCTATGGGATTGAGTTGGATGGGAGTATGTGTAGTTTTTATGGGTGTATATATAGATGTATATGTGTATGTTTGTGTATGTGTATGCATGCCTATGTATCTGGGTGTGGATACCTGTCGGTGGATGTGGATGGTTTGGTGTGGAGGTAGTCTGTCTTATCGGTCTGGGGGTAGTCTGTCTTATCTGCATTTGCATCCTACTATGTGTATGGAAGTGTATGTGTATATATATATGTCTGTGTGTGTATGTATATGTATGTATGTGTATATATGTATATGGGACAGTATATGTAGGATGGGTATGTGTATATCTATGTCTGTGTGTGTATATATATGTATGGGTATATACCAATTTAACCTTACTTGAGCTCCATTCACATGTGGATACTGTGGTCGAGTTACCTAATTTTACCTTAAAAAAAAAAAAAAAAAAAAAAAAAATTTTGTTCTCATACCTTCCATGGTTTAGGGCGCACTTACTGTTCAGGCTGTGGGTATTGGGTCACACTGGATGTGTGCTGGGTCATTTGTCCAGCATGTCCTAGTTGATCTTACGGCATTGATGTGTATGTATATACATGTCTATATGTGTATATGTTTCTATATATGTATGTGTGTATGTTTATATGTATGTATGCGTGTATAGCTCTTTATAGGTTCACCATTTGAGTATTTTGTCTAGCATTTCATGAGGACGGATTTCCGGTACGGGACATTTTTTAAGAACAGTATTCGCATTTTAGCACAGTTTTGTGGAATTGAGGGGGCACGGTGGGGATGCCGGTGGCATGCATGAGTGACACGGCGTCCTGGTTGGGAATCACTGCATGGAACTCTTGTCATGGGTGCATTGGTGTCAGTGTGTGTTGGTGTGTGTTTGGTATGCTTTGCTGCACGGATGTGGTTCTGGGCTCTGGTGGTCACATCTTCCCGGTGCATATGCTGTGGGAATCGGCCCTCCCTGTCATATCAGGCTTGGTGTGGCTGCTGCAGGTTCCGGTGGTGGTGGTGTAACTGGGGGCTGCGGACGCCCCGGTGTTTCTGATCCCCTGGAAGGTGTGTCGGTCGGGAGTGGCCATCGGTTGGCCAACGGATGTCAGCGGTTCCAGTTTCATTTTGAGTTCCTGGCCATGGGACTACATGGCAGTGGGATTGCTGGGTATTTTGCTGCAGCGTTCGTCTCCCTGGGTGCGTCCAGCACTGCAGGTACATCGGGCTGGGCTGCTTCAGGTCCAGGCTCATTGTGGGGTTGCGGAAGGTGTGGTGGCCGGTGTAGATTGCCCCGGTTCTTCTTACGGCGGTTGATGTGAGCTGAGTCTCCTCCAGAATGAATGGCGGGGGGCACCTCGGGTGTTGCTGTGCATCATTACACTGTGCGGCTCTGCAGCAGGTGGTCATCGGACAGCTTTGTGTCAGCACGGCATGTGGCTGGTCTGTCGGTGTGTTCCAGTGGTCTTTCTCTCACGCCAGTTTGTTCCTGTCGCCTTTGTGGTTGGTGCATGCAGGTATAGTGCTATGATTTTATGTGGATAGTGCGGGAGCACTGAGTGGTTACGGACTGGTGGCTGCGCAAGGCCAGGTTGGCTCCGGGTGGATGGTTTGGCGGGCATGCTTGTTGGGTACCTGTGCCAGGTGGTTGGTTTCTATTGGCGATTCCTGTGGGGAATTAGTGATTGTTGTTTCTTTTGGGTCGCTGTATCCGGAAGTTTATTGGGTTATGTATTTTACTAGTAGGGTTGGGGTTGGTAGGTGGCCTGCTGGTTGGGTGTGTTTTTCTGCTTGAACTGGGAGAGTTCAGATATTAATTAAAAAAAAAAAAAAAAAAAAAAAGGCCGTGGCTGGTTTGGGTGCTGGTAGATGGGCTGTTGGTGTATGTGGGGCTTTGAGAGGTTGAATGTCTGTGGGATTCAATGGTTGGTGTGGGCTAGCTTGGGGGCTGGGTGTTTGTCGGTCTGCCTCGTGTGCTGGGTTTTGTGTAATGGTTAGGTATCGTGGGGTGTTTTTTGTATGTGTTTTTTCTTCGGCATGAAGGGGTTTTTTCCATTTTGTTCTGACTTTGGGTGTGGATCCCTGTGTGGTATCTGTGTGTATGTATGTCTGTATATGTATATGGGGGTATATCTGTATATATCTATATGTATATATGTGTATGGGTATATCTGTTACTGGGTTTTTTGTGAGGATATCTGTCTATGTGTGGGTTTATATGTTATATCTGTTATATGTTGCTGTTTCTGTTGTCTGTTGGGTCTGTTTCTGCTGGTATTGTAGGGTGGGTAGTTATGTCTGGATGTTCAGTGGGAGCCACTGGTTCACTGTTCTGTGTCTCTCTGTATTTGTGTAGTTGTCTGGGTATGTGGGTTTATTTTGTTACTATACTACACTGGTGGGTTGTGCCAGTAGTGTTTCTGTTGTCGGTGGCTTGAGGTGCAGTCGCTGGGGTGGCATGTTGCTTTGTGGGGGGTGCCTGTTTTTTGCTGTGTGCTTTCTGTCCAGTATGTCTGTGGTTTCTTTGTTTAGTGGTTTCTCCCCCCCCCCTTGTGCTGTTACTGTGGTTGGCAGGTAGGAGCCCAGAGGTCAAGGCTTGGGTGGTATCTTCTGGTATCAGTTGGTCATCTGTGTGTGGTGTGTTTGCTTGACTGGTCTGGTTCGTTCTCTCTGGTTTGTTGAGGTTTGTTTGGTGGTGCTCTGTTTTGTGGGATGGTAATTCTTGGGTGGAGTGCCCGGTTGGGCTGTGTGCGTTGTTGTTTCTGGGGGGATACAGACCATGGCTTTGGTGGGTGTTGGGGCCGACTGGTCAGGATATTGACAGTCGGACCTGGTGGCCGGGGGCCCAACTGGTCAAGGTATTGACAGTCGGGCCCTGTGGCGGATAGTCCTTGCATGGTTTTCAGAGATCGATAACTGATGTGGTAAAGTTAGGGGATTTTATCCTCGGGTGGAAGCCCTTTGGGAGTTTACCCCGGACTTAGGTCGCGGGAGGTCACGTTACCCATTGAAGCTAAAAGTGGATGGCCAATGGGGTAATTACTTGGAGTCAGCTGTAAGTGCTGAAGAATGGTGGAATCAGCTGTAAGTGCTGAAGAATGGTGGAATCAGCTGTAAGTGCTGAAAATGGTGGAATCAGCTGTAAGTGCTGAAGAACGGTGGGATCAGCTGTAGTGCTGAAGTGTGGGAATGGTAGCATGAGCCCGTACAATTTGGCCATGCTTGGTGTCAAGGAAAGCGGATTGCCAAGGACTGTCAGTTAATGAATGATTATTGCTTAATGATTAATTATTGTTGTGTTGAATAAGAACAATAATAATGTGAGTAAAATAGTTAAATAAAGCTTTGGTCTGTTATCCCCAATATGATGTGTTGGTAATTATTTATGGATCATACCCTCTCCCTATGACGAGAAATTCCCCGGAAGGGACCGCAGGGTACAGGAGGGGAAACATGTCATGGGGGAGGGTTGATTCATGGAGGAAGTGTATGTGTTGGGAGGAGTAAAAGGAAAGGGTATAAAAGGGTTGGAAACAGGAAGTGAGTTGTTGTTTGGAGGAGGAGAGGACAGAGGAAGCATCCCTCCCTCCCTCCCCTCGTGGGGTATGGCTGTGTGTCTTGGCTGGCGGATAGTCCTTGCATGGTTTTCAGAGATCGATAACTGATGTGGTAAAGTTAGGGGATTTTATCCTCGGGTGGAAGCCCTTTGGGAGTTTACCCCGGACTTAGGTCGCGGGAGGTCACGTTACCCATTGAAGCTAAAAGTGGATGGCCAATGGGGTAATTACTTGGAGTCAGCTGTAAGTGCTGAAGAATGGTGGAATCAGCTGTAAGTGCTGAAGAATGGTGGAATCAGCTGTAAGTGCTGAAAATGGTGGAATCAGCTGTAAGTGCTGAAGAACGGTGGGATCAGCTGTAGTGCTGAAGTGTGGGAATGGTAGCATGAGCCCGTACAATTTGGCCATGCTTGGTGTCAAGGAAAGCGGATTGCCAAGGACTGTCAGTTAATGAATGATTATTGCTTAATGATTAATTATTGTTGTGTTGAATAAGAACAATAATAATGTGAGTAAAATAGTTAAATAAAGCTTTGGTCTGTTATCCCCAATATGATGTGTTGGTAATTATTTATGGATCATACCCTCTCCCTATGACGTGGAGCTGCACTAGTGATATCACAGAGCTTACAACTGAAATGGAGCTGCACTAGTGATACCACTGAGCTTACATCTGAAATGGAGCTGCACTAGTGATACCACAGAGCTTACAACTGAACTGGAGCTGCACTAGTGATACCACAGAGCTAGTGGTACCTCTAGTAGCATAACCCATTGCCATTGTAAACTCTATGGTATCACTAGTGTAGCTTTAAATTATAAGCTCTGTGGTATCATTGGTCTAGCTTCCATTCAATTGTAAGCTTTATGTTATCTCTAGTGTAACTCCATTTCAACTGTAAGCTCTGTATTATCACTAGTGTAGCCTCATTCCAGTTGTAAGCTCTGTGGTGTCATTTGTCTTACTTCACAGCATTAATAACAAGTTTAAAATGAACAAAAGGGGATGGGCTGGGACAGTGGGCTGCAACGATAGTTGAAATGGACCACTTGATTGTATTTGCCCCCCAGGCCACAAGTTGCCAGCCCTCCCCTGCAGGTGAAGGTGTGCATGTTCCATACAATTAAAGTAAAATTTGTGCTCCTTTATGAACCTGGCATTTTAAATCCAAAAGTACAAAGTGCAAAAGAAAAATATTGTCAGGCAGGAGAAACAGCTAACAGCAATGATTTCTGTACTGAGATGAAATGACGTGATTGCTGCTTTGTAAAAGTGGACATGAATGAACCATGTCTGACACTTGTCTTGTTTTTGCTCCCGGTGGAGGTGCTGAATAGCAGCTGATTAGAATGCTGGTTTGTTAGAACCTGCGTTTTGGAATGAATCTTTTCCAGCGTTACACCGTCTGCTCTGGCAATGAGTCATACTGTAACATTTTAACTAGAGGATCCATGAGGCTAACACATTACATTTATTAAAGGCCCTTTCATCTCTTCTAAATGCTAACCGGTAACTCATACTGCAGAGGCATTGTCTTTTAATGTAGACCTGTCACCCTGACATATATTAATTTTAAAGAAAACTAAAAACTGTTTCTATATTGTAATATCCATGTATTTGCAGTATAAATTGTTTTTGAGAAATTAACCTTTGTGTTGACTAAGTAACAAAAGAGGTGTGAAAAGCGCTCACTGAGAATGAATAATACACAGTATTTTATTTTTGGAGATGGTGCCACTTCGGGAGCTGCTTAGTCATGTTTTTGCTCACATGGTCTACTGCAGAGAAGACATTTCCCATAAGCATCTTAGTCTGGTCCCTCTCACACACAGGCCAGCACTGAACTGTCTGCACGAGAGAAACAGCGAGACCCGAGATGTATGTTTTAGTCCTTAATGGGCCTTGTTAGTGAGTTTCTGCTGAATCGCTCTAGGCACATGGAGAGAAAGGGCCCATGCCTGTACCACATAAGGAGACTGCAAAACAATATTGTTGTTACAAACATGCAATGAGAATGAATAAAACATCATTTATTGCTGGTGGATGATGTCTTCCCCAGGTGCTGTCAATGGCCATTTCATAGAAGACATTTTGACATTTATCTCTCTCTGATCCCCCCACAGGCAGTCCAGCACCAAAATGCCATCCAGATCTTCTCTGCACAAGAGAAACAGCACAACCACAGATGCACATTTTATTTTTTTGTGGGCCTCGTCAGTGAGGTGCATCTTAATCCCTCTAAGCAAAAAGAGAGAGCAAAGTCCCATGTCTCTGATATCCTGCTGCTTAGGAATATGTATTGAAATGTCAGGCAGACCTTCTCTGCACAAGAGAAACAGCCCAACCACAGATGCACGTTTTTATTTTGTGTGGGCCTCGTCAGTGAGGTGCATCTTAATCCCTCTAAGCAAAAGGAGAGAGCAAAGTCCCATGTCTCAGATATCCTGCTGCTTAGGAATATGTACTGAGATGTCAGGCAGACCTTCTCTGCACAAGAGAAACAGCACAACCACAGATGCACGTTTTATTTTTTTGTGGGCCTCGTCAGTGAGGTGCATCTTAATCCCTCTAAGCAAAAGGAGAGAGCAAAGTCCCATGTCTCAGATATCCTGCTACTTAGGAATATGTACTGAAATGTCAGGCAGACCTTCTCTGCACAAGAGAAACAGCACAACCATAGATGCACGTTTTAGCTTTTTTGTGAGTCTCGTCAGTGAGGTACATCTGATTTCCCCTAGGCAAAAGGAGAGAGAAAAGTCCCATGTCTGGGATATCCTGCTACTTAGGAATACGCACCAAAATGTCAGGCAGATCTGTGTACGAATTAAACAGCACAACCCCAGATGTACCTTTTGGACTTTTGTGGGCCTCGTCAAGTGAGGTGCAGCTGGTTCCCCTTAAGCATAAATAGAGCAAGAGCCCAAATCCGGAATGCCCTTCCACCTTTGGGTGACTAAGAAAATCTTTGTTGGTGTCACAGTGCGACACTTTATGTGAATTAGTTTATGTGCTGTAGCAGTAGTGGTACACGCTGTGTTATGAAGGAATTAGGCCTCAACCACAGTAATCAAGCACCCCTAACAGTTCAGGTATTTAGGATTTCCCTGCCTGAGCTCAGGTACATAATTAGCAGATTTTGCATTCTGATTCATTCATGGTACTCAGAGAGATCCTTAAATCCTGCACTGTTAGGGTAGTTAACCCTGTGAGTGCTTTGCAATGCATTATGTACCCGTCAGGCACTCAAAGGTTTAAGAAGCATGGTTGAGAAACTCTGATCTAGGCTAAACTAGGGTGACCCCATGTCTCGGATTACCCAGGACAGTCGTACATTTTAAATACGTGTCCCATGTCTAGGGCAGCCCCCTTTTGGGACAATAAAAAGTCCCTGAATTATAATTTAAGAGCACAGAGTTCTAAACACTAGGAGAACTGCCCACTGTCTACTGTGACAGGAAGTGATGCCTCTGCTGGGCTACAGAAAAATGGCCTCCACACTGAGCTCTACACACTAGAGAGCTGCAGTGCAGTTCTGTTGTAGTATAATGCTAGTCTGAGGCATATTTTCTTGTAACCCATCACAGGCATCAACTTCTATCAAAGCAGTCAAAGGGAAGAGCTCCCTCTAGTGTTTAGAACTCTGTGGTGCTCTGGAGAAAGAGCAGGTTACACACTGATGTCCAGTGACTCCTCTCATGTAGCTGCCCTAGAGCCAAGGACAAGTTCTCTGATGCTCTTGTCTCTGCAGTGCCCCTGAGTGGCAGGATAGAAATGTGGTCACCCTAGTCTAAATACAGGGGCATTTCTAACAGCTCAGGGAGCAGAATGTTTGGCCTTGTACTTAACTAATTAGCATACTGTGCAAACCCCATAGTACAGGGTCATGATTTTAATGCCATGCACCCATACCTGGGAACTTATTGGTCTTGGAGCCCTGTGATGCTGATTAGCTGAGAGAAATTACGCTATTTGTGTCATAAAAGGGGTGGGGCTTAATCGTGGGTGGGGCTTAAAAAAAAAAAAAAAAAAGCTGGACTAGGCTAGGGAAGGAGGAGAAGAGGCCGGGGATTGGGAGGAACTCAATGGGAGGAGCGGATGTGTGCAAAGTTTCATCAGAACCTACCCACATCCAGAGATTATAGACTCTGCCCCGGAGACCCGGCAATTCAGAGTAAATTCCGGAGTCTCCGGGGCAAAACTGAAGAGTTCCCAGCTATGCAAGCACATAACACGATCTGAAATGGAGGATTTGTACATGCCCTCTCATATTACTTATTGAGACAGTTAACCCGTTGGAGACTAGCGATGTCTCCAGTCCATTGCTTTGCATTACAGAACAACAGAGGACAAAGCAATAAGATTTTTGGATATATCCTGTTTAACCCTTTGAGTGCCAGCGGGATGTGCGTGCTCACTGCATCCCTCTCTGGTATCCAAAAGAGGATAAATTGTATACAGTGTAATCCACTTGGTCGTTTAACCCTTTGGATGCCAGAAAGAGCTACACTGCCCTGTTTTGGGGGTCAGCATTATTAACCCCAACATTTCCACTGTAGGACCGTATTCAGGAAGGTAATGTGTGGGCGGTTCAAGTGCAAAACAACGGCATCATCGGTGACAAGCGAAAATTCATAATGCCCGTAGCCTCCGAGAGGTTAACCCTTTGAGTGCCGGAGGGGTACGGAACGCATTGTGAAGCACTCAAAGGGTTAAAGGAACAAAGTTAATTTATTCTGTTCTTCCCAATCTGTTATGCTGACATTTTTGCTTTTAAAAACCGTATGTTTTGAAGGCGAGAGCTGTGTCTTGGAAGGAAGAATACATGCTCTTTAATGCTTCTTTATAAATGCCTCTGAAAAGGTTGGCATGCACAGAAATCATTAGGAGCGGTAAGATTCTCTTATCTCTGCACCTTTATTGTTGAAAAGCTTTCACAAGTGTCTAGCTGAAGAGATCAAGTAAGAGCTGAATATGAATACTTCACTGCTCCGCTATGCGATTCAGCGGTAAGAATGAGGTCATTGTGGGATTAAGTGAGTGCGCTTGAGTCTCGGAATAGGCAAACACTGCGGAACAGACAACAATGTCTATCGGTTTCTGCGGGCTTAGAAAATAAAGCTAAAACATTTGTGGTATAGCTTGTTTTTTTAACCATCTGAGTGCCAGAGGAGTGTGAAGTGGGTTAAAGAGATAACTGAAACCAGCTGAATTGCCGGCTTTCTAATCCACTTGGTAGTTTAACTCATTTAATACAGTGCTTTGGAGGTCATCATTATTATATCATTATGAAACTGAAACTGGCATTTACCATATCTCCCAACACTTATAAAACACTTATAAAACACTTGTTTTATATATATACACTAGTGTAAAAGCCCGTGTACACGGACCAAGGTCCGGGTGAGGTTAACCCTTTGAGTGTCAGAGGGGTACGCAACACATTGCTTTGCAATTCATTGTGTACCCCTCTGGCACTCAAAGGATTAAGAGGCCAGTCCTGCTCTGCGTCCTGCTGCCGACGCAGTTATGCACTGTAGAGACTGCATGAAAGCACAGAACTCCCAGCATTCCTACACTTACCAGCATTCCTACACCTCCCAGCATTCCATGCTCACAGCATTCTGTGCTCCCAGCACAGAACTCCCAGCATTCCATGCTCACAGCAGTATTCCGTGCGTTCAGGCAGTCTCTATTGCGCATGACAGCTTCTGACAAACATCCTAGCGAATTATTATATAGGATATATATATATATATATGGGAGAGCATTAAAAAAATAATAATCCAACAATATGTAACTGTAAATGTGATAAAGGTAAAACTCCCAGTATACCCCTATAGACTCCTAACTAGCGGCATAGGATGAGCAACACAATAAAGCGTATCATAATAGAATACTTAATAAAAACAATATATCTCCATATATCTTATACATCTAAATATGACATATACATGCAGAAATGCCCACTGGTTTTTTAAGGAGATGTAATCTATAAATGTCCGCTGTGGATAGGGTTGCCACCTTTTCTTCAAAAAAATACCGGCCGTAGCATTCCCTCCATAGACTTAACATTGGAAAGAAGCCAATTTTTTACCAGTTTGCCGGTAAAATACCGACTGGGTGGCAACCCTAGCTGTGGAAATAATGCATATCGTAACTCTCCCGACTAGTATAGTCTCTTGGTCTGTAGTATACTTCTGCTCTCATGTCCAATTTCCTCACTGTAACCCCTCTTGTACTTACAGCTGTTTAGCCACAATAGATTGTTGATTGGGGGTTCCCCTTACTGACTTGATGAAGCCGCTCAATCAGGGCTGTGTGTGGGCTTCCAGGCTGTGCGGGGTGTAAGCGGGCAGAGCAAATATGGCAAGTATGTGGACGCTATTGATCACAATCTGCAGAGACATCTGTGTTAATCAGGCAGAGGGTTAACTGGTAGATAGTATAACAATCAGTGCGGAGTTAAATGTATAAAACTTGCAGATTGAAATCTTTGATATCTGGGCTGTTTTCCAAAGCGTTTCTTGTCTCCAGGACACTTCCTCGGGGAATACTTTTGATTTAGGTGGTGTGATCACTTGGGATGTATGGACCCCTTAGACCTCCTAAAGAGGGGCGCTTGGGATTTATGACTTACCTGCTGTGACAATTCTAAAAATGGGCCTGCTCCTCATTGGAGTTACGCAGTGTTCTGGGGAAAAAGAAAAAAAAAACATGCCTTGCAGTGTTTTTTTGAGAGAGTATCAGAGGGGAGACCAACACATTGCAGAGAGGGTTTAAAGCAGTGGCATTGCCATGTGCGCTAACAATTAGGTATGCAAGGGGAGGGGGAGAGGCATTGGTCATTAGCATAAGATGTTGATGTAAATCTCACCTACATGCTGTAATTATATATGTCTGCAATCATGTCAATTACCAGGCTAATGTCACATTACACCTCTTCTTCATAGCAGTCTAATATTAAACATCACACTTTGAGGCTTCACATTAGAGAGCTATAGAGAATATTGAAATACACCACTATGTTAGAGCTTTGGAATATGGAGAACTGTGATAGTAGCATAGTAAATTAGATTGAAAATAGACACAAGTCCATCAAGTTCAACCTCTGCCTCATAACCCACAGAAATGAGAATGATATAGCTTTCCTGCTGCCATAGAAGTTATTCTTTATCTGAACTTCTTGTTTTGCCTACTAGTTGAAATAAATATATCTGATCTTCTCTTAAATGTATCCAATGTATGTGTCACATCCTCGGGCAAGGAATTCCACAATTTAACAGACCTTACTGTAAAAAAAAACCCCTTCCTCTGCTGAAGTTGAAACCTAATTTCCTCTAATTTCAAGGGGTGTCCGCTGGTCACCTGATCAGGCCTTGGAATAAATAGTTCACTGCAGAGATCCTTGTATTGACCTCTCATATACTTGTACAATGTGATAAGATCTCCTCTTAGTCATCTTTTCTCTACAAGTTTGTCTAGTCGTTCCTCATACGTCAAGTCCTCCATTTCCTTTGTTAATTTTGTTGCACTTCACTGTACCCTCTCTAGTTCTTGAATATCTTTTTTTAGAAATGGTGCTCAAAACTCCACTGCATGTTCAAGGTGAGGTCTTACCAATGATTTGTACAGTAGAAAAATTATATTATCCTCTCTTGCTTCAATACCCCTTTTTATGCAAGACAGGACTTTGTTTACTTTTGCTATTAGTATCCCAGTCGCCTACACGCTGGGTTTGGTATATGCTATTTCCTGTATACCTTTTTGTCTGACCTGTTGGTGTCACTAGTCTGACCATTTAATATTGTGAATATATCTCTGTCTATTTCTTTATTCTAGAGTATTAATAGTCTGTCTGTTCTTTGTCCTAGGTTTTAAAGTGGATCTCTCACACAAATATAAGTAATGCTCATTAGTTCGAGCACTTAGGGAAGACATTCAAAACGTTGATTTTTTTAAAAAAAACTTTATCTGCACAAAAATTAATGTTTAAAAAGTGCCCCACAGCCTAATTCCGGCTTGCCGAACTGCCTCTGCTCCCCTCTCTCCTCCGATGACGGAGGCTGTCTGTCTCTAAGGTGGAGCGATCTCATTGGCTAGCTATCGATCTCTGCCAATGAGATTGCTCCAGCTTACAGACAGACATCTTCCATCATCAGAGGATGCTGGGTAGTGGGACGGGAGCAGAGGCAGTACTGCAAGACAGAAGTAGGCTGCCGGGCACTTTTTAAACATTAAGTTTTGTGCAGATAAAAGTTTTTTTTTTTTTTTTTTTTTTAAATGAACAACGTTTTAAATGTTTTTACTAAATGCTCTAACTAATGAGCATTACTTATATCTATGTGATAGATCCCCTTTTAATAATAAAAAGAGTTTATTACTCCTTAAAGATGTAAACTGTGAAAGTATATTTAACCCCCTTTAGATGCCATGGAAGTCTACAACTCATTTCAGGGGGTGGTGGTGTTAATCCTTAGCTGATTTAGCATAAGCCCATATTTATACATGTGATTATATGAAGTGGTTGTAGGCACAAATCCCACATTCCTCTTTAACAGCTTGTGCTCATAGAAATTCTCTGGCAAACGTGACTTGCTACAAACTCTCCTTACAAAGGATCCGCATTAGATCTGAGATATGTATTTACAGGAATCGCAGAAAATCGTTAGCTCATTTTTTTATTTTATTTATTTATTTAATTTTTGTTTTTTTTATGTTTACTGGCTCTGGGGTAAGACTCCAATAAAAGACAGCTGTGGGCAACCATGACTATTTCGTGCCTAAAACCCATAGAAAACTGATTTATTTTTGTGGTGGCTACAGGGCAAAGTGAGGTGAGCTACATCTGTTTAATCAAGTGGCAGCTCTAGTTTCTATACAATGGATATAAAACACAACGGCAGATAACAATGTAACAGTAGCTCTCAGGCACTGTATATCTCATCAGTACCAACTGCTCCTGCCTTCTTATTTTAAAGGAACGTTCGTAATAAAATATGGAAGTTTATGTTGCAGAATTGTAGCTAGAAACATGCTGCTATTTTCAGTTTAAAGGGATAGCAAACAAATATATGTTATTGGGATTTCCAGGCTGAGTAACACTGTTTGCAGATGCTCCATTCAAAAGATATTGAAGACTAACCACATTTTTTTTAATTTTGTTTACAATCTGACAAGCTGTTAAATGTCCCATTAAAACAAACTGTAGTTTGAGTAATTGAATGATAAAGTATCCACCTCCCACCCCTTTTACTGATGTAACACTGTTCATTTCAGATGTAGAATCTGGTCTCTTGACTGTACAGCTCACAGCAAGGGACAATCTTTTTACTGTGATCATAAGGAAAACCCTACCCCCCCTTGACAGGTTTTTCAGGTTTTCCTTATGATCACTGAAGATTGTCCCTCTCTGAGATCCATCCGGACAGTCTTGCTGCTCTGAGGTGAGCAGTGTTACATCAGTAAAAGGGGCGGGAGGGGGATAATTTATCATTCAATTACTCTTGAGCTACAACTTGGACAGTATTTAAATAACACTCTCCATGGCCCAAATACTATGAAGATTAATTGGAGCTGCTTTTATTGTGAAACATTACTATCCCTTTAAGCCTCTGAATGCAAGAGGGGTCCGCAACGCATTTTGTACCCCTTTGGCACGCAAAGGGTTAAATAATGTTCATAAACTGGAAACATTGATTATGCAAATTGCGTGTGAATCAGTGCATTGAATACATCTCTGTGCTGTTGTATTTAAAGGGATAGTAATACTTAAAATATAAAAAATATGTTGTATGGGTTATTCCACCAGAGTAAAACAAGAGTACTCCCACCGCTGAAAGGTGTTCTATTCAAATGTTATTACAGCTCAAACTTGAATTTTTTTAGGTGCAGTATCTGAGTGGCCTGAAATTGTACAGTGGCGCTGTTGCTATACCATAGTATGGACAGCTCTGGTCAGTTGACCTTGAATCTCCATAGGATGGGGTAGCAACAGCGCCACTGCATAATTTCTGGCCATTGTGATATTGCAACTAAAAAATTCAGGTTTGAGCCATAATAATTTTTAAATAAAACACCTTTCAGCAGTGGGAGTACCCTTGTTTTACTCAGGGGGATAAACCCAGCAAACCCAGCAAGATATTTTTTTTTACATTTTAAGTATTACTATCCATTTAACACAAACATGTTTTAGTAACTAATCCCACTTATCGTAATATGGGTAGAAAATCTTAATGACCACTATCAATCCATTCTGGTAGGCTTGGTTCCTCTTTAATTAAGACCACATAATAATACCCATTGAGGCAGACTGATTCTTTGTGTTGAGACTCCAAAACCCCAGACTCCTCCCACAGAACGGTTCTTAGCCAATTTCCTTCCTTCTTAGGAAGGACAACTTAAACCTTTGAGTGCCAGAGGGGCATTGCGTACCCCTCTGGCACTCAAGAGATTAATTGGGAAGGAAACTGACGTCCGTCCACAAAGAATCATGTTGACCTCTATGGACATTTTATCCACATCTAATTAGAGACTTTTTCCCCCTGTCCGTTTTAACCCTTTGAGTGCCAGAGATGTGCCCAGCACTTATCTCTCTGGCTCTGAAAGAGTTTACGTGGACCCTATGACATAAAAACAACTTTCAGGATTTTGAAAGAGCTTTCAAAATCCCTCTATGTTGTATTAGTTACATTTCATAAGAAGACTAGTATTTGAGTAAATAAATTGATATATTATGGGAATAAAAGGAGCATTAACTTTTATATGGAAAAAACATAGTGGAAGACTTTAACTGCTGAGTAAAACAAGGCTACTCACAATGATGGAAGATGTGTCATTCTAGAGTTGTAACAGTTTAAACTTTTTTTTTCAACATTCACATTGCCCCCTAGTGGCCAGATTTCAGATAGTTATTCTGTTGCATTCTGTGGGAGAGGGGAGTCACTGACAACAGTTCTCCAAAGAATGTGATGTAACAGCTTTATCACTTCCTGTTAGTTTGAACTTTCAGGAAGTAAGCTCTCTGGATCTCTGTTTCCAGTGAGTATAGCGGATCTGAATTGTCATAATTTTTGAATAAGACAACTGCCAGCAGTGAGGGTGCCCTTGTTTTACTCAGGAGGAAAAGTCCTATAGTATATAGGCTGTACTAAAAAGTGTACTTCTCCTTTAAGACATGCCATGCAGGAACTTGCAGTCTTAGCTCACATTACCAAACCCATTGACTGACACTTAACGCTTCCGGTGCCAGGGGACATAAGCAATGCATTGCTGAGCAGTGTCACTAAGGGGACAGGTAAGGTAGGGATGAGAAAGTGTCTGCACAGTTTGCCTTAACCCTTTGAGTGCCAGAGGGGTTCGCAATGCATTGCAAAGCAATAACTCAAACTAGGTATCTAAATAAACAAATATGAATAAAACATATAGGTCATATTGAAAGCTCTTTGCAATGACCAAAGTTGCTTTTAAAGAGCTAGTAATACTTTATATGTAAAAAATATATATTGTAGTGTTTATCCCCCTGAGTAAATCAAGGGTCCTCCTCCCACTGTTGAAAGGTGTTTTATGCAAATGTTATTACAGCTCAAACGTGAATTTTTTTGTGCAGTATCACTGTGACCTGAAATTGTACAGTGGCACTGTTGCAACACCATCCTGTGGACAGCTCTGGTCAGTTGACCATAAATCTCCACAGGATGGTGTAACAACAGCGCCACTGCAACATTTCAGGCCACTGTGATACCGAAAATACAAAAATAATGTTTGAGCTGTAGTAACTTTTGAATAATACACCTCTCTCAGCAGTGGATGTACTCTTGTTTTACTCAGGAGGATAAACCCTACAATAATTTTTTTATTGTATATTAAGTGTTACGATTCCTTTAAGTGATATGGCCCCTTTAAGGTAAGTGATGGGTTATTAGAAGTGGTTGTGTTCCATTAATATAGTGAAGACTTTCTTCTCCGCTTTAAAACAGATATTTTTTTCCCCACAGATATTTTTGTTGCTTTCAGCACACTGACATTCTGCAATTTCTTCCTTTTTAGAAAGTGATTTTTTTCTTTTCATCATACTGTTCTGTTTTGTACAACGAATGATGGGTTCAAAGCAGAAGTGTTGGTGTCTCCATTGCTTTCCCCAGTAAATATACACTCTGGATAGAAAGAAAAAGCTTTTCTGTTGCAGTTTTTTTTTGTACCGAATACAAAGGTAAATAGTGGTGTTAGACTTTATTGTAGAAAATAAAAAAAAAAATCACAAAGCGTCTCCAAAAAATTCCACCTCATCAGACACTAAATGTTGAGGCTTATGTCATGGAGTTGGAAACCAGTATATTTAACAGTCTAGCATCTCACCGATCAACGCGTTTCGCGTATTGCATGCTTAATCATGATCAGAGACTGTTACAGCTACTGGTTTGCATCTCCATGACTGTAAGTCTCTCCATTTAGTGTTTGATGATGTGGAATTTTTTGGAGACACTTTTTGAAGTTTTATTTTCTACAATAAAGTCTGTCTTTATGATTATGGTTTTGTCTGTGGAAGTGCATTTTCCCTGTATATTGTTTTGAGCTCATAGAAAGAGCTCTTTAAAGGGATAGTAATAATGACTTTTAAGTTTATTTATTTTGGTAGGCATAACAAATATATGAACAACAATGTAAGGTTTATCTCTCAGACCTTTAAGGTTTGAGAGATATACCTTCCTAAAGTTGCCTTGTGAGAGGAGTCAGCGCTGTAGCTGACAGCTGCAGAATCCGGTCATTTGACCGGATGGAGGCTCTTTAGCAGAGCCGAAAACGCGCAATCTAAATATTAATACTTAATTGGAATGGCCTACAAAGTGTGCCTGCAAACCAGCCTACACTTCAGTAGCCTTATTGCAGTAAGCCTAGGAAAATATTAAGACTGTGGAAGGTGGACAATGTTTCTTCTTCAGACAAATCTCTTCCACTGTCATCTGAAAAAGATCGAGACTACTTGGCAAGGTTTGAAGTATCCTTGATAAAACCCTTCAAAGCAGTTTAATGAACACTTTCAGGAATGGGTGGATCAACCCCTAACCTCTAGTGGATAGTATGTTCACCTCTTTCAAGAAGAAAGGTTTTTCCTTAGCATAAATTCAAACAAATGATCCTCAGTGAATGGAAGAAGCACAAAAAAGAAGCCCAGAACCCACTCAAGTGTGATAAAGCTGTATCCATTTATGATCAAAGATGTGTGACACTCCACCCAGTGTTGATCTGCTATTGTCCATCTAGCCAGAAAAAACACTACCCTGGCCAACAAAGCCTTCTATAGCAATCCCTTGGATAGAAGGCAGGGAAATTATTTTGAACAACTTTTCATCACAGTGGGTTCAGCCTGCAAACCAGTGGTGAATCTCACCTCCATCTTCAGAGCCATCTTCAGAGTGGAGAATGCTGAACAATCCTTCATCATTAGGAGCAGAAGGTCTTCTTTCATGAACTCACTTACGGAACACATGCTCACCATTGAGTTCCATATAGATCCTTCAGTGGATGTATGTAAGTCGTCTATGGTCCTGATGGTGTACACAAGAAGATCCCACTGGCTGAAGCCAAGGAGTGCAGATAAGATCTCCAAGCAACCTCTGAGCTCTGTTTTTGTATTTTTGTGGGTATGCTTTTCGGCATCTTGCTTGGATGGTTTCCTCAGGAAGTCATCGGGTAAAAATACTTATTTCCTTCCTCAAGAAAAGAGAATCAATTAAAAAAAAAAAAAAAAAAAAAGTGATGTTCTTGGAAAAGGAAAGAAAAACAAGCATATGTTTCATGACTCCCACTTATACAGATCAGACAGGGAATCCTTTAGATCTCAACATGGGAGGGATGCCAGTATGGCTTTTCTTGTGAATTCTTGGAATCTTTCCAATTCTGTTGTATGTAGGATTCAAAGGCTTCTACCCAATCCTGTTCTGTTCTTCATCCAGAAACCATCTGTGGATGCCCGACCAGTGTTAGCTCTAAGTTATCTAAACTGCCTCTTCCAAGTCAAAGATTTAAAAAACAAGAAAAACAGATTTCTCTGCTCCATTGGCACACAATTCATTGGTAAACACTAGATCCAAATGTTAGATAAGGGAAGATGTTCATACACAACAGTACATATCTTTTATTAGATTTTTTTGGGTCACTTTCCAGTTCAGAGGTGGGTGACATGAGATCCTCCATTAGCTACTGGACTACAAATTCCATCATTCTCCCTCAGCCAATGGCTGGAAGAAGGTGATTGGTTTCTATTCTAGCAGCATCTGGAGGGCTTTACTTTACCTATTTTGTAAACGATGTAACCTCAGGATTTTTGGACAAGGCCAGATTTACATCTAAGATGCCTTAGTCAAGGAACCCCAGGTACCCTTAACCACACCCATGGCCACGCCTCCACTCCTTACATGACCTCAGCCCCACCCTCTGATTACAGACAGAAAATACTCTTAGACTAAACATTAAAATAGCTTTTAACCCATTAGATGCTAGAGAGGTCTCCAACACGTTGCTCCACAAAGTGATGGAGATGTCTCTAGCATACAAGTGGTTAAATGATGACGAGTAAAGAAATATGTATAAACAGGTAAATAAACCAGCCACCATAGGCACTGGGATTGCTCTGACCACACCCATAGCTCAGAATGTGGGAGTGGCTATCAAAGACAAGACAACACCCCTCAAAGTCCGGTTCTCCAGGCAGTTGCCTACTATGCCCAATGAGAAAGATGGCTCTGTTAATGGAGGTTTATGTGCCACAAATCATCTACAAGAAACTCATGGGTTCATCTTATAATGCAAAATAAAATGATATGCATTTTTGAGTTATTTTGAAGTATCTGTTTATAAGAAGTTAATGGCTACTTTATAAATTGGAAGAAATGACAGCGGGTTATCAAACTTCTGTGTAAAACTTCACTCTGAAGCCCATATGGCTTGTTACTTAGTTACTATTTCAGACTTCACGCATTGATGAAGTCATAGTCTTTTCAAAGCATAAATGCCTTGTCCACAGATTAACTTTCATAATAACAGCTTTTACCATCGTGACTGTGAAATGCGGTGATGTCTGGCTGCTCTATCAGTGGACACTTCCCTCAATTTAGGGTTTTTCCACTTAATGCCACAGTGCCTTGAAAGGAATGACATTTACCTCTTAGTGGCACCACACTTGGTGTGTTGCTAGTTACTGTCTGATGGGTCTAAATTCTCCAGGTCTCATGCTTAAAGGGATAGTAATACTTTGTTTTAACTTTATTTTATTTTGTAGGCATTAAAAAAACATGAAGAACGATATAAGTCTTATCTCTCAAACCTTTATGGTTTAAGAGATATTCACAAGCAAAGTTTCCCCTACCGCCCCTTTTACCTAGTGTAAGCCATCTCTTCTCAGATGTGGAATCCAGTCCATAGACCAGACAGATAACAGCAGGGGACAATCTTCTTCCTATGAGAACAATGAAAACCCTGCTCCCCTTGACAAGTTTTTCAGGTTTTTCCCTTATCTTAATTGAAGATTGCCCCTCTCTGCAGTCTACCTGGGCACCTCCCTTTTGATCTGGCTGAACAGTGTTACATCAGTAAAAGGGGCGGGAGGGGGATACTTTATCAATGAATTACTCTTGTACTACAACTCTGACAGAATTGAAATAACACTCTCCAAAGTCCAAATACTATGATGATTAATTAGAGCTGTTTTTATTATGAAACATTACTATCCCTTTAAAGCCCTGAGACTTGTTGCCAGCTTGTGACATGCAATAGTCAAGGCTGGATTTACATCTCAGGAGCCTATAGGCACCCCCCCCCCCCCATCCCTTTGAGACCCAAATCCCTCTTTCACTGTCGTCCAATACAGGTCACTGGTACTCTGGGAGGCGATTCGCCCCTTTAATAGGCAGAAACAATTATGCAAATGATTGCAGGGGGCGGAGCCTCCCCTCCTACTTAAGCCACCTTCAGGCCAGAGCCACCAGATTGATTTGTTCCTGGGTGCTGTGCACACCAGGTAGAGAACATCTATGCATTCAACTTAGTATTTTGTTATTTCTTTATTCAAATATGGAATACCACCATTAGGAGGGTGACCATGGCTGTGAATTGCCCTCTTTAAAGTGGCTGGTGCAGCTTCCAGGGATTTTATGTGGACCTTATGCCCTGAAGAGGGAACAGCTTGAGTCAAGCAGCTTCCCTACTGGGGAATTTACCTCTTGTTTATTCCTTCTTCATCATGGTCACCTGAAGACTGAAGTCCTTCAGGAAAGGTGAGCCACCCATTGAGTGCTGAAGGTCCACTTGTCCCCACAGTGTCCCTTTGCTGGGCTTGTATTTGGGAGTTTGCTTTGCACTCCAGCACTCATAGGGTGTTTTTATTTGCATTTCAATGATTTAATGCAGTTTCTGTGGTATTCTCTGGGTTTTGGAGCTTTGGCTAGTGTTTATTTATGTGTTTTATACATGTTTGGGCACTTTTTAATGTTTTGTTAAACTTTATTAAAATTGGTGTTCCGCGCCTTTAAGCGCGGCTTTTCCCGCTCAGACACTATGGCTCCTTTACTCTCTATGAGATTTCACAGTGTGGGACATATCTCTGGAACCGCTTGTCACAGCAACTTCAGAGAGGGCTCATTTTAATGCTAGGCTCCTGCTCTATCATCCGGTGTATGTTTTATAAGTATGGGGTGTTCAGGGGGGCTTCGGGCACTGTTTGGGGTACTTGTATGGGGAAAACTACATTTCCCATGAGTGCGCTCGTTTCTGATTGGTTGTCCTGACGGCCGCCATTTTGTGGTGCTCTTCCTCAGCGAGTACACTACGCAGGGACCGAGCCTTCTCTCCCCTCAACAGATTAACCCTTCGCTGGCCAGATAAGTCCAAATTTAGGCATTTCTGGGGTGAAACTTTAATCTTCCACACTTTTACTGGGTGATAGAGTTTAAAGTGGGGTATATTGACGCTGTGAGCATGTCTACTTCACTGGAGCTAGGGGCTAGACCCAAGTCAAAGGAGGATGGGGGGTCTGCTCCCCCCATGGCGTTTTGCTCCTCTTGTCACACTGGGCTATCTAGTGATAATTTGGGGGATCTATGCCCTAACTGCACTGGTCAGGATAGCAACCCTGGGCTTCCCAGCCATGCTATTGAGCCATCTTGGGTGAGGGAGTTTAAAGCTGCCACTAGGGATCTCAGATCCACTCTTCAACTATTTCCCTCTCAGGTACAGGGGGCTCTCCAGGTCTGGCAGACCCCCTCTACAATCAGGACCTCCCTGCCTAAGCCACAGGGAGCTCCTGATGTGTCTGATTCTTCTGAGGAAGAACTATTACAGGATTCTGATGCTGAGGAACGCACTATTATTGAGTCTAACAGGTCCATTGGGGACCCTTATGAATGTGACCCTGAAGTCTCGGCTGAGGGTCTGATTAGAGCTGTGTTGAATACGCTCAACCTTCCTCTGACTCAGGAATCTACTTATGATCCTACTGACGTTTTTCAAAAGAAACCATCTAAGCCTGTTGTTTGTTTTCCAACTAACCCTACCCTTGCCCGTCTAGTCTCTGAGGCGTGGAAGAATCCTGATAGATCCTCCTCTGTCTCCAAAAAGTTTGCTAAACTGTACCCCTTTCCTGAGACTGAGCTGGCAAAATGGGTTCATCCCCCCAAGGTGGATGCTCCTGTTTCCAGGCTATCCAAGTCTACCGCCTTGGCTGTCTCTGATGCCTCTGCCCTGCAGGATTGGACGGATAAAAAGCTAGAGCTTTCTCTTAAGTCTATTTTTGCCTCCATTGGCACTGCCATGCGTCCAACCTTTGCAGTGGCGTGGGTTAATAGAGCTATTGCGGCCTGGACTGAACGACTGACTGACACAGTTTCTCCAGGATGCACCAGTGTCTGAACAGTTGCAGCTTCTTGCTAATATTACTGAAGCTCAGAATTATGTTGCTGACGCTGCCTTTGATGCTGTGTGCATGATGGCGAGGGCCTCCACTGCTTCTGTGGTGCTAGACGTGCCCTTTGGCTGAAAATTTGGTCTGCTGATACAGCCTCTAAGAAAGCCTTGCTTTCCTTGCCCTTTCAGGGGAATTTGCTATTTGGGTCTGAACTCAAAGAAATGATCAGTGAGGCTACTGGCGGTAAAAGTACTCTTCTACCCTCAGTCTTTAAGAAAAAGTTTCCAGCCAAACGCAATCGGTCCTTTCGTTCCTTTCAGACTGAGACACGCTCCTCGGCCCAAACGGGTCCTCCCACTACGTGCTCCTCCTCCAAGCCCAAACAGTCCTGGAAGCCCAAAGTGGCCCCCAAGGCCAAGACCTCCAAGACTGCTTCGGCATGACTCGCCGAACCCGGGTCCGCATCCGGCTGTAGGTGGACGTCTCCGCATCTTTCGCCGGACTTGGGAGGAGTCAGTGGCGGACCCATGGGTTCTTCAGGTGGTGTCAGAGGGATACAGGATCCCTTTCTCCTCCCTTCCTCCTTTTCGGTTCCATTTTACTCGTCCTTCTCAGGAACCCACAAAAAGACGTCTGTTCGACGACGCTATTCAGGATATCTTGGACAAAGAGGTCCTGGAAGTGGTTCCTCCGGAGGACACAGGTTCAGGATTTTATTCCAACCTGTTTGTGGTGGCCAAAAAGGACGGAGGGGCTCTTCCTATTTTGGATCTCAAAGATCTCAATGCCTATGTGGTGACTTCCCACTTCCGCCAGGAATCCCTGCGCTCTGTGATTGCCGCTATGTCTCCAGGGGAATTTCTGGCCTCCCTGGACCTTCAGGATGCATATCTTCACATCCCTATCCATCCAGAGAGCAGGCGGTATCTCCGGATTGCCTGCCACAGGGGACACTTTCAGTTTTCAGCTCTTCCCTTTGGGCTGACTTCAGCTCCTCAGGTCTTCCAGAGGGTGTTGGGTTCCTTGATAGCTGTGCTTCATCAGGACGGGGTCAGGGTGACCCCCTACATGGACGATCTCCTCCTCAAAGCTTCCTCGGCGGAGCTTCTCCACCAGCAACTGCAGAGGTGTATACACACTCTGACCCGTCATGGCTGGATCCTGAATCTGGACAAGTCGGACTTGGTCCCATCTCAGAGGCTTCTGTTCCTGGGTCTCCTGTTCGACACTCGCCAATGCATGGTGTTTCTGCCGGAGGATGTGGCTCATCAGATAGCCATCCGAGTGGCAGGGATTCTGGAACTGGACTTAGTTCCGGTACCGAAGTTGACGTCTCTGGTGGGGAAGTTCATTTCCACGATCGAAGCGGTACCATTTGCCATGGCCCACTCCAGGGAACTTCAGAGATTTGTGATCCAGACGTGCAAGAATCATCCAGATCATCAGCATCTGTCAGTCTCTCTACCTCCTCATGTGGAATTGAGTCTGCACTGGTGGTTGGATCTTTCACATCTCCTGAAAGGGAGATCCTTTCAAGTTCCTCGTTGGACCACAATCACAACGGATGCCAGCCTTCGGGGCTGGGGTGCTGTGTTGGGTCGTTTCAGTGCTCAGGGGAAGTGGGGTCTGGAGGAATCTCTTCTCTCCATCAATGTTCTGGAACTGCGTGCCGTCCGGCTTGCCCTGAAACAGTGGGAATCTCAACTGACCGGTCGTCCGATCAGAGTGGAGTCCGACAACGCCACTGCGGTGGCTTACATCAACAGGCAAGGCGGCACAAGAAGCGGCACCGCCTGGTTGGAGGTCAAGGATATTTTGTCTTGGCCAGAAGATCACGTGCCTGTCATCTCTGCAGTTCACATTCCAGGCGTAGACAACGTCATGGCGGACTTTCTCAGTCGTCATACCGTCGACAACGGAGAATGGGCTCTTCATCCAGAGGTGTTTCACTTGCTCACTCAGAGGTGGGGGATGCCGGTGGTGGACCTGATGGCCTCCAGACACAACAAGAAGGTTCCGGTGTTTTGCTCCCGGTGGAGGGACTCCCTTGCTCTAGCAGTGGATGCCTTGTCGATCCCTTGGGATTTTTCTCTGGCTTACATCTTTCCTCCTCTTCCTCTATTGATCAGAGTCATCCAGAAGTTGAAGCAGGAGCGTTGTCCTGTCATCCTGATTGCTCCAAACTGGCCTCGCCAGTCCTGGTATCCGGAGTTGATGGCCATGTCAGTGGCGGATCCGTTCCCACTTCCTGCCCGTCCGGACCTACTTCTTCAGGGATATCTGTGGAAAGAGGATGTTCACTCTCTCCATTTGATGGCATGGCGGTTGAATCCTCGATTCTAGCAAAGAAAGGTTTTTCTCCTTCTGTGGTGTCGACTATGCTCAGTGCTCGTAAGCCTGTGTCCTCCAAGATCTATCATCGCATATGGTCAACCTTCGTTGCATGGTGCTCTGATAAGAAATTATCCCTTGATTTTCATCTTCCCACTGTCCTGGCCTTCTTGCAGGACGGTGTTGATAAGGGGCTCAGTCTGAGTTCCCTCAAAGTTCAGACTTCTGCCTTGTCTGTGTTTTTCCAGGAAAGGATTGCTATCCTTCCTGATGTGAAAGTTTTCTTCCAAGGTGTGACTCATGTTCGGCCTGCTTTCAAGAGTCCTGCTCCCCAGTGGGACCTCAATTTGGTGCTGGGAGTTCTCCAGCGACCTCCGTTTGAATCCTTGGCTTCCATTCCATTACGTCTCTTGACTTGGAAGATGGCCTTCCTTTTGGCTATTGTTTCAGTTCGCCGGGTAGCAGAGTTGAAAGAAGAACCAGAGGGGGCGCAATACCAAACAATATTTTGCAAATCCCAACAATAGGGGCAAATACTCACAATATCTGTAATACCGGTTAAATCCACTTACAACCGGTAAAAAGCATGTAGGGATATAAATCCGCCCTACTTCGGATAAACTGATCTCTGGAAACAAACAGCTGGAAACACTGGATCTCTTCATAAAACTTTAATATTAAAAATACCAAGCCCCAACGCTAAACGCGTTTCGAAGCTCTGCTTCTTCCTCAGTAGCGTAATTGAATGGATATGGGCTCAAATGTTAAACAACAATTGTTATAATATAACATACAAATTGTATATAGATACACTCATCCTCACTTACCCCATCCTCCAGGCTCCCCTTATAAACCCTCTTCCTAGCGTTCCAAAAAGAACTTGGCGCGCTATCGAACCACGTGGGTATTGCGCCTAACATCCGGAGCGCTCCAACAATGGAACGCAAAACCGGAAGTGAAGCGCTTCCCCTTACACAACATACCATCCTAAAAAGGAAAGCCCGACACTCATTCCCACCACGTGGGAAACACATCACATGTCCGGAGCGCTCCAACAATGGAACGCAAATCAGGAAGTGAAGAGCCTCCCCGTAGGTATCATGTACAGGCCAAGATTCCCCACTAAAACGAAAACAAAAAAACGGAACAAACAAAAAAAGAATAAACTCACACACACACCATACCTCAGCTACAAAATACATCCCTACACAAGGCACCAAACAAAAAACATCTAACACTCAACGCACACCCACCTAGGACACAAAACTCCAAAACACTCAAAGACAAAAAAACAACCCCACAACATGCAACTAACAAAACCACACATGTACAATAATCCAAAAAAACACTTCCATACACTTACACATCCTACAAACCACCAAAACACTCCTAACTCAATAACAACAAATCACACTTAGAAAAATAAATAAACATCCAATAAAAACGACACACACACCAGTCAACCAAACACAACTAACCAACATCTAAACAATATACATTAAAAGATCACAATAGGAGCCTGAAAAAAATGGGAACAGCGTGGATGTTACAAATATACACAAAATACATTCATGTTCCAGATCTAAATAAAACAAAATAAACATAAAAATAAACTTAAAAACAAGTAATCATAAAAGGAGACTTAATAAATATAAACAATTATGTAATATCCCCTGAGCATCCAGGGGGGCACCGGATACACCATAAACCAGTGCACCCAACGTCCCCCCGACGCCCAAAGGAATCACATTGTGACCAAAAATAAAACCACCCATAATGTACATACTAATTATACCAATAACCTAGTACAATAATCTTATCAATAATTTAATATATGTTCTCTGTGCTTTCATTTAAACCACAGGGACTCATAGTATGTAAACGAAAAATCCAAAAAGCCTCCCTGTGGTTTAAATTATTATTAGTACCATTAACCTTTTCAATTGGAATTATATTCAAAAGTGTGGGATCTTTATCATGCATTAACATACAGTGTCTAGACACACTGTGATCGGGAAAACCCTTTAAGACGTTGCGTCGATGCTGTCCAAATCTATCGCGCAACGTCTGTGTGGTTCTTCCCACATATTGCATACCGCATTTGCAACTAATGAGATAAATAATATTACAGGAACCACAATTCATGACAGTCTTAATTGGAAAAACTTCACCTGTATAATTAGATTTAAAGGATGATACCTTATGTAAAATAAAGGGACAAGTCAAACACCGTATAACACCACATCTATAACTATCTAGTTTATAGAGAAAGTTATTCGAAACAGATCTTATACTTTCCTTCTTCTCAACCAAACTAGGTAATCTACTCGGAGCTAAACTATTCCTTAAAGTTTTAGATCTCCTATATGTAAAAAGGGGTCTAGAGCTCACCACATCTTTTAAGAAAGGATCCAATTGTAATATTTTCCAATGGTTCCTCAAAACATTTTCAACAGTCTTATATGCTCCATTGTAACCTGTCACAAAACTTATCCCTCTTCTACTATTAGATTTTTCTTTGGATTTCTTATTATTATATATTAATGTGTCTTTCCTATCCAAATCTCGTGCTCTTAGATATTCCCTCTCAATCAGTTCAGCAGGATAATTTTTAGCCACAAAACGCTGTTTTAATATCAATGCTTGGCTATCAAATTCCAAAATATCATTACAATTGCGTCTTATCCTCCTGAACTGACTGAAAGGGACATTCCGAAGCCAAGGTCTATGATGGCTACTAGAAAAATCCAAAAAACTATTGCTATCCACATCTTTAAAAAAGGTACATGATCCTATATGTCCTGACTCTTCTACATATAACTGAACATCCAAGAAATCAACTCTATCTAACTGGATCTTGGAAGTAAAACTAATACTCATATTATTATTAGTAAGATGTTGAATAAAACCCTCTGGTGCATCACCCTTCCAAACAATTATAATATCATCGATATACCGGCGATAGAGAACCAGGTTCGCCCCAAACAAATTGTTCCGCCAAACAAAGGATTCTTCAAAGAAACCCATAAAAAGGTTTGCGAAACTAGGGGCGAACCTGGTTCCCATCGCCGTACCACGTTTTTGCAAATAAAACTGACCCTCAAATGAAAAAAAATTATGTGTCAAAATAAATTTTATAGAATCCAAAAGAAAAAACCTCTGTTTGTTAGGCATAAGAGGATCTTGACTTAAATAAAAATCAACGGCTCGTATACCATCCTCATGCCTTATATTAGAATACAGTGCATTAACATCCATTACAATCCATTTAAAATCTTCCTCCCAAATAATGTCTTGTAATTCATTTAACAATTGAGTGGTATCCCTCAGATAGGATTTCAATCCCCAAAACATAACGCTGTAAATGTACATCCACAAAATGAGATAGATTAGATGTTAAACAATTGACCCCTGAAATTATGGGGCGTCCTGGAGGTTGCACTAAATTTTTATGGATCTTTGGCAAATGATAGTATAATGCCAATTTAACATTATCCACAATAAGAAAATCCTTTTCATGTTTAGATATTATTCCATTCTCAAAAGCAACCTTCACTAATTTCTCAAAATCCAACCGATAAGAGGAGGAGGGATCAGCAGCCAAAATTTGATAATATTCTTCGTCAAGTAAAATCCGATATGCCTCCTTGATATAATCACCTCTATTCTGGATGACGATTCCTCCCCCCTTATCAGCCGGCTTGATAACAATTGTCCTATCTGAGCTCAACCGATCAAGCGCCAATTTTTCTTTATAGGACATATTGAGCTTAAATTTCCTATTAGGTCCTGAAAAAGTCCTCTCCAAATCATTCAGGACCAACTGATGAAAGGTTTCAATACAACCTCCTTTAAAATAAGTTGGATAAAAATTCGATCTAGGTTTTAGATCAGTTGGAATTGGATCCTCCATTAACATACTCTAAATCTATATCAATCTTCTGTGGAGCATTCAAAGATTTCCCTTTAATTTTAAAATATCTTTCTAAAGTTAACTTTCTTATGAATACATTGAGATCTTTAAAGATTTCAAACAAATTCGGACTGGCAGTGGGAAAAAAAGAAAGACCCTGCCTTAAGAGAGCTATTTCATCATTATCCAATTTTCTAGAAGACAAATTAAATATACCCAAATCCACCAAGTTATCTATTGTTTGCTTTTTTTGGGAGCCTCTACCTCTACACCCTCTTCGTGTGGCAAAGCCCTCTTTTGTCCCCCCTGTAAAATTTTGAAGGGGTTTGGATCTTCCCAGAAGCTCCAGTCCCTCAAAACAGGAGACTGTTGAGCCAATGGGAGACCCACCCCTAAAAAATCTACCTCACCAATGGACCCATCCAAACAACTAGATCTATTACTAGCAGACGGTTGTGGCATACTATCTATATGCCCGAAATTAATATCAGAACCACCCTTCACAGATTCCAAAGAAGAATGGATCTTAGGTTGATTATTCACTTCACTTTGAGCAAGACCATTGGTGGAAAGATTCTTAGACTGATTATTCACTTCACTTTGTACCAGTCCACTAATGGATTGTTTTTTAGTTTCACTTTGTACAGATCCACTATTTGGTTGTTTATTTACCCTCCTATATTGATGATTATTAACTGAGGGGTATCGAGAATAATTGGAATCACTCCAATTTGACTGTGCACCACGGTGACCCAATGTACGTGGACGAGCCCCACTTGGGTACTGATGTTGAGTATTATACTTGGTATTTTCAACCTTCCTCCGAGGGTCATCACGGTGCACTGGAACCTTAAAGGGTTTTCCCGATCACAGTGTGTCTAGACACTGTATGTTAATGCATGATAAAGATCCCACACTTTTGAATATAATTCCAATTGAAAAGGTTAATGGTACTAATAATAATTTAAACCACAGGGAGGCTTTTTGGATTTTTCGTTTACATACTATGAGTCCCTGTGGTTTAAATGAAAGCACAGAGAACATATATTAAATTATTGATAAGATTATTGTACTAGGTTATTGGTATAATTAGTATGTACATTATGGGTGGTTTTATTTTTGGTCACAATGTGATTCCTTTGGGCGTCGGGGGGACGTTGGGTGCACTGGTTTATGGTGTATCCGGTGCCCCCCTGGATGCTCAGGGGATATTACATAATTGTTTATATTTATTAAGTCTCCTTTTATGATTACTTGTTTTTAAGTTTATTTTTATGTTTATTTTGTTTTATTTAGATCTGGAACATGAATGTATTTTGTGTATATTTGTAACATCCACGCTGTTCCCATTTTTTTCAGGCTCCTATTGTGACCTTTTAATGTATATTGTTTAGATGTTGGTTAGTTGTGTTTGGTTGACTGGTGTGTGTGTCGTTTTTATTGGATGTTTATTTATTTTTCTAAGTGTGATTTGTTGTTATTGAGTTAGGAGTGTTTTGGTGGTTTGTAGGATGTGTAAGTGTATGGAAGTGGTTTTTTGGATTATTGTACATGTGTGGTTTTGTTAGTTGCATGTCGTGGGGTTGTTTTTTTGTCTTTGAGTGTTTTGGAGTTTTGTGTCCTAGGTGGGTGTGCGTTGAGTGTTAGATGTTTTTTGTTTGGTGCCTTGTGTAGGGATGTATTTTGTAGCTGAGGTATGGTGTGTGTGTGAGTTTATTCTTTTTTTGTTTGTTCCGTTTTTTTGTTTTCGTTTTAGTGGGGAATCTTGGCCTGTACATGATACCTACGGGGAGGCTCTTCACTTCCTGATTTGCGTTCCATTGTTGGAGCGCTCCGGACATGTGATGTGTTTCCCACGTGGTGGGAATGAGTGTCGGGCTTTCCTTTTTAGGATGGTATGTTGTGTAAGGGGAAGCGCTTCACTTCCAGTTTTGCGTTCCATTGTTGGAGCGCTCCGGATGTGAGGAGCAATACCCACGTGGTTCGATAGAGCGCCAAGTTCTTTTTGGAACGCTAGGAAGAGGGTTTATAAGGGGAGCCTGGAGGATGGGGTAAGTGAGGATGAGTGTATCTATATACAATTTGTATGTTATATTATAACAATTGTTTTTTAACATTTGAGCCCATATCCATTCAATTACGCTACTGAGGAAGAAGCAGAGCTTCGAAACGCGTTTAGCGTTGGGGCTTGGTATTTTTAATATTAAAGTTTTATGAAGAGATCCAGTGTTTCCAGCTGTTTGTTTCCAGAGATCAGTTTATCCGAAGTAGGGCGGATTTATATCCCTACATGCTTTTTACTGGTTGTAAATGGATTCAACCGGTATTACAGATATTGTGAGTATTTGCCCCTATTGTTGGGATTCTTTCTATTTCGTTAAGGGTCTACTCCAAGGTCCTTATCTGTTTGTGGGGAGCAGCATTCTACAACTACATTGGAGCAACTGAGTGGAGGCAGTTTGAATTCCTCCATCTGCCAAGCTGACCACTTATAGTGGATCTTTATATTGTGAGTTTGGTGTATAAACGGTGGTGGTATTTTACACTATTATTACACTAGGAGCGCCCCTCTTTGTTTTTCTTCTCTTATAGGTGTTTTTCCTTTGTTGGAGGGAGCTGCTGAACACCAAACTCAGAAGATTGGCAATATAAGAATAAGTGGACTGATCTCTATATTGTGGTTTTTTTTTTTTTTTTTTTTGGTTTTTTTTTATATGGAGTTTTGTCAAGATCGTATAAATAGGAGGAGACTTGTTTTGGGGGATTTGTTTGGTAAAGATGTTACTGAGAATGTTACAATTTCATGTCCAGCCCCCACCAATTTGGGGAATTTTTTCCTCGAATTGGAGAGGGCTTTAAAAGATGAATTGCGTCACTGGTGGGATTCAGTTTTGTTAGGTAGATATATAGAAGAAAAAATTATTCCAAGAGGTTTAAGGTTGTGTAAACAATCACCGTTCCAAAATAATGTGGAATTTATGAAAGAGTGGGATAATATTTTGGATACATGTTCTTTCTCTCTCATGAGATTAATTATAAAATATAGGGAACAACAACTTGATCTTACTACTCAAAAAATAGAGGATGTATTGAAAAAAATTGGAACTTTCTCTCATTGTAAAGAATTTGATGAACTTGATAAAAAAGTAAATAAGAATGTGATACAATTTGAGAAAGATATAACAGATAGGAAATTTAATAAAATTAAGAGAGATAAGGAGGACTATTCTAAGGGACAAGTTAGACAATGGTCTCACTCCAAGGTTCCAGTGCACCGTGATGACCCTCGGAGGAAGGTTGAAAATACCAAGTATAATACTCAACATCAGTACCCAAGTGGGGCTCGTCCACATACATTGGGTCACCGTGGTGCACAGTCAAATTGGAGTGATTCCAATTATTCTCGATACCCCTCAGTTAATAATCATCAATATAGGAGGGTAAATAAACAACCAAATAGTGGATCTGTACAAAGTGAAACTAAAAAACAATCCATTAGTGGACTGGTACAAAGTGAAGTGAATAATCAGTCTAAGAATCTTTCCACCAATGGTCTTGCTCAAAGTGAAGTGAATAATCAACCTAAGATCCATTCTTCTTTGGAATCTGTGAAGGGTGGTTCTGATATTAATTTCGGGCATATAGATAGTATGCCACAACCGTCTGCTAGTAATAGATCTAGTTGTTTGGATGGGTCCATTGGTGAGGTAGATTTTTTAGGGGTGGGTCTCCCATTGGCTCAACAGTCTCCTGTTTTGAGGGACTGGAGCTTCTGGGAAGATCCAAACCCCTTCAAAATTTTACAGGGGGGACAAAAGAGGGCTTTGCCACACGAAGAGGGTGTAGAGGTAGAGGCTCCCAAAAAAAGCAAACAATAGATAACTTGGTGGATTTGGGTATATTTAATTTGTCTTCTAGAAAATTGGATAATGATGAAATAGCTCTCTTAAGGCGGGGTCTTTCTTTTTGTCCCACTGCCAGTCCGAATTTGTTTGAAATCTTTAAAGATCTCAATGTATTCATAAGAAAGTTAACTTTAGAAAGATATTTTAAAATTAAAGGGAAATCTTTGAATGCTCCACAGAAGATTGATATAGATGTAGAGAGTATGTTAATGGAGGATCCAATTCCAACTGATCTAAAACCTAGATCGAATTTTTATCCAACTTATTTTAAAGGAAGTTGTATTGAAACCTTTCATCAGTTGGTCCTGAATGATTTGGAGAGGACTTTTTCAGGACCTAATAGGGAATTTAAGCTCAATATTTCCTATAAAGAAAAATTGGCGCTTGATCGGTTGAGCTCAGATAGGACAATTGTTATCAAGCCGGCTGATATCGTCATCCAGAATAGAGGTGATTATATCAAGGAGGCATATCGGATTTTACTTGACGAAGAATATTATCAAATTTTGGCTGCCGATCCCTCCCCCTCTTATCGGTTGGATTTTGAGAAATTAGTGAAGGTTGCTTTTGAGAATGGAATAATATCTAAACATGAAAAGGATTTTCTTATTGTGGATAATGTTAAATTGGCATTATACTATCATTTGCCAAAGATCCATAAAAATTTAGTGCAACCTCCAGGACGCCCCATAATTTCAGGGGTCAATTGTTTAACATCTAATCTATCTCATTTTGTGGATGTACATTTTCAGCGTTATGTTTTGGGGATTGAAATCCTATCTGAGGGATACCACTCAATTGTTAAATAAATTACAAGACATTATTTGGGAGGAAGATTTTAAATGGATTGTAATGGATGTTAATGCACTGTATTCTAATATAAGGCATGAGGATGGTATACGAGCCGTTGATTTTTATTTAAGTCAAGATCCTCTTATGCCTAACAAACAGAGGTTTTTTCTTTTGGATTCTATAAAATTTATTTTGACACATAATTTTTTTTCATTTGAGGGTCAGTTTTATTTGCAAAAACGTGGTACGGCGATGGGAACCAGGTTCGCCCCTAGTTTCGCAAACCTTTTTATGGGTTTCTTTGAAGAATCCTTTGTTTGGCGGAACAATTTGTTTGGGGCGAACCTGGTTCTCTATCGCCGGTATATCGATGATATTATAATTGTTTGGAAGGGTGATGCACCAGAGGGTTTTATTCAACATCTTACTAATAATAATATGAGTATTAGTTTTACTTCCAAGATCCAGTTAGATAGAGTTGATTTCTTGGATGTTCAGTTATATGTAGAAGAGTCAGGACATATAGGATCATGTACCTTTTTTAAAGATGTGGATAGCAATAGTTTTTTGGATTTTTCTAGTAGCCATCATAGACCTTGGCTTCGGAATGTCCCTTTCAGTCAGTTCAGGAGGATAAGACGCAATTGTAATGATATTTTGGAATTTGATAGCCAAGCATTGATATTAAAACAGCGTTTTGTGGCTAAAAATTATCCTCCTGAACTGATTGAGAGGGAATATCTAAGAGCACGAGATTTGGATAGGAAAGACACATTAATATATAATAATAAGAAATCCAAAGAAAAATCTAATAGTAGAAGAGGGATAAGTTTTGTGACAGGTTACAATGGAGCATATAAGACTGTTGAAAATGTTTTGAGGAACCATTGGAAAATATTACAATTGGATCCTTTCTTAAAAGATGTGGTGAGCTCTAGACCCCTTTTTACATATAGGAGATCTAAAACTTTAAGGAATAGTTTAGCTCCGAGTAGATTACCTAGTTTGGTTGAGAAGAAGGAAAGTATAAGATCTGTTTCGAATAACTTTATAAACTAGATAGTTATAAATGTGGTGTTATACGATGTTTGACTTGTCCCTTTATTTTACATAAGGTATCATCCTTTAAATCTAATTATACAGGTGAAGTTTTTCCAATTAAGACTGTCATGAATTGTGGTTCCCGTAATATTATTTATCTCATTAGTTGCAAATGCGGTATGCAATATGTGGGAAGAACCACACAGACGTTGCGCGATAGATTTGGACAGCATCGACGCAACGTCTTAAAGGGTTTTCCCGATCACAGTGTGTCTAGACACTGTATGTTAATGCATGATAAAGATCCCACACTTTTGAATATAATTCCAATTGAAAAGGTTAATGGTACTAATAATAATTTAAACCACAGGGAGGCTTTTTGGATTTTTCGTTTACATACTATGAGTCCCTGTGGTTTAAATGAAAGCACAGAGAACATATATTAAATTATTGATAAGATTATTGTACTAGGTTATTGGTATAATTAGTATGTACATTATGGGTGGTTTTATTTTTGGTCACAATGTGATTCCTTTGGGCGTCGGGGGGACGTTGGGTGCACTGGTTTATGGTGTATCCGGTGCCCCCCTGGATGCTCAGGGGATATTACATAATTGTTTATATTTATTAAGTCTCCTTTTATGATTACTTGTTTTTAAGTTTATTTTTATGTTTATTTTGTTTTATTTAGATCTGGAACATGAATGTATTTTGTGTATATTTGTAACATCCACGCTGTTCCCATTTTTTTCAGGCTCCTATTGTGACCTTTTAATGTATATTGTTTAGATGTTGGTTAGTTGTGTTTGGTTGACTGGTGTGTGTGTCGTTTTTATTGGATGTTTATTTATTTTTCTAAGTGTGATTTGTTGTTATTGAGTTAGGAGTGTTTTGGTGGTTTGTAGGATGTGTAAGTGTATGGAAGTGGTTTTTTGGATTATTGTACATGTGTGGTTTTGTTAGTTGCATGTCGTGGGGTTGTTTTTTTGTCTTTGAGTGTTTTGGAGTTTTGTGTCCTAGGTGGGTGTGCGTTGAGTGTTAGATGTTTTTTGTTTGGTGCCTTGTGTAGGGATGTATTTTGTAGCTGAGGTATGGTGTGTGTGTGAGTTTATTCTTTTTTTGTTTGTTCCGTTTTTTTGTTTTCGTTTTAGTGGGGAATCTTGGCCTGTACATGATACCTACGGGGAGGCTCTTCACTTCCTGATTTGCGTTCCATTGTTGGAGCGCTCCGGACATGTGATGTGTTTCCCACGTGGTGGGAATGAGTGTCGGGCTTTCCTTTTTAGGATGGTATGTTGTGTAAGGGGAAGCGCTTCACTTCCAGTTTTGCGTTCCATTGTTGGAGCGCTCCGGATGTGAGGAGCAATACCCACGTGGTTCGATAGAGCGCCAAGTTCTTTTTGGAACGCTAGGAAGAGGGTTTATAAGGGGAGCCTGGAGGATGGGGTAAGTGAGGATGAGTGTATCTATATACAATTTGTATGTTATATTATAACAATTGTTTTTTAACATTTGAGCCCATATCCATTCAATTACGCTACTGAGGAAGAAGCAGAGCTTCGAAACGCGTTTAGCGTTGGGGCTTGGTATTTTTAATATTAAAGTTTTATGAAGAGATCCAGTGTTTCCAGCTGTTTGTTTCCAGAGATCAGTTTATCCGAAGTAGGGCGGATTTATATCCCTACATGCTTTTTACTGGTTGTAAATGGATTCAACCGGTATTACAGATATTGTGAGTATTTGCCCCTATTGTTGGGATTCTTTCTATTTCGTTAAGGGTCTACTCCAAGGTCCTTATCTGTTTGTGGGGAGCAGCATTCTACAACTACATTGGAGCAACTGAGTGGAGGCAGTTTGAATTCCTCCATCTGCCAAGCTGACCACTTATAGTGGATCTTTATATTGTGAGTTTGGTGTATAAACGGTGGTGGTATTTTACACTATTATTACACTAGGAGCGCCCCTCTTTGTTTTTCTTCTCTTATAGGTGTTTTTCCTTTGTTGGAGGGAGCTGCTGAACACCAAACTCAGAAGATTGGCAATATAAGAATAAGTGGACTGATCTCTATATTGTGGTTTTTTTTTTTTTTTTTTTTGGTTTTTTTTTATATGGAGTTTTGTCAAGATCGTATAAATAGGAGGAGACTTGTTTTGGGGGATTTGTTTGGTAAAGATGTTACTGAGAATGTTACAATTTCATGTCCAGCCCCCACCAATTTGGGGAATTTTTTCCTCGAATTGGAGAGGGCTTTAAAAGATGAATTGCGTCACTGGTGGGATTCAGTTTTGTTAGGTAGATATATAGAAGAAAAAATTATTCCAAGAGGTTTAAGGTTGTGTAAACAATCACCGTTCCAAAATAATGTGGAATTTATGAAAGAGTGGGATAATATTTTGGATACATGTTCTTTCTCTCTCATGAGATTAATTATAAAATATAGGGAACAACAACTTGATCTTACTACTCAAAAAATAGAGGATGTATTGAAAAAAATTGGAACTTTCTCTCATTGTAAAGAATTTGATGAACTTGATAAAAAAGTAAATAAGAATGTGATACAATTTGAGAAAGATATAACAGATAGGAAATTTAATAAAATTAAGAGAGATAAGGAGGACTATTCTAAGGGACAAGTTAGACAATGGTCTCACTCCAAGGTTCCAGTGCACCGTGATGACCCTCGGAGGAAGGTTGAAAATACCAAGTATAATACTCAACATCAGTACCCAAGTGGGGCTCGTCCACATACATTGGGTCACCGTGGTGCACAGTCAAATTGGAGTGATTCCAATTATTCTCGATACCCCTCAGTTAATAATCATCAATATAGGAGGGTAAATAAACAACCAAATAGTGGATCTGTACAAAGTGAAACTAAAAAACAATCCATTAGTGGACTGGTACAAAGTGAAGTGAATAATCAGTCTAAGAATCTTTCCACCAATGGTCTTGCTCAAAGTGAAGTGAATAATCAACCTAAGATCCATTCTTCTTTGGAATCTGTGAAGGGTGGTTCTGATATTAATTTCGGGCATATAGATAGTATGCCACAACCGTCTGCTAGTAATAGATCTAGTTGTTTGGATGGGTCCATTGGTGAGGTAGATTTTTTAGGGGTGGGTCTCCCATTGGCTCAACAGTCTCCTGTTTTGAGGGACTGGAGCTTCTGGGAAGATCCAAACCCCTTCAAAATTTTACAGGGGGGACAAAAGAGGGCTTTGCCACACGAAGAGGGTGTAGAGGTAGAGGCTCCCAAAAAAAGCAAACAATAGATAACTTGGTGGATTTGGGTATATTTAATTTGTCTTCTAGAAAATTGGATAATGATGAAATAGCTCTCTTAAGGCGGGGTCTTTCTTTTTGTCCCACTGCCAGTCCGAATTTGTTTGAAATCTTTAAAGATCTCAATGTATTCATAAGAAAGTTAACTTTAGAAAGATATTTTAAAATTAAAGGGAAATCTTTGAATGCTCCACAGAAGATTGATATAGATGTAGAGAGTATGTTAATGGAGGATCCAATTCCAACTGATCTAAAACCTAGATCGAATTTTTATCCAACTTATTTTAAAGGAAGTTGTATTGAAACCTTTCATCAGTTGGTCCTGAATGATTTGGAGAGGACTTTTTCAGGACCTAATAGGGAATTTAAGCTCAATATTTCCTATAAAGAAAAATTGGCGCTTGATCGGTTGAGCTCAGATAGGACAATTGTTATCAAGCCGGCTGATATCGTCATCCAGAATAGAGGTGATTATATCAAGGAGGCATATCGGATTTTACTTGACGAAGAATATTATCAAATTTTGGCTGCCGATCCCTCCCCCTCTTATCGGTTGGATTTTGAGAAATTAGTGAAGGTTGCTTTTGAGAATGGAATAATATCTAAACATGAAAAGGATTTTCTTATTGTGGATAATGTTAAATTGGCATTATACTATCATTTGCCAAAGATCCATAAAAATTTAGTGCAACCTCCAGGACGCCCCATAATTTCAGGGGTCAATTGTTTAACATCTAATCTATCTCATTTTGTGGATGTACATTTTCAGCGTTATGTTTTGGGGATTGAAATCCTATCTGAGGGATACCACTCAATTGTTAAATAAATTACAAGACATTATTTGGGAGGAAGATTTTAAATGGATTGTAATGGATGTTAATGCACTGTATTCTAATATAAGGCATGAGGATGGTATACGAGCCGTTGATTTTTATTTAAGTCAAGATCCTCTTATGCCTAACAAACAGAGGTTTTTTCTTTTGGATTCTATAAAATTTATTTTGACACATAATTTTTTTTCATTTGAGGGTCAGTTTTATTTGCAAAAACGTGGTACGGCGATGGGAACCAGGTTCGCCCCTAGTTTCGCAAACCTTTTTATGGGTTTCTTTGAAGAATCCTTTGTTTGGCGGAACAATTTGTTTGGGGCGAACCTGGTTCTCTATCGCCGGTATATCGATGATATTATAATTGTTTGGAAGGGTGATGCACCAGAGGGTTTTATTCAACATCTTACTAATAATAATATGAGTATTAGTTTTACTTCCAAGATCCAGTTAGATAGAGTTGATTTCTTGGATGTTCAGTTATATGTAGAAGAGTCAGGACATATAGGATCATGTACCTTTTTTAAAGATGTGGATAGCAATAGTTTTTTGGATTTTTCTAGTAGCCATCATAGACCTTGGCTTCGGAATGTCCCTTTCAGTCAGTTCAGGAGGATAAGACGCAATTGTAATGATATTTTGGAATTTGATAGCCAAGCATTGATATTAAAACAGCGTTTTGTGGCTAAAAATTATCCTCCTGAACTGATTGAGAGGGAATATCTAAGAGCACGAGATTTGGATAGGAAAGACACATTAATATATAATAATAAGAAATCCAAAGAAAAATCTAATAGTAGAAGAGGGATAAGTTTTGTGACAGGTTACAATGGAGCATATAAGACTGTTGAAAATGTTTTGAGGAACCATTGGAAAATATTACAATTGGATCCTTTCTTAAAAGATGTGGTGAGCTCTAGACCCCTTTTTACATATAGGAGATCTAAAACTTTAAGGAATAGTTTAGCTCCGAGTAGATTACCTAGTTTGGTTGAGAAGAAGGAAAGTATAAGATCTGTTTCGAATAACTTTATAAACTAGATAGTTATAAATGTGGTGTTATACGATGTTTGACTTGTCCCTTTATTTTACATAAGGTATCATCCTTTAAATCTAATTATACAGGTGAAGTTTTTCCAATTAAGACTGTCATGAATTGTGGTTCCCGTAATATTATTTATCTCATTAGTTGCAAATGCGGTATGCAATATGTGGGAAGAACCACACAGACGTTGCGCGATAGATTTGGACAGCATCGACGCAACGTCTTAAAGGGTTTTCCCGATCACAGTGTGTCTAGACACTGTATGTTAATGCATGATAAAGATCCCACACTTTTGAATATAATTCCAATTGAAAAGGTTAATGGTACTAATAATAATTTAAACCACAGGGAGGCTTTTTGGATTTTTCGTTTACATACTATGAGTCCCTGTGGTTTAAATGAAAGCACAGAGAACATATATTAAATTATTGATAAGATTATTGTACTAGGTTATTGGTATAATTAGTATGTACATTATGGGTGGTTTTATTTTTGGTCACAATGTGATTCCTTTGGGCGTCGGGGGGACGTTGGGTGCACTGGTTTATGGTGTATCCGGTGCCCCCCTGGATGCTCAGGGGATATTACATAATTGTTTATATTTATTAAGTCTCCTTTTATGATTACTTGTTTTTAAGTTTATTTTTATGTTTATTTTGTTTTATTTAGATCTGGAACATGAATGTATTTTGTGTATATTTGTAACATCCACGCTGTTCCCATTTTTTTCAGGCTCCTATTGTGACCTTTTAATGTATATTGTTTAGATGTTGGTTAGTTGTGTTTGGTTGACTGGTGTGTGTGGTTTTTATTGGATGTTTATTTATTTTTCTAAGTGTGATTTGTTGTTATTGAGTTAGGAGTGTTTTGGTGGTTTGTAGGATGTGTAAGTGTATGGAAGTGGTTTTTTGGATTATTGTACATGTGTGGTTTTGTTAGTTGCATGTCGTGGGGTTGTTTTTTTGTCTTTGAGTGTTTTGGAGTTTTGTGTCCTAGGTGGGTGTGAGTTGAGTGTTAGATGTTTTTTGTTTGGTGCCTTGTGTAGGGATGTATTTTGTAGCTGAGGTATGGTGTGTGTGTGAGTTTATTCTTTTTTTTGTTTGTTCCGTTTTTTTGTTTTCGTTTTAGTGGGGAATCTTGGCCTGTACATGATACCTACGGGGAGGCTCTTCACTTCCTGATTTGCGTTCCATTGTTGGAGCGCTCCGGACATGTGATGTGTTTCCCACGTGGTGGGAATGAGTGTCGGGCTTTCCTTTTTTAGGATGGTATGTTGTGTAAGGGGAAGCGCTTCACTTCCGGTTTTGCGTTCCATTGTTGGAGCGCTCCGGATGTGAGGCGCAATACCCACGTGGTTCGATAGAGCGCCAAGTTCTTTTTGGAACGCTAGGAAGAGGGTTTATAAGGGGAGCCTGGAGGATGGGGTAAGTGAGGATGAGTGTATCTATATACAATTTGTATGTTATATTATAACAATTGTTTTTTAACATTTGAGCCCATATCCATTCAATTACACTACTGAGGAAGAAGCAGAGCTTCGAAACGCGTTTAGCGTTGGGGCTTGGTATTTTTAATATTAAAGTTTTATGAAGAGATCCAGTGTTTCCAGCTGTTTGTTTCCAGAGATCAGTTTATCCGAAGTAGGGCGGATTTATATCCCTACATGCTTTTTACCGGTTATAAGTGGATTCAACCGGTATTACAGATATTGTGAGTATTTGCCCCTATTGTTGGGATTTGCAAAATATTGTTTGGTATTGCGCCCCCTCTGGTTCTTCTTTCTATTTCGTTAAGGGTCTACTCCAAGGTCCTTATCTGTTTGTGGGGAGCAGCATTCTACAACTACATTGGAGCAACTGAGTGGAGGCAGTTTGAATTCCTCCATCTGCCAAGCTGACCACTTATAGTGGATCTTTATATTGTGAGTTTGGTGTATAAACGGTGGTGGCATCACACTATTTTGAAATTATTACACTAGGAGCGCCCCTCTTTGTTTTTCTTCTCTTATGGGTAGCAGAGTTACAAGCTCTGTCTTGTAAACCTCCTTACCTGGTGTTTCACAAGGATAAGGCTGTGCTTCGCACTACCAAGGAGTTCTTACCCAAGGTTGTGTCCGAGTATCACGGTGCCCGTGATTGGCTGCAGTTACTTGTCTGTCACCAGTAGGGGGCTTCTATTGGCTGTCTGCAGATAGCCCGCCTCTTATTGACTATTTAAACCTGGATTGGGCACCCTTTGAGTGCCCTTTCGTGTTGTTTCTGACCTTCTTGCTATCACTATGCTAGTGATAGCTGGGCCTCTGTTCCAGTGTTCCTGAGTTCCTGATCTCATGTGTTCCTGAGTTCCTGATCTCTACTGTTCCAGTGTTTCCTGCATGCTGAAGTACTTCCAGTCCTGGTTCCGGCCTAGTCTCTGGTGTTGCAGTTCCTGCTGAACTTCTCTGCTGTTTTCTGACCTGACTGATCGTTGCTGGTTCCTGTCATCTCATCACCTGTCTTCAGTATCCTGGCGACCTTCTGCCTGGTCGCGTTGGTGACATTGCTACAATTCCGTGTGGGTCCCAGCGTGCGGACGCTGGTTTGCTCCCAAGCCTTGCGGCTATACAAACTCGCTTGTTACACCAGTGTGCGGTCACTGGTTTGCTCCAAAGCCTATCAGCTATACAAATCTGTGTTGGTCCCAGCGTGCGGACGCTGGTTTGCTCCTAAGCCTTGCGGCTATACAAACTCGCTTGTTACACCAGTGTGCGGTCACTGGTTTGCTCCAAAGCCTATCAGCTATACAAATCTGTGTTGGTCCCAGCGTGCGGACGCTGGTTTGCTCCTAAGCCTTGCGGCTATACAAACTCACTTGTTACACCAGTGTGCGGTCACTGGTTTGCTCCAAAGCCTTTCAGCTATACAAATCTGTGTTGGTCCCAGCGTGCGGACGCTGGTTTGCTCCTAGCCTTGCGGCTATACAAACTCACTTGTTACACCAGTGTGCGGTCACTGGTTTGCTCCAAAGCCTTTCAGCTATACAAATCTGTGTTGGTCCCAGCGTGCGGACGCTGGTTTGCTCCTAAGCCTTGCGGCTATACAAACTCGCTTGTTACACCAGTGTGCGGTCACTGGTTTGCTCCAAAGCCTATCAGCTATACTAATCTGTGTTGGTCCCAGCGTGCGGACGCTGGTTTGCTCCTAAGCCTTGCGGCTATACTACTCGCTTGTTACTCCAGTGTGCGGTCACTGGTTTGCTCGCTAGCCTAACGGCTATACTATTCAGTGTTGTTTCCAGCGTGCGGACGCTGGTTTGCTCCAAAGCCTTGCTGCTTAACGATTCTGCTAATTTGCCAGTTCCATCTGACTGCTGCTATTATCTCTGGGCTGCCCTGCCCGGTATTGGTAAGGCCGGTAGAACCTTTTGCCACATTCCATCTGAGGTTGCCTTACCCGGTATTGGCAGGGCCGGTAGAGCCTACATTGTGTATCTATTGAGGCTGCCTTGCCCGGTAATTTGGTAAGGCCGGTAAACCGTTATGCGATTCCATCTGCAGGTTGCCTTACCCGGTATTGGCAAGGCCGGTAGAGCCTAAAGACTGTCCTGTCCGGTATATTGACAGGACCGGTAGAGTCTGCCTTCTGTCTGTGCTATATCTGTATATATATATTATGTATGTTATTGCCATCCTAAGTTATCATTTATTATTTCAATAAAATTGATTTTTTTTTACCTAAAACTTGTGTCTGAGAGTCATAATAAACCGTGACAGTACGAAAGGGCCATGACCTCAGACAGCAAGGGTGAAGGTAACGCACAGAATATCCATTGGAGGATGGATGTGCTCGAGCAACGTTTGGATCAGTTGGCAGTTGCAATTCAAACGATCCTTGAACGCACGGTACCTGCTGCCCAATCTATCTCTAGCCCGGTGGTCTCGCCAAGTCAGACACCGGAAAGTGATACCAGACCCCTAGGGGGTACTGTTAAAGGGTTAACGGCTTCTGCACCCTTGCCGCTAAGATATGATGGTGACCCTAGTCTCTGCAGAGGGTTCATCAATCAACTCGAAATCTTTATGGAATTGACGGCACACGCATTTCCCAATGATCGTAGTAAAGTGGGGTTCACGATATCACTGCTCACTGGCAGAGCATTGGCTTGGGCTAACCCCTTGTGGGAGAATGCTAAACCTTGTACTAAGAACTTTAGTGAATTTGTGCGTTCCTTTCGAAGAGTGTTTGAGCCTCCTGGTAGAACCACCTCTGCTGCCAAACGCCTTATGGAGATACAACAGGGCAGGCGTACAGTGGGCGACTATGCCATCGAATTCCGCACATTGGCAGCAGAGGTAGGTTGGAATAACGAGGCATTATTGGCAGCCTTCTCTCAAGGCCTGAATGACCACATTAAAGACGAAATCGCTGCTAAAGATCTACCTATTGATCTAGATGATTACATTGAGTATGTTATGATAATTGACTCCAGAATACGTGAGAGATCAATTGCCAGAGATCGTAAGTTACGGTCAAAAAATAATGAGCCTAGTAGCATGTTTTGCCCACCCATCCCTCCCTTGGCATTGAAGTCTAGTGAACCAGTACGGGAAACAAGTGAACCTATGGAAATAGGCTTCACTAGACTATCCAAGGCAGAGAGACTATATCGCAAAAAACAAGGGTTATGTTTATACTGCGGTAAAAAAGGGCACTTGCTAAATTCCTGTCCGGTACGTCCGGGAAACGCACACACCTAGGGTATCTTGGGGGACAGGCCCTAGGTGGTGTACAATCGTCCCCAGTGTCGGGCATAATGAAACCCACCATACAGGTGGTATTGTCTTGGGCACAACGCTCTGTGGAGGTTTTGGCCTTGGTTGACTCCGGTGCAGCAGGGTATTTTATGGATAATACCTTTGCTGAATTGCACGGAGTTCCACGCATTGAAAGAGAAAACCCCTTGACTATTGAAGCGATTGATGGTAGACCCTTAGAACCGCCTCAGGTTATATTTGAAACTATGCCATTGTCTATGACTATTGGGGCACTTCACAGAGAAGAGCAGCAGTTTCAACTGATTAATTCCCCGCACCATGCGGTGATATTGGGATTTCCGTGGTTACAGTTACATAACCCACAATTCGATTGGAAAAAGTGTGAAATTGCTGCTTGGTCCCAGTTTTGTATGGACAAGTGCGTCATCCAGCCTATTAAGGTCATGTGCACCTCCTCTGCTATGCCGGATGTGTACCAACAGTTTGGCGATGTTTTTAGCAAAGGAGAGGCTAGTATGCTACCCCAGCATAGACCTTATGATTGTTGCATTGATTTGCAGCCTGGTGCAGTACCTCCGAAAGGACGCACTTATCCATTATCTTGTGATGAAAATAAGGCTATGGAGGATTACATTTCTGATGCCCTTGCTAGAGGGATCATACGTAAATCTACCTCTCCAGCTGGGGCTGGGTTCTTTTTTGTAAAAAAGAAAAATGGCGAATTAAGACCATGCATTGACTACCGGGGCTTGAATAAACTAATGGCAAAAAACGCATACCCAATACCACTCATCACCGAGCTTTTTGACAGGCTTAAGGGCGCTTCGATATTTACCAAGTTGGACCTACGGGCCGCTTACAATCTGGTTCGCATTCGAGCAGGTGATGAGTGGAAAACTGCCTTTAATACTCGAGCTGGGCACTACGAGTATCTAGTAATGCCTTTTGGGCTGTGTAATGCACCCGCAGTTTTCCAGGAACTGATAAATGATGTTCTGAGAGATATGTTACAGACATGTGTTGTGGTGTACCTCGACGATATACTGATTTACTCCCAAAACATGGCACAGCACATCAAAGATGTATCCGCAGTATTGCTACGACTCCGTGAGAACAAATTATTTTGTAAAATGGAAAAATGTGAGTTTCATAGAACCAGTGTGCCATTCTTGGGGTTCATAATTGGCAATGATGGCATTGCCATGGACAAAGAAAAGTTGTCAGCTGTCCTACAATGGCCAAAACCCAAGGGTCTTAAAGCCATACAGCGTTTCCTGGGTTTCGCTAATTATTATAGGAGGTTTATTAAGAACTTTTCTTCCATTGTCAAACCTCTGTCCGATCTTACGCACAAGGGTGCTAATCCTTCTTGTTGGCCGGTATCTGCTGAGAAAGCCTTTGAGAATTTGAAGCTGGCATTTGCTGCGGCTCCTGTGTTATCCCACCCCAATCCTTTACTTCCATTTACGTTAGAGGTTGATGCCTCAGATATTGGGGTCGGGGCAGTACTTTCGCAGCGACACGAGAAAGGTGGAACTCTCAGACCTTGTGGGTTTTTCTCTAAAAAGTTGACTGTCACTCAAAGCCACTATGAGATAGGTGACAGAGAATTATTGGCCATTATCCTTGCTCTTAAGGAATGGCGTCATTTGCTTGAAGGTACTAAGAATCCTGTCTTAATCCTAACAGATCATAAGAATCTGACCTATCTCTCGGAGGCCAAGAGATTGTCCTCTCGTCAGGCCAGGTGGGCACTGTTCCTGTCTCGATTTAATTTCATTGTATCATATTTACCAGGGTCAAAAAATATCAGGGCTGATGCACTGTCAAGACAATTTGAGGCCGACAGTGACAGAGTGGAAGCACCAGCTCCTATCATCCAACCTGATAGAATACTGGCTACTATACGCACGAGTATCACTTCTCCTCTAGGGGAGGAGATCCTGGCCTCTCAGGGGTCCGCTCCCCATGAAACCCCAGTGGGCAAATGTTTTGTCGCTGAATCATTTCGTACTAGGCTGCTCGAAACCTACCATTCCTCTAAGGCTGCGGGACATATTGGTAGAGACCAATTGTTATGGTCCCTTTCTCAGTTATTTTGGTGGCCTTCCATGAGAAACGATTGTGCCGAATTTACGAATGCCTGTGCCACCTGCGCCCGCGCTAAGACCCCGAGACATCTCCCTGTGGGCTTGCTTCAACCGGTGCCTAATGGCGAACGCCCCTGGTCTCATGTTTCCATTGATTTTATGGGAGAGTTGCCTATGTCGAAGGGGTACTCCTTTATATTCATGGTGGTGGACAGGTTTTCTAAAATGGCTCATTTCGTGCCCCTCCGTGGTCTTCCTTCAGCGAAGGAATTGGCAATGGTGTTCGCCAGAGAAGTATTCCGGTTGCATGGAGTGCCTAGGGTACTGGTGTCTGACAGGGGGAGCCAGTTTGTGTCTAGATTTTGGAGGGCATTTTGCCAACAGATGGGCATACAGCTGTCCTTCTCCTCTGCCTACCATCCCCAGACCAATGGAGCCGCTGAACGAGCTAATCAGGGCTTGGAACAATTTCTCCGTTGTTTCGTTACTGACCATCATGATAATTGGTCCGACTTGTTGCCTTGGGCAGAGTTCGCCAGGAACTGTGCGGTCAATTCTTCATCTGGGAGCTCTCCGTTTCTGATTAATTATGGGTTCCAGCCCTGTTTGCTTCCAGACTCATTTCAGACGCAACAGATTCCAGCTCTGGATGAGCATATCGAGCAACTCCGTTCCACATGGGCACAAGTTCAGAGGGCACTTGGTCAGTCATTTCAGCGTCATCAGCGCCATGCTAATCGCAGAAGGCTTCCAGCGGTTTCCTTTCAGGTTGGGGATAGAGTATGGCTTTCCTCCAGAAATCTCAAGCTGCAGGTTCCGTCTAATAAGTTGGCTCCTCGGTTTATTGGTCCATACAGAGTTATTCGCAAAATTAACCCTGTCTCCTATGCACTAGACCTACCTGCATCCATGCGTATCCATAATGTGTTCCATGTGTCCCTTCTTAAGCCTCTGGTTTGCAATCGCTATACTACCACACCTGTGGTGCCAGGACCTGTTGAGGTCGAGGGCCAGGAGGAGTACGAGGTTCAGAGCATTATTGATTCCCGTAGGCTTAGAGGAAGGGTACAGTACCTGGTACATTGGAGAGGGTATGGTCCTGAGGATCGATCATGGGTGGATAGTACGGACCTTCATGCACCTAGGTTAACTAGGGCCTTTCATGCCAATTACCCGCAGAAACCTAAACCCTATTCTAGGAGAGGGGGTCTTTGAAAGGGGGGTACTATCACGGTGCCCGTGATTGGCTGCAGTTACTTGTCTGTCACCAGTAGGGGGCTTCTATTGGCTGTCTGCAGATAGCCCGCCTCTTATTGACTATTTAAACCTGGATTGGGCACCCTTTGAGTGCCCTTTCGTGTTGTTTCTGACCTTCTTGCTATCACTATGCTAGTGATAGCTGGGCCTCTGTTCCAGTGTTCCTGAGTTCCTGATCTCATGTGTTCCTGAGTTCCTGATCTCTACTGTTCCAGTGTTTCCTGCATGCTGAAGTACTTCCAGTCCTGGTTCCGGCCTAGTCTCTGGTGTTGCAGTTCCTGCTGAACTTCTCTGCTGTTTTCTGACCTGACTGATCGTTGCTGGTTCCTGTCATCTCATCACCTGTCTTCAGTATCCTGGCGACCTTCTGCCTGGTCGCGTTGGTGACATTGCTACAATTCCGTGTGGGTCCCAGCGTGCGGACGCTGGTTTGCTCCCAAGCCTTGCGGCTATACAAACTCGCTTGTTACACCAGTGTGCGGTCACTGGTTTGCTCCAAAGCCTATCAGCTATACAAATCTGTGTTGGTCCCAGCGTGCGGACGCTGGTTTGCTCCTAAGCCTTGCGGCTATACAAACTCGCTTGTTACACCAGTGTGCGGTCACTGGTTTGCTCCAAAGCCTATCAGCTATACAAATCTGTGTTGGTCCCAGCGTGCGGACGCTGGTTTGCTCCTAAGCCTTGCGGCTATACAAACTCACTTGTTACACCAGTGTGCGGTCACTGGTTTGCTCCAAAGCCTTTCAGCTATACAAATCTGTGTTGGTCCCAGCGTGCGGACGCTGGTTTGCTCCTAGCCTTGCGGCTATACAAACTCACTTGTTACACCAGTGTGCGGTCACTGGTTTGCTCCAAAGCCTTTCAGCTATACAAATCTGTGTTGGTCCCAGCGTGCGGACGCTGGTTTGCTCCTAAGCCTTGCGGCTATACAAACTCGCTTGTTACACCAGTGTGCGGTCACTGGTTTGCTCCAAAGCCTATCAGCTATACTAATCTGTGTTGGTCCCAGCGTGCGGACGCTGGTTTGCTCCTAAGCCTTGCGGCTATACTACTCGCTTGTTACTCCAGTGTGCGGTCACTGGTTTGCTCGCTAGCCTAACGGCTATACTATTCAGTGTTGTTTCCAGCGTGCGGACGCTGGTTTGCTCCAAAGCCTTGCTGCTTAACGATTCTGCTAATTTGCCAGTTCCATCTGACTGCTGCTATTATCTCTGGGCTGCCCTGCCCGGTATTGGTAAGGCCGGTAGAACCTTTTGCCACATTCCATCTGAGGTTGCCTTACCCGGTATTGGCAGGGCCGGTAGAGCCTACATTGTGTATCTATTGAGGCTGCCTTGCCCGGTAATTTGGTAAGGCCGGTAAACCGTTATGCGATTCCATCTGCAGGTTGCCTTACCCGGTATTGGCAAGGCCGGTAGAGCCTAAAGACTGTCCTGTCCGGTATATTGACAGGACCGGTAGAGTCTGCCTTCTGTCTGTGCTATATCTGTATATATATATTATGTATGTTATTGCCATCCTAAGTTATCATTTATTATTTCAATAAAATTGATTTTTTTTTACCTAAAACTTGTGTCTGAGAGTCATAATAAACCGTGACACCGAGTTTCACATCAATCAGGAGATTGTGGTTCCCTCTTTCTGCCCTAACCCTTCATCTGACAAGGAACGAGATCTCCATTTGTTGGATGTGGTGCGTTGCCTCAAGTTTTATGTTCATCGCACCGAGTCTATCAGGAAGTCTGACGCTCTATTCGTCATTCCTGAGGGGCCTAGGGCAGGGAGACCGGCTTCCAAGGTTACCATTGCTTCTTGGATTAAGGCTACTGTTCGTGAAGCCTACAAGTTGCGGAATAAGCATGTTCCCTTCCGGGTGACTGCTCATTCCACCAGATCTATTGGGGCCTCTTGGGCCTACAAGAATCAGGCTTCCGCTGATCAACTGTGCAGAGCGGCCACTTGGTCCTCTGTGCACACATTTTCAAAGCACTACCGAGTTGATGTGCTGGCCTCGGCTGATGCCAGTTTTGGAAGGAAGGTCCTGGAGGCAGTTTTGCCTGTTTAGGACTTCTACTCTGTGATCCTTAGTGCTTCCTTTCTGTTGAGCCCAGTTGGCTCTAGTTCCGTGTGCTGTGTTGGTTCAGGGGTTGTTCCCTTGGTTGGTGTCCGTTGACACTTACAGTTTGGGCTATGTAATTAACTGGTTCATAGCAGTTTTCGTGACTTGGGCCTTGTTCCGGTCCTTGCCTTATTTCCCGCCTCTGGGTCAGCTCAATGTTTGTACATCCCAGAGTACCAGTGACCTGTATTGGACGACAGTGAAAATAGGATTTTAGTCTTACCTGTTAAATCCTTTTCACTTAGTCCATACAGGTCACTGGTCTCCCACCCTGTCACGGGACCAGACCTGGCTCTCCTGTGGCATTCAGTGGGAGACCTTCGGGGCATGCTCACAGGAGTCTTTCTTCTTGCTTACCTGGGGTCAGTTTTAGTGTCTTAAATCAATCTAGTGGCTCTGGCCTGAAGGTGGCTTAAGTAGGAGGGGAGGCTCTGCCCCCTGCAATCATTTGCATAATTGTTCCTGCCTATTAAAGGGGTGAATCGCCTCCCAGAGTACCAGTGACCTGTATGGACTAAGTGAAAAGGATTTAACAGGTAAGACTAAAATCCTATTTTATTGGTTCATCTCAGTATATAACTCTGTCAGGCAAGAAATAAAAGTGCACAGAAGTGAGAATATACAACCAAAATGAACTGAGGATAGATATCTGCTTGAGAGATATGTACAGAGGGGTGCAGATCGGAGTGGTCTCCAGCTGTTCAGGACTACAACCCTTTGAGTGCCAGAGGGGGATGCAGCGCATTGTATTGTGTACCCCTCTGGAACTCAAAGGGTGAATTTGTGACCACCACGCCAGGCTGCCAGGTAGGTGCCAGCCAGACCAGCTGCAATTTCTGCTAAAAGACAGCACCACTCAACAACACTAGCAGCCATCTACCCGGGCAATGGGAGCACTCAACACATAGAGAAAGAGCCTTTTCCTTCCATAAATCCAATCTTCACTCACCTGCTGGTGCACTCACCCGCCGCTGTCTTTCCCTGGAATCCCTAAGCGCTACCGAAGTTTGAGATTTTCCTGTCTGTCACGCACGGTGTTAGCGACGCAGTCACGAAGATAGACTGGAGTGTGGCCGGAAGATGCGAAATCAGTGCTAGCCATACATCATAAGGCTGGCTAATTAAAAAAAAAATGATCCCAATGACAGGCACCCCTCTGTGGGGTGCGCCTGTAGGCAGATGCCTACTCTCTTATTATAAATCTGGCCCTGGCAATAGTAGTACTAGTAATGGTGCAACTGAGATGCCTGGCGCATTGATACTGCAAACTAACTACACCAACTATCATACTGGCTTTAAATGGGGCTTGAACGCTTTGAATGCTAGTAATGTATTGGAGACCTCTCTAGTATTTAAGTGGAATCAATGGGAATGTAGTTGTGTTCCCCACAGTGCACTCGGTTTGTTTTAGAATTCCTTCACCACAATTCTGTGTCTGAGTCCCGTACATCTCCACCCTTTCTGTGTCCATATCTACCCCAATGTCCAGAGGCGTAACTAGAAGCCACCGGGCCCTGGTGCAAGAATTGCCATGAGCCCCCCCGACCACATTGGCCCCAGACCCGCTCAACTACATTGCCATCCAATCTCCAAATTGCCCCTTCATCTCCAAATTGCCCCTTCATCTCCACAATGCCCCCATCTCCACAATGCCCCCATATCTCCAAACTGCCCCTTCCACAATGCTCCCTTCATCTCCACAATGTCCCCTTCATCTCCACAATGCCCCCTTCATCTGCACACAATGCCCCCCAATCTCCAAATTGCCCCTTCCACAATGCCCCCTTCATCTCCACAATGCCCCTGCCTCCAGTCCCTGGTGGTCTAGCGGTGTGGCTTGACACACAGATCTGTGCCTCCTTCAGCACAGATCTCTACAAGTGAAGATCCCGCGTGCCGCTCTAGTAATGCAGAGGCTGGGAGATGATGTCATCTCCCAGCGCTCTGTATTACTACAACCGGCGGCCGTAGTGAGAGTTGCTGCGGGCGAGGGGGTTGCAGGGGGCGGCCGGGCGACCCCTGCGACCCCTATTGTTACGCCACTGCCAGTGTCTCTGTTCCTTCACTTCATCGTCTCTGTACCCATATATACCCCAATGCCTGTTCCTTCACTTCTCCGCATTCACTGTATCCATATCTACCCCCATTGTCTCTATTCCTCCACTTTATCAATGTCTCTGTATCCATATCTACCCCACTGTCTTTATTCCTTCACTTCCTGACTGTCCCTGTATCTATATCTACCCCATTGTGTGTTCCTTCACTTCTCAACTGTCTTTGTATCCATATCTACACCGTTGTCTCTATTCCTTCACTTCCCCACTCGCTCTGAGTCCATATCTACCTCATTATCTCTATTCCTTCACTGTCTGGGCTAAATAGCTGCTGACCAAGAATCTGCTGACATTCCTGGCCAATCTGGAGAGGTGGAAAGTTCCAGAAGGCCATGTAAATGCAGCTGAATCAAGAATCAGGTTTCCACAGAATTCTCCAGCGTCAAGTCCCTCTAGTGGCTTTGCTGGAAAACAGAGGACCCAAAGCCTCAAGGTCACCAGTTCAATTCCAGGCAGAAAGTGGTTTGCAGTGATGAGATACTTCCTAACCGCCTTAAAGGGATAGTAGTGTTTCACAATAAAAGCAGCTCCGATGAATCTTCATAGTATTTGTGCCATGGAGAGTGTTATTTCAGTATTGTCAGAATTGTTCAAGAGTAATTGAATGATACAATTTCCCTCTCCCACCCCTTTTACTGATGTAACACTGCTCAGCTCAGAGCAGCAAGGTGATATCCAGGTGGATCGCAGAAAGGGACAATCTTCAATTAGCATAAGGGAAACACCTGAAGAACATGTCAACGGGGGCAGGGTTTTCATTGTTCTCACAATAAGAAGATTGTCCCATGCTGTGACCTGTCTGGTCTTAAGACCAGATTCCACATCTGAGGGGAGGTGTCTTACACATCTGAGGGGTAGGAAGGGGGATACTTTATCATTCAATTACTCTTGTACTACAACTCTGACAGTATTGAAATATCACTCTCCACGGCCCAAATACTATGATGATTAATTGGAGCTGCTGTTTTTGTGAAACATTACTATCCCTTTAACCTCATCCCTTGGAATACAGCTTCCATCATCCTTAGCAAGCAACTAGATAAATGAGATTGTAGACTCTGGTCCAAAGTCTGTATAGGGGACTTGTAGTCCAACAGGAGCTTGAATTGCTCAGTTTCAAAGCCCCTGACCCAGACCGAGTGATCCTATAGCTCCGTTATAACTGGTACATGATATCTTGCCCATAAACTGAGGAAATTACTTTACTAAAGGTCGTATGTGCAAAAGAAGAGTGGAGGAATTATGGAGAAGAACCACCCAATCACATTGATTTAAAGCGGAACTATTATGTTAAATACGTCGCCCCCCAGTATATTACTAAACTAGCGATTTGCAAAGTCTTACTATCCCTAAGCTCCATAAGTCAGTGTTATTCCAGTAAAAACACATCTTCTGCAGGAACCAGAGGACGACCAGAGTAGACATCTTGGAGGAAAGGTACCTCTGAGTCTGCACTGTCTGTCTGTTCACTGCCAGCATTGGTGGTGACGTAAGTTGGTTACCTTACGGTGATGGAGGATCCTGAGCACGCAGGCGCACGGAGCTTCTCTTGTAAACTTTGTGCAGCCCGTTGCCTGCTGAAGATGTTTTTTACTGGAATAACGCAAACTTTTTGAGCTTAAAGGAGCAGTAAACTTTTTCTATGAAAACACATATTTTACAGAGCATTTCCTGCTGAATAAAACAAGGTAACTCCCATCGCTGTCAGATGTTTTATTCAAAATTTATAGCCGTTCAAATAATCAGGAAGTGAATTTACTGTGTTTACTTCCTGATAGTTCTAACTGACAGGAAGTGATTTTACGGTGTTTACTTCCTGATAGTTGTAACTGACAGAAAGTGACAGGCAGTTTCTATCACATTCTATGGAGAACTGTATGTCTCTGACTTTTCTGACTTTCCTCTCCATTAGATTCTAATAGGAAATCTAATTAGAATTTGACCACTAGAGGGCATTGCTATTGTAAAAAAAAAACATGGGATTAAACTGTAATAACTCTGGAAATATGAATCTCTTGGCAGTGGGAGTACCCTTATCTTACTCAATAGGAAATTCCCTACAATATATATTTTTATCATAAAAAAAGTTTACTGCTCCTTTAAGGATCGTAAGACTTTGCAAATCGCTAGTTTAGTAATGTATTGGGGGGAAATGTATTTAACAAAATAGTTCCACTTTAAATGGGGATTTGAACCCCTGGAACTCTAGAGGTCTCCAAAGCGTCACATTCAGGACATCCTGCCAGTCTTAATGATGGTGGACTGTGTACACTGATGCGTGCTAAAGTGATCATACGCCTAGTACAGGGGCATCCAAGTTATTTCAGTCGTGGGCAACAGAATGAGAAATCCATATCTGTGAAAGCTGCATTCATCTTTTTTACGGATAGCAACAGTGAATTATAGACTGTCAGGTGCTTGAAAATGTGTTTTTAAAGCAGTAATACAAAAGCAGAGAAAGACTGTATTTATACAGAATGTATAGTTGCAGGCCTATTGTTAGCCACCTGTTCATTTCGATTGTCAATGAGACTACTGGTATTTAAAGAGATAGTAACATTTAATATGTGTATAAAATATATATCGTAGGGTTTAAATAAAATAAGGTTACTCCCGCTGCTGAGACGTATTTTTTTTAAAAAGTTAATGCACCTCAAACTTGAAATTTGTAGGTGCAATATCTCAATAGCCTGAAATTGTACAGTGGCGCTGTTGCTACACCATCCTATGGAGATTTATGGTCAGCTGGCCAGAGCTGTTCATAGGATGGTGCAGCAACAGCGCCACTGTACAATTTCAGGCCATTGATATATTGCACCTAAAAAAATTCAAGTTTGAGCTTGAGGTGGAACTTTTGAATAAAAAGTAGGAGTGCTAGTACACATGTTTTACTGAGGAAGACAAACCTTACAATATATATATTTTTACATACTAAGTGTTACCACCTCTTTAGAACCCTTTGAGTGCCAAAGAGGTATCCAACTAATTGTGTTGCAATTCTTTTGATGCTTTTTTGCCAATCAAAGGTTTAACAGACTGAACTATGAACACAGCAGGGCTTACAATTTTAAGTCCTTTGCTGCTAGCCAGTCCTGAAAAGTTACTCGCCACTGCAAGCCATAACATACCCACCAGGACAGACTTTCTACTCGCCGGGGCTGAATTTCTACTTGCCAGGGCTAAATTATCACTCACCATTGGCTAGTGGCGAGTGGAAATTTTGAGCTCTGAACACAGTGATAGAACAGTGAAGGTAGTTAGGCCCTACTAGTTCATCTGTGATAACTAATTTGTTTAAAAAAATACATTAAAAATCTCAGGAGGCTGCTTGCTTAGGTCTGATGAGCCACATATAGACTGCAGACTGCATGTTGAACACCCACACTCTGGTACATACGCCAAGGAACATGCATATGTTTTTTTATTCTAACATATAAGTTCAGAACTGGCAGATTCGTACATCACAACCACATTTCCCTGTGAACTAGATACTCAAAGAGCTCAGCAAGAAACAAGAACCCATCAATCAAGAATAAAGAAAATCTCTTTTGACAAAAACAAAGCCATGGATTTGTTATAGTAAGGGCAGGAAGATGTGTAATTCTTTGCTTTGGGTAAGCTATATTTGCAGATACTGTGGATGAATTCAAAAAGTGTTAGATAATTTTCTAGCATAGACCAGTACTGAGAATTGTGCCAGTTGTTTTCAATGCAGATAAAATATCTGACTTGTCATTTTTAGTAAGGTATGTGTTTTTTTTAAAGGAGCAGTAAACTTTTATTTATGAAAACACATATTTTATAGAGCATTTCCTGCTGAATAAAACAAGGTCACTCCCACCGCTGTCAGATGTTTTATTCAAAATTTATAATTGTTCAAATAACCAGGAAGTGAATTTACTGTGTTTACTTCCTGATCTAACTGACAGGAAGTGAATTTACTGTGTTTACTTCCTGATAGTTCTAACTGACAGGAAGTGACTCAGCAGTTTCTATCACATTCTATGGAGAACTGTATGTCTCTGACTTTTCTGACTTTCCTCTCCATTAGAATCTAACGGAAAACTAATTAGAAGTTGACCACTAGAGGGCACTGCTAATGTAAAAAAACATGGGTTTAAACTGTAATAACTCTGGAAATATAAATCTCTCAGCAGCGGGAATACCCTTATCTTACTCAATAGGAAAATCCCTACAATATATATTTTTTCATAAAAAAAGTTGACTGCTCCTTTAAAGCGGAACTTTCATCAAAATTAAATTGCCCCCCAAATCCTTATTAACATAGCGATACACATATACATACTTTTATTATGCTGAATAAGTCCTGCATTATTGAGGAATACAACTTGTTAGGCAGGCATCAGCAGCAGGGATCTTGCTGTAGGCGCTCTCTGCGCTTGCGCCATCAGTACCTTAAGGTACAAAGGCACTCCACTCACCAATCTTGGAGGAGACCAGGATGGACGGCACAGGCTCACAGATGCCGTTTCTGCAAGATGTCTGCGCTGTTGCCTGCTGATGCCTGCTGAACGATTTGTATTTCTCAATAATGCCGGACTTATTCAGTATAATAATAATGTATATGCATATATAAGGATTTGGATGGCAATTTAATTGTGATGATAATTCCACTATAAAGCTTTTGGTCTTTAAAGTGTTAGCAATGTCTGAATAAAACTTTTTTTGCATTTAGAAGAGCTTAAAAAGCTGATCTAAATGCAAAAAAAAAGTATCTCTCAAACCGCTATGGTTTAAGAGATACGGGCGTTTAAAGTTTGATTTCTCCTACTGACAGCTGTAAAGCTGTCAGTAGGAGATCCATGTCGGTCGACATGCTGGCAGTATCAAGTGCCGGGATCTCGTTACTTACACGGAATCCCTTCATTGGAATGGTCTAAAACGTGTGCCTGAACACTAGGCACACGTTTTAGACCATTCCAATGAAGGGATTCTGTGTAAGTAACGAGATCTCGGCACTTCTCAAGCGCCAGGGTGTCGACCGACACGGATCTCCTGCTGACAGCTTTACAGCTGTCAGTAGGAGAAATCAAACTTTAAACGCCTGTATCTCTTAAACCATAGCGGTTTGAGAGATACGGTCTTTTGCATTTAGATCAGCTTTTTAAGCTCTTCTAAATGTAAAAAAGTTTTTTTCAGACATTACTAACACTTTAAAGTGGAACTTTCACTTGAATAACATAGCGCTGCAAATGATAATTACATTAGCGATATCCACAGACTTATACTTCAAAATAAAACGAATTGCTGCATTAACGAAAAGAAGAACCTTTCATGCAGTCACACACCAGCTGGGATCTTTCCAGAGGCGCACAGCCGCACGGGGAGCCCTGAATTCAATGACGTGCCAGGATCATCACTGGCCCTTAAGTGACGGACAGCCGTGAGGGTCCTGGCTTGGTATTGGACGTTAAAGGGTTAGTAATACTTAATAACTACTAACCCCTATATTAAAGTCATATTAAAAAGAAATGTATTGCCCCCAGTGTTATCTCTCAGACCTTTATGGTTTGAGAGATAATCACTTCTAAAGTTGCCTCCTCCCTCCCCCTTCCCCGAAGTCAGCGCTGTAGCTGACTGCAGGGGAAGACTGTCGTACGACCATCAGGCGGCTCTGCATCACAGCCAACATCGCGTTAATAAAAAAGAAATCTTTCACTGAAATGGTCTTCTACGTGTACTTGGTTTGTGCTTGGTTTACACGTAGAAGACCATTTTAGTGAAATTTTTTTTTTATTAACGCAATCTCGGCTCTGCTGCAGAGCCACCTGATGATCGTAAGACCGGATTTCCCTTTAGTCAGCTACAACGCTGACTTCGGGAAAGGGAGAGGGCAACTTTAGGAGCGATTATCTCCTTTATGGTTTGAGAGATGACACTGGGGGCAATACATTCCTTTTTATTATGACTTTAATATAGGGATTAGTAATTATTAAGTATTACTATCCCTTTAAGGGTTTAACCCCTTAAGGACCCTTGACGTTCCAGGACCGTCACGGTCCTTGAAATACTCAAGGACTGATGACGGTCATGGTACGTCACGTACTTTTTACTTACAGAGCTCTACCGGGAGCGCTGTGAGTAAAAATAGGGCCTGAAATTGACCGCTCAAAGATCGGAGCGATCTCTGTCAGGCCCCATAATGACGTGCCGATACACACGACAGGTCACGTGTACCGGCGCGTCCAAGTGCGCCTATGTGGTCATTATGGGACGGAAATGTCCCATGACCGCCAGTCCTTAAGGGGTTAAAGGAAATGGCTTAAATCAAGTGTTTTGTTTTTCTTCCTCTGTATCAACAAGGGTGAAGTGGCAAAGGCTGGACTTGATAAGCACGTGTCCTTATTCAGCCTCATTAACTGTTACTATGTAAAAATAAATGCTTTAACCCTTTGACTGTTGGAGAGGTATCCAACACATTGCAACGCGATGCGTTGGATACCTCTCCGACACTCAAAGGGTTAAAACAATTTGGTCAAAATATCTGGCACTAAAAGGATTAAAATATCTTACTTTGATTTTAACAACCATTCTGACAGGTAGCCAAGTGAATTAGACAGCTGTGTTTAGCACTAGTAATTAAGGACGGGCAAATGGCCCTGACAGCGGGAGACATTTATCCTCGTAATGTTAATCCCTCTGGCATATATTATATTAACAAATCTATTTTCTTTCTATTTAGTGTCTCTCTGGCAGCTCTTTTGCCAAGTTTTTTCGGCTTTAATTACTTTTCTCCTTCTGCAATAGATATTAGTGTAATTCAGTTTTATTTTGGTGTCTTCCATCTAAACAAAAAAAAAAACACCCAAACTCAAGGTCAACATTTAGCTTCGAACACGTCCGAATCTGCAGAAGAAGTTGACATGTTAAAAGTTTAATGACCAAAGAGGTGTGTAAGACATTGCAAAGCACATCCCTCTGGTCTTTAACCCCTTAAGGGCCAAGGAGCATTTTGTTTTTGTTCAGGATCTGATTCAGGGCTCCCCAAATGGTTTGCAGCCACGCTTATATATATAGCGAATATCACAATGTCTTTATTATTAGAGATGCATCAATACCGATTTTTGAAGACCGAGTACGAGTACCGATACTTTTTTCAAGTACTCACCGATACCAATTACCGATACCTTTTTTTTGCAGTCATTTGCCAGTTTTCCAAGTACCTATATGCTTTAGGTACTTGGAAAACTGGCAAATGACCGCAAAAAAAAGTAATTGGTATGGGTGAGTACTTGAAATATATATATACACACACACATACATACACACATACATACATACACACACACACCACCTCTTGACTCTTGATTCTCCCCTTTTGAGTGCCCCCTTCTTTTGCCTTGGCTTTTTCTCTCCCTTTTGTTCCCCCTTTCTCCCCCTCCTTCTCCTTGACACTTGATCCCACCCTTTTGCCTCTCTCCCTCCTGATCCCCCCTCCTTTTGCCTCTTCTTGGCCCCCCTCCCTTTGTCTCCTGATCATTCCTCCCTTTGCTTCTTTTTCTCTCTCTTGACCCACTCTCTGCCTCTTTCACCACCCGCTGCCCCATCTTGCCTCCCTTACCCTCCTCTGCCGGGTGCTCGCTGTTCTCTCGCAAGCCCCGGCAGAGGTCAGAGACGGAGCGTTGCCATGGTAACCCGCGCCAACACTCCGAAGCTGCAGGAGGGAGAGAGGTGACCGGGGAGCATTGTGAGCAGCTCCCCGGGCTCCCTCTCTGCAGCACCGACCCTGACACAGTGTATCGGTGCTGGCATCGGCCGCATTTGCGCGAGTACAAGTACTCGCGCAAATGCTGGTATCGATACCGATACCAGTATCGGTATCGGTGCAACCCTATTTATTATTTTCAGATTTTAAATCTCTATTTTGCCGAAAAATAACGTTTAACGAGTGCCCTGCACCCTACTTCCGGATAGACTGCGGTTACTATGCACTAAGATTTCTCAGGTGGGAGAGATAATATTGCGTAAGCTCCATAGAATAACATAGGAATTGGAGAAGTGATATCATTGGAGAAATTACCCCCTCTTGATCAACTTGTTATCACATCTCAGTGCATCTCTGCCCAGTTCCTTTCAGTATATCAGCATCAGTGTTTGACATTAAAGGAAAATTTGATCGCAAGTTATATATCATATATCTGAGGAATGGACAGTAAGCTGTTGCTGGTGGCATTGGTGCGATGACAATGGAATGCTAGTCTTTTGCCAACAGAAGCCAGCTGCATATCTGATTGCTATTCAGGACAAATCATTGTTCTTCTGCACTGGTAGCTGCATGATTTATTGGTTTACCTCAACCCTTTCCTATTCCTACTAATAATAGCTTACATTAACATAACTCTTGGGGATTTCATAAAACATTGATTTATTTTTCCGTAAACTTATGATCTCGTTTACTCCTAATCACAACAGTAACACACCCATAATTGGTCTCTTGTCCTTCATACTAAGAAGAGCCCTAATAAATTAATAATAACACCAAAAATATCAGCTACAAGCTGACCCCCACCAAAACCATTTTTATGGTGAATCCACAAATAATAAGGAACTTTTATTATGTAAACAACAGATATTGTAGTCCTTTCCCTGCTGAGTAAAACAACTGCAGGAGGATATTTTTGTTCCACTGTTTTTATAGCTGGAACTAATGTATTTTATATTGAACTGTTAGAATATTGTCACCTGGTGTTAGATTCCATGGGGGTGATGAGCCACAGGCTACAGGTATGCCATAGAATTTGACAGTAACATCCATACCTGTGAACTCTTCAGATCTCCCCTGGTGACTTCAGTTTTTTCAGTGAATTACTGGGTCTCCAGGGACAGAGGCTGATTCTTTGGTGGTGGGAACCTTCTTATGAAACTCTGCCCACTTTTCCTCCATTCCACCCTGTCCTGCCCACTTCTCACCCATTTTATTACACACCCATTAAACCCCAGTCCCACCCACAATTAAATTCCACCCTTAGTAAAGTGAATCAAATCATTTTTATCCTCCCATCGGCACCACATGAGTTCCCTCTGGGGACTCTAGAAGAAAAACGTCCCAGGTATGGCAACAGCTCTACTGTGACTTTCAACTGTTATAGCTTTTGAATGAAGAATCTCCCAGTAGTAGGAGCATCCTTGTTATACTCAGCAGAAAAACTGTGCTCATTGTTTAAAGGAATATAACATCAAAAAATAAAATGGGGTTATCTACATGTAAATATCCTTTTCTCCAAGCTAAATGAGCCAGATGTCTGCAACCTGGTTCTTAGATTTGGTAGATAATGGAAAAAATCAGGTTCTGTCCAAGTTGATTTGTAATGAATCTGTGGAGGAAGAGAAAGGGTGGAAGTGAGAAGGGAGGGAGGAGAGGGGGAGATAATGAACAAGAGAGTGGGAGAAAGGAGAAGGGAGAGAGAGGGTAGGAGATGAGACAAAGAAAAAGTGAATGGAGAGGAGAGAAGGAGAAAACAAGATATTATGTAACCTCTTGGTTGTTAGAGAGATCTCCAATGCAACCAAGGGGTTAAAGCTTTTTTTCTTGCTTGTTATAAGCCAAGGGTATTTTCTGTGTCAGGAAGCAGTGGATGGGACTGAGGGTGTGGTCACATTAGGAATGGGGTGTGGCCATGTGTGGAGCTAAGATCACCTGGAGTGCCTTGCCTAGGGGCACCTGGTATGTAACTCCAGCCCCGAAGGTGAGGGTTTGTTCAAAAAGGTGGAATTGGGCATAGAATGGGTGAGAAAGTATGTGGGGTTACCACAGATCTCTTTTTCTGGTGAATCACCCTCTGTCCCTGGACACCCAAAATTAAGTCAGAAAACTGGAGTCTCCGGGGCGATCCTGAGAGTATAGTATAGTAAAAACCATAGCTGGGGACTCTCTGGATTTGACCTGAAGACTCCAGTATTTGTATTGAATTACCGGGTCTCCAAGGACAGAGGCTGATTCTCTGCATGTGGGGAGTTTCTTCTGAAACTCTCCCGACTTCTTCTCCACCCCACCCTGTTCCTCCCATTTCCCACTCATTTCTCCTCTTTCCCCACGCTGTTCCTCCCACTTCTTCTCCACCCCACCCTGTTCCTCCCATTTCCCACTCATTTCTCCTCTTTCCCCACGCTGTTCCTCCCACTTCTTCTCCTTCCCACCCTGTTCCTCCCATTTCCCACTCATTTCTCCTCTTTCCCCACGCTGTTCCTTCCACTTCTTCTCCTTCCCACCCTGTTCCTCCCACTTCCCACCCACGTCTCCTCCTTTCCACCCTGTTCCTCCCTTTTCCTTCCCACTTCTCCTCTTTCCCACCCTGTTCCTCCCAATTCTTCTCCTTCCCACCCTGTTCCTTCTGCTCCCCGCCCACTTTTCCTCCTTCCCACCCTGTTCCTCCCATTTCCCTCCCACTTCTCCTCCTTCCCCACCCTGTTCCTCCCACTTCTCCTCCTTCCCCACCCTGTTCCTCCCACTTCTCCTCCTTACCACCCTGTTCCTCCCACTTCCCGCCCACTTCTTCTCCTTCCCACCCTGTTCCTCCCACTTCTCCTCCTTCCCCACCCTGTTCCTCCCACTTCCCGCCCACTTCTTCTACTTCCCACCCTGTTCCTCCCACTTCTCCTCCTTCCCCACCCTGTTCCTCCCACTTCCCGCCCACTTCTTCTCCTTCCCACCCTGTTCCTCCCACTTCTCCTCCTTCCCCACCCTGGCTTCAGGTGTGGGGTTGCCTTCCTCTGGATCAACAGGGGTGATTTGGCATGGGCTGGACTTGATGGACGCATGTCTTTTTTCAGCCTCATCTACTATGTTACTTCTCCTCCTTCCCCACCCTGTTCTGCCCATTTCTCCTTGTTCCCCGTGCTGTCCTGCTCACCTCCAGCATACTTTATTAGACAGCCTGTTAAGCCTCACCCACAAACGTGATTTAGCCCCACCCCTTTGTGACACCAATCTCGTCATTCATATCCTTCCACTGACACCACATGTCCCCTCCGGGGACTCTAGAAGAACAAGTTCCCAAGTATGGTAATAACACACACCTTCTGAGGCTGGTGCACTAAGAAACTGGAGCACTTTTGGTCAAATATTGGACAAATAAAACTGTCCATCATTCAGTGGGTTAAAACCCCAATTTAAAGCGGAATACCACCTTTAAGAAAGATGTCCACAAATAATTTCTCATCTGGCGACTAGCTGCTCATTAGCGCTAGTCGCCAGAATGATTACCTCCTTAATGCGAATGATCCACTGCTCCGGGACTGACAGACAGTACGGAGCACAGACATCTTTCCATAGTGTCCTCTGTGCGCCTGCGCTGTCAGTCCCAGCCTGCTATAGGAGGCGTTGCTATGTGCCGTTCGGCTCCAAAAGGGACTGACAGCACGGGCGCGCAGACATCACTATGGAAAGATGTCTGTGCTCCGTCCTGCCTTTGAGTCCCGGAGCAGGGTATAATTCACATTAAGGAGATAAAAAGTGGAACTACCACCCTTAAAAAACATTGTACCAAATAATCCCCCGTTTGGCGACTAGCTGCTCAGTAGCACTAGTCGCCAGAATTATTACCTCATTAATGAGAATTATACCCTGCTCCGGGACTGACAGGCAGGATGGAGCGCAGGCATCTTTCCATAGTGACGTCTGCACGTATGCACTGCAAGTCCCTTTTGGAGCAGAACGGCTTCTAGCAACGCCTCCTAGAGCAGCTGGAGATGTCCGCGCTCTGCTCTGCCTGGAGTAGTGGCTCATTCTCATGAACGAGGTAAGAATTCTGGCGACTAGCGCTACTGAGCAGCTAGTCGCCAGATAGGGGATTATTTGGGATTTTTTAAGGTTGGTAGTTCTGCTTTAATTGCAAAGGACCCTGCCAAAAGTTCCATCCAGGCACTTGATGTGTAACGCTCCCTCTAGCGGTGACTACTTGCCTCCTGTAGCAACGTTGCCTACTCTGGCACTGTAACCTAAGAGTCTAGTGTCCGATTCTATGACGAAATCCGGAGATGTCCCAAAAAATGGCCTTGCCATTCCATGCGTCTACATGTTTAAGCCACCAGACAAGCTCTTCTTTTGCATTGAATGACAGGAAAGTGAGATCCGTGTATCCTTGACCTCTGTGGAGCTTTACAGCTGACATCAGGAAAAGAGGAGGGGGGAGGACCTTCAATGCGAATATCTCTCAAACCATAGCATTATGAGAGATGGGAGTTGCTTCAAATAATTTTTTTTTCAACTACAAAAGGAGAATAGTTTTTTTATGGGACATTACTGTCCCTTTAACTGAGCTCCATTTTTGTCTGCACTTTGTTCACATCTAACCTGGCATTAGGCATCAACCATCTAAATGAGAAATTCTATAGAGAAAAGCCCCAACAGTGATTCCTTAAATGATCAGGAAACCCTAAGTCTAAAATAAGATTATGCTATTATGATGGATCAAAAGCAAATACTTATATCCAAGTACACAGATAAAGTATTTCTCCTTTGTGTTTGCGCAGTAGTGATATTGGATTTGATCAGTCAGGAAGTTTGTCCCTGCTCAGACCCCATATCAACATTCACTGATCACGCTGAACAAGAGTCCTTCACCCGACTCAGCAGGAATCAAACTGTGATTAGAAAATATTAACCAGAGTCACTGAAATGGAAATGTCTTAGTCAGGGAACCATGGCCTTTCACTACACTAGTTTAGTTTTAGGGTTTAATATTCCTTTATGAGTTACTTATTCCAATAGGTAATAAAGCTCCTTTAACTACTAAATGTCTATCAACCAAATTGTTTTTTATATTATTTTAGGTACTAGAGGACCTTGAAGCTGCAGTTATCGGCTTTTCCTCTTAAGAAACCAGGATCAAATTCCGAAAAACCAGATTTACATGCAGATAGATGAGTTAAAATACAAAACCGATAGAGTAACTCAGCTGATATCAGTCTTTAAAGGGATAGTAATACTTAAAAATAATTTTATTTTATATTGTAGCCCTTAAAAAAACATGAAAAATGATATAAGTCTTATCTCCCAAACCTTTATGGTTTGGAAGATATTCACTTGTAAAATATAGCAAAATTCTCTTTTCCTGGCTGTTTCAGCCAAGTCTGCCATCTAGTGGACAGATTTGAAATTCGGTCCACAGAGCAACCGGCAGCTCTTTAGCAATGCCGAGATCACGATCTTTGAAAAGAACTACTTAATTGGAGCTATCTACAAAGTGTGCCTGGCTTGAAAGCACACTTTGTAGACAATTCCAATTAAGAAATTCTTTTTTAAACATGGTGATCTCAGCACTTCTTGAGAGGCACAGCCGGTCAAGCGACCAGATTCCAAATCTGAGGGGTGGAGCAATGACATCACTCCAGGGGAAACTTTACTTCTGAATATCTCCCAAACCATAAAGGTTTGGGAGATAAGACTTATATCATTTTTCATGATTTTTTAAGGACTACAAAATAAAATCAACTTATTTTCAAGTATTACTATCCCTTTAATGGCAATGGCTGCCCTGCAAGGGTACGCACTAGAAGGTATGATGGCTGTAGTGCGTACCTGTGGGGACACACCTCCTTCATTATGGCCTAACTTTCAGAGTGCCAACGGGGTGCCCAGCACATTGCAAAGAAATGTTTCATATGCCTCTCTGGAGCGCAGACAGTTAATGCCGGCATGCCTTGTGCACCCCTCTGGCACTTATAGGGTTAAAAGTGAAGGAACACTTCCTAATAATAACCCCCAGTTACTTTACTATGGCCAGAAAATCTTAATGGCCCTCTTGGGGTTAGTCACCCTAAGGGTAATGGGGTAATCCAGACGTGGACTATTGATCACAAGTACCTAGAGGGAGCAGCTGCACCTCACCGACGAGGCCCAACAAGGCCGAAACATACATCTGGGGTTAGTTGCTTCCCTTGTTCAGAGTGGAATTGTCTGGTATTTCATGGCTGGACTGTCATTTTGGCAGTACCTGTATGATATGCTTCAGAATATTTCTTCTATGTGTATGTCATTTGTGAGCTAAAAGAGATTGCACCCTGTGAGCTTTTTCATACACTTTCAGGCTCATGAGCCTAGCTGAGCATCTCTGACCTCTTCTACGCCTATGATTTTTGCCTTGGTGGCTTATTTCAGAAATAACCACTACAACCAGTGATGGAAGTCACATCCATGGAGGCGGGTATGATAGTTGCTGGCAGTTTTTTCACACTGATGCAGGTAGGGTGTATGAGACTAATTAGCGTCTTAAGTATCTGAAGGGCATGCAGAGTATTGCAAACAAATGCATTGCACATCTCTCGTCCTTAAGCCATTAATATTACGATGTGGATCGGGTGGAGTTTGTGCCTTGTATACCTGACAGCCATTTTGTCCCAAGCCTCTGAAAGGTCATCTAAGGTTTGGGGGAAGGGAAGGCTTCAAATGATGAGATTTGTGTCATAAAGTAGGTGGGGATTAATTGGGGTGGGTGGGACTGGGAGGAGCGGAGGTGGAGCTTGCTCATAATAGGGGACGACAGTGGGAGGAATAGGGCAGAGAGTAACCAGAACTGGCAGTGAAGTGGGTCACTGGCACTGAATACCCTGTAATTAAAGGGACAGTAATGTCCCCCCAAAAATATATCCAGTTTTGTAGACTTAAAAATAATATATATATATGCTCCAAACCCGATCTCTCAAACCGCTATGGTTTGAGAGATATAGGGGTTCAAAGTTTCCCCCTCCCCTTCTCCTGATGTCAGCTGTAAAGCTGACAGCAGGAGAATCGAGTCGTAGGACTCGAGGAGGCTCTTCAGCAGAGCCGAGATCGTGTTATCTATAAATAATTCATTCACTGGAAAGATCTACCAAGTGTTCCTGGTTTGCAAGCACACTTTGTAGACATTTCCAATGAATGAATTCTTTATAGATAACGCAATCTCGGCTCTGCTGCAGAGCTGCCTGCTGGTCCCCTGACCGGGATCTCCTGCTGTCAGCTAGACGCTGACGTCAGGAGAAAGGGAGAGAGGGGCGAACTTTGAATCCCTATATCTCTCAAACCATAACGGTTTGAGAGATCGAGTTTGAAGCATATTTATTTATTTTTTAAAGGCTACAAAACTGGATGTCTTTTTTTGGGACATTACTGTCCCTTTAAAGGGATAGAAATGTTTCACAAAAAAAGCAGCACCAATTAATCTTCATAGTGTTTAAGCCATGGAGAGTGTTATTTCGCTACTGTCAGAGTTGTAGTACAAGAGTAATTGAATGATAAAGTATCCCCCTCCTGCCCCTTTTACCTAGTGTAACACTGCTCACCTCAGAGCAGCAAGACTGTCCGGATGGATCACAGAGAGGGGCAATCTTCAGTGAGCATAAGGGAAAAACCTGAAAAAACTGCCAAGGGGGGCAGGGTTTTCCTTATGATCACAGTAAGAAGACTGTCCCTTGCTGTGATCTGTCCGGTCAAGAGACCAGATTCCACATCTGAGGGGAGGCGGCTTACACTAGGTAAAAGGGGCGGGAGGGGGATATTTTATCATTCAATTATTCTTGAACTACAACTCTGACATTATTGAAATAAGACTCTTCATGGCCCAAATACTATGAAGAGTAATTGAAGCTGCTGTTTTTGTGAAACATTACTATACCTTTAAGTATAAAAAAACAGAGTCTCACTGTCCAGTCTGTTGAGTTCCCAGATTTGCATGTGGGCCTGTTAGAAACTGTCATGTCTGCCTCCATGGATTTGACATCCAGGACTTATTAAAGGGATTGTAATGAAAAAAAACTCCTTATAGGACTGTTCAATTTAATTTGTTATAATGTATATCATGTTTTTAACTATCTTTAAATTCATATTTTTCCTCAGAATTGAGGGCCAATCTCGTATCAGCGTAAGGAAAACCTTCCCCTGCGTCAAGGTGGGGGCAGGTGTTTCCTTATAATAACAGAGACAAGATTGTCCCTCATAGAGATCCGTCCAGTCAACCGACCGGCTTCATATCTGACGGAACTGTGAATGACGTGATGGAAAAGGGCAGGAGGAGGAATCTTTTAAATCGATTTTGACGAACAATATGAAGGAAAGAGATTTTAAAATATGCTATGCATTATAACAAATTACAATGAACAATCCTATACACATTTTTTATACATTAATACCTCTTTAAAGGTATAGTAATGTTTCAAATAAATGCAGCTCCAATTCCAATTCAATGATAAAATATCCACCTCCCGCCCCTTTTACCTAGTGTAAGCCGCCTCCCCTCAGATGTGGGATCTGGTCGCTTGACCAGACAGCTCACAGCAAGGGACAATCTTCTGGCTGTGAGCATAAGGAAAAGGACAGATTTTTCCCTTATGCTAACAGAAGAATGTCCCTTGCTGTAATCTAGCCAAAAAATTAAAGGGGATCTATCACCCAGTACAAATGTATGTTAAGCGTTAGATTATCTAGCCATTAGGTGGATTTGTTGAATCATTTTTTTTTTAATTCTATGTTGCCGAAAATGAATGTTTAAAGACTGCACTTCGGGATAGAAGGCAGGTAAAGGTCTATACCCGCAGTCTGTGACTCTGTCTCTCTTCCCCTCCCGCTAGCCAGTCTCCTCTGATGACGGAGGCTTCTGTGTGTAAGCTGGAGCGGTCTCATTGGCAGAGATTGATATCTAGCCAATGAGATTGCTCCAGCCTACATACAGAAAGCCTCCGTCATTGGAGGAAGCTGGATAGCGGGAGGGGAGCTGAGGCAGATTTACAGACTGCTGGTATAGAGATGCACTTGCCGTCTATCCAGAAGTGCAGTCTTTAAACGTTAATTTTCGGCAATATAGGATTAAAAAAAAATGTTCAAGAAATCCACCTAATGGCTAGGTAATCTAACGTTTAACATACATTTGTACTGGGGTGATAGATCCCCTTTAAGAACAGCATGAGGGTTTTATGGACGTAGAAAAGTGTAGAAAAAAGGAACATTGAAATGTCCATACAATGCCACACTGCCCTCTTCTTGGCACACACAGCTTTAAGGGGAGCATTTTCACTGTATGTAGCTCAGTTAATTGGCATTAGGCACGTGTAAGGGCAGAGAATTGATTCCAGCTCCTGTTTTTGTGTGAAGTCATTTTAATGAGTTAATCCCAGTGCCAATTACATTTGTTATAAATTAAAAGTAAGAAACAAGCCCCAATTGTATTTAACAAAGTACCCATATGAGTTATCCGACTTGCTGCCTTATTGACACAAGCTGAATGGTTAAGTGTTTGAAAACAAAGGTTTAAGTCACAGTTCAATTTGGACACAGCATAAGATCGGAATGAGACTTTTGTCGAGGCAGCTGGTGCTTTTGCAGAAACAAAGGAATTGTCTCCATAAGCCGTGATCTCATTCAAAAGTTATTAATTTTCAAAGTTGAATTTTTTAGGTGCAATATCACAGTGGCCTGAAATTGTACAGTGGCGCTGTTGCTACACGATCCTATGGACAGCTCTGGTCCCGGGACCATAAATCTCCATAGGATGGTGTAGCAACAGCACCACTGTACAATTTCAGACCACTGTGATATTGCACCTAAAAAATTCAACTTTGAAAATTAATAACTTTTGAATGAAACACCTTTCAGCAGTGTGAGTACTTTTGTTTTACTCAGGGGGATAACCCCTACAACATATTATTTTTACATTTTAAGTATTACTTTCCCTTTAAGCCTTTGAGAGCCAACACCTCTGGCACTCAAAGGATTAATGGTCTCTACAAATTAATTCTGTATGGACTGGTTCTCCAGCGTTATTCGGTATGCCGTACTGAATATCATGTCCTTGCAGGCAGACATTGGCCCATATTTATAGAAGTAATATAGAGTAATTCTGGAGTCAATCAACTGCAACACAGGGGGCATAAAAATTGCTGTTGGGAATTGAGCTTTTAACCCCTTGAATGCTAGAAAGGTCCAAAATGCCTTGAGAATAAATGCAGTAACAGCATCTCTGGCATTAAAGGGGTTTATAAGTGCTACTCAAGTGCATGGGAATGGAGAAATATTTATTTGTCCCCTATTGTGCAACTGGTTTTCTCCAGAATAACTCTATTGCTCTTTGCTACAAGAATCCAGTAACCCAATCTTTTCCATTTGAAGGCTTCCTTTCTTCCTAAAAAATCTTTAGTGGGAGGAGATTGAGGACCTGGAGTTCTGACAGCAAGTGAAGTAGGCTCCTCCATAGATATGATAGACTTCCATTTACATGATACTCAGGACTGGTTGAATGTGTTATCTCTTGAACCAAGGTGAGAAATTCGTAAACGCCATTCAAATTTTGTAACCATGATACGATAAGTAGGAAGGTACTCATAGGAGTTGGTAGGGTTCCTTTAATTCTTTGAGTGCCAGAGAGGTGGCACTCAAAGGGTTACTAAGAAGTATTTATTCTAATATTGTGTACTAGTTTTTATTGTGTACACGGGCCAACACTGGTGGTGCTGCAGTCATGCGCGATACTGACTGCCCGCGCCGCGGCTGATACAGAGCCGTTCGCAGAGAGGACTACGTTCTGAATTTGGAATGCCCCACTCCGTATCAGCCACGCCGCGGGCAGACAGTACTGAGCATTACTGCAGCACGCACAGCCGTCTCTACTGTGCATGAAGGCTTCTGACAAACATCCTTAGTGAATTATAATATAGGATTAGTGCAGGCTTGTATGTAGTGATTTGCGGTCTCATTGGCTTATGCCACAGGTGTCTAAACTGTTCCTCATTGGTTGTGTGTAAGCTAGGATGTATTCCCATTATTGCTAGAGGGATCTAGGGTGACAGTTCATGTCTAGGGCATGTGGTATAGATCAAATAAAGACACACACAACTTGTTTGGATGTAAAAACCAGGCCACAGCTTTATTAACTTAAAATTTAATAACCACCACAACTTTAAGCCCTTGCCAAATGCTAGGCATAAACTTATGCCCACCCTACTGAGCCCCAAAAGGCTCAACCCATCTTTTCCTCCATTCCACCACACCCCATTAGCTGGTCTGTGCAGCTCAATGAGGGGCGGTGACCACAACCCGCGACCGTGGTCCGGGTGCTTAATGCCCAAGGCCGCTGGCCTGACATCCACCTGTTAACCATGCATTCCAAACATGATGTACCATTTTTCCTATTGGCAAGGGCCAAAAGCGCCAAAAGCTGTGACAAATAAAGTAAACCCAGGTACTTTCATGACCCAAAACCCACCAGAAAACAAACCCCAAACTAACAATAAAACCCAAATACAGGGAGGGAGGGAGGGCCGATACTTTTGGTATTCACTTCTGAAAAGGAAGTGATGCTCCAAGTGTCCCCCTTATATTGGTTCCCATGCCCCACCCCTTCTTAAACATTAAAGGGGCAGATACCCCTTACAAGCTTTCTTTGACCCCCCCACAGCCCTGACATGATTCCCCTTCTTAGGGCTTGTGGGGAATTCTTGTCTAGGGCATGTGGTATAGATCAAATAAAGACACACACAACTTGTTTGGATGTAAAAACCAGGCCACAGCTTTATTAACTTAAAATTTAATAACCACCACAACTTTAAGCCCTTGCCAAATGCTAGGCATAAACTTATGCCCACCCTACTGAGCCCCAAAAGGCTCAACCCATCTTTTCCTCCATTCCACCACACCCCATTAGCTGGTCTGTGCAGCTCAATGAGGGGCGGTGACCACAACCCGCGACCGTGGTCCGGGTGCTTAATGCCCAAGGCCGCTGGCCTGACATCCACCTGTTAACCATGCATTCCAAACATGATGTACCATTTTTCCTATTGGCAAGGGCCAAAAGCGCCACAGGGCCTGATGCGTACATCCTATGCAGCCAGGCCCTTCCCCCCATAGAAAGCTATGGCCTGCTCCAAACCCCCCCAAAAAATGTCCAAAGTGAAACGAAAAGAAAAAAGAAAATGTAGCCCAACCGCACAGTGAGCCACCCCATCTGACCTAAACAAGGAAAAGACGAATCCACAAAAACAGAATGTTGCACAGACAACCCCCAATTGTGAATGACACACTCAACACGCGTTGAGTCAGACAAATCCTGTACTTCCAATGCCCTGCGATCCCTGTCACCAACCCAGCGCTGGCGTGGAATAATCACTGGCCACGGAACACCAGCCTAGGGAAATGGCAAAGGAGAACAGAAAAATTTCCCATAAATGGCCGCACCAAAAGCCAAGCTGGGCCACAGCCAAGGTCATTACCCCCACAAGTGCACCACAAGAACCCAAGGGGGACCACTAAACGTACCAACCAACCTCAGGAAGAAAGCGAGACCACTGCGGACCCAGATAGACAAACCAGGACACCAACGAAAAAACAAAGGGTCGAAAGACAGCAGCACTCACCACCACAATCCGCCGCTCTCCATCACACCCAAATAACGAAAGCGGCCAACAATCCAGCAGCAACAAGGCCGTGACCTGAACAGAAAACAAAAAACACAGTATAGCAACAGAAACTACAACTCAACACCCAACCATCCTGTCCGGCCTAACATAAGAGAAAGCCGTGCGGACTCCCACCGACCGATACAGCAAACAGACTCAGTACCCAAACCAGTCATATCCGCCTTCATAGCAGCCCCAATGATATCCAAACCCGCCACCGAAAACAGTCACCCAAACCCCAGAACCATAGTCATCCCTCTCGAAGCGGCGGATACGAAACGAGAGAGAACCAGAAGCAAACGCACAAAATCCAGAAACACACACCGGGACTGAATTGAAAAGAACTAAACAACTCCCCCAGACGCAGAGCCACAAAAAAGCAAAACAAAAAGCCACCCCAAACACTGACCAGAATGAGCCGAGCAAACACCTGGAAGATAACTGTTGCAAGAGTGAGAACTAAACCAGGCGCCGAGTATCAGACTGCACCACCACCAGTCAAGACCGCAAAGACTTGCGCACCCCAAATTCCTATGAACAATCTGTCCCCCCGCAACAACCCAAAAGCCAACCCAGACATCCGGCCCCCCAATAGCCGCCGGGAATACACCCCGACTAAACCAATTCCAGTACCAACCACAACACCCCATCAATCCTCACAGCATCCCCCACCACAGCCTCCAACTGATCCACTCATCCCAAGCAACCGCACACCTTGCCAAAGAGGCTGGAGCCAATGAATACCTACCCCGGATACAACGGTAGACCACCAAGATCCCACCAGTGGTCAGGACAAGGCGTACCCCACAGCCGTCGCCCCCAGACATGCCTACCAAACTCCACGACCAGGAATCGAGAAAGTGCATCAGCAGCCACATACAGAACCCAGGCACACGCCGCTCCCAAAAAGATATATCAGGACTCAGACAGATGGCACCGAACAACAAAGCAGACAGAACAGGGACAGAAGAGAAAAACAAGTTATGAACCGCCAGCACCACCCCCATAGCGTCAGAGTACAAAAAACAACCTTACATTCTGCATCCTGACAACCCACAAAGTAAAAGCGATGACAATTGGAAAGACTTCCAGGAAAAACCAGGTCCCTCATCAAACCGGAAGACCCCAAGTCACAGGCCAAAGAGGCCAACCCAATCCAGCCCAAACAAGGACCCGAACCGCAAAGAACACGCCGCCACTGTACACAAATCCAACACCCTATTCGAGCCCCAGAAATCCAGCAGGCGTGCCAAATCATGGCCTAGTAACAGAACAAGGAGGAGCACGCAGCAGAAAACGCCCACCTAACACGCTAGCAAGAATTGAAAAAACGCCCAAAAGCAATCCCTGAAAAACTTTGGGTATCCTCCAATACCACCACAACTTCACCGCCTTCGTCCCAGCAGCAGTCTGAATATCCCGGTCCGGAGGAGCCTCTTCCAAGGAAAGCCAAGAATAAATATCCACAAATTTGCTCCTCTGGAAGGCCAGGAACCAGACAAATGCAAAGTGCAAAAAACCCCTTAGTGAAACAACCAAAGCAAAACCGCAATCCAGGAGCATAGACCAAAAGACAAGCCGGGGTCAGGAACCTATGCAGGTACGCAGACAAGCCAGGATCAGGAATACAGAGATCAGCAACAGCAAGAATAAGCCAGGAGTCAGAAGGGACGTCAGAGGAAGGCAGGTCATGCACAGATAATCAGACGCAGGAAAATGCCCTCGCACCGAAGCAAACATAAGGGCAAGGAGGAAGGGAGCCAGCTGCGTGAAACAGCCTGGAAGGGATTGGCTGAGAAACAAGCAGGTGCGCAACCATGTCAACAGAGAGATCAAGGCAGTCTGGTCAACTCCAGCCGACTCAGCCCACCAGGGAAGGAAAGGCAGCAGTTATCAACAGCATAGCGCGTGACGAAATCAGTCAAACCATGACAACCTTCAAAACTTCTCCCGAACCTCAACCCTCAAATGTAGCCCCAAAGGACTGGCCCAGCAAAAATAGGCAGTCCAACGGCCGCCATGGGAACCCCCCAAAAGATTGAACACCCAGCCGCAGCCCCTAACCCCAATAACTGGGAAGCAGCCGAAGGAATAACCACACCAGCCCCTGCAACGGGCGCCCCAGTAGAAACAAGACCAGCCCCAGAAACACCCACCACCACCACCAGGAGCAAGAGGGGGGGATCACCCCCGCGCTCCCTGGTCCCCGAGAGCTCCCAACATGCCAAACCTAGACTAACCCAGACCCCCAACACCAGGGACTGCAGCCAAACTGTTAATAATATAACAAACGCATACTGAAGGGAATAATACATAATTATACAGTATTTTTACATTGCACAACCAGAAAAACAAACTAAACATGTTGCGCACAACATAAACACAAGTAAATATACACATAGTGTGTCAACATCGACATAGAGAACATGGGGCACCCCAAGCTGATCCCCACGGCACTCCACAGTGCCATGCACCCTGGCCGAGAATCACGGCCCCAGGCAATCCCGTACCTGTTATCGCAACGGGAGGCACGGACTGCGTAACTTCCATCTCCGCAGAGGCACCCATCAGTGCCACACCAGGCTCCTCACCAGCTGAAGCACTCCGCTACCCAGGTGAACCCTGAAAAGAAAAGGGAAACCAACACAAGGTGCCATGGCACCCCAGGTAGAGAATCACTGCCCCAGGCAATCCCATACCTGCCACCACACAATGGGAGGTACAGACTGCGTAGCAGCCAGCTCAGCAGAGGCACCCATCCATGCCACACCAGAATCAGCTCCAGCAGAAGAAATCCGACACACAGGTAAACCCTGGAAAAGAAAAAGGGGAACCAAAACCAGGGGCTCCAAAAAACCCCACTCGCCAGTACAGTCCACCGAACAGGAAACAGCACCTAGGACAAAGGAAAAAGAAAAACAAAAAACCCACCAGGGGCACCCAAGGCCCCCACACCCTGTCTAAATATTATTTTATTTTTAAAATAAGTATTTATTCCTTTATTGAATTTTTTTTTTTTTTTTATAGCCAGGCCCGTGCAGGCCACCGTCACCATCAATGCCCGTTTGCCGTTATTATGCCTTCTAATTTCATGAGATATACACAAACACATATATATTGTTCCAAATATATATATATACACACACATACACATATTGGTCATACATACATATATATACACACATATACATATATATATATATATTTCGTACCATATGTACACACACATACATATTTAGTCATATAAATATGCACACCCACATATTGTCTCATATATATGCCCACAAATATATATACGTTCACATAGACATACACACACACAAATACATGTTCCCATATACATACACACACATATACATGTTCACATATACATACACACACACACACACACATACATGTGCACATATAAATACACACACACACATATACATGTACACATATAAATACACACACACATATACATATGTGCACATATACATACACACACACACACACATACCTATGTTCACAGATATATACACATACTCATATACATACATGTTCTCATATACATACACACACACATATGTTCTCATATATATACACACACACAAATATAAGTTCTCATATATATACACACACACATATGCATGTTCTCATAGATCAACACACACATATTTTTACCTAGAATATAAACACACACAAATATATATTTTGTCATCTACATATACACACACATATATATATATAGTTTCCAGATATATACACACACACACAGATACATAGTTAGTCAGTCATTTGTTTTGACCTTTTTTTTTTTTTTTTTTTTTTATATATACTCAACACAGCAGGTAGAGCCCTGCAACCACACATCACCAGGACAGGGTCCCAGAGTATCACCCTCAGCACACCCAGCACCCACAGCAGGACAAACAGACCCAAACAGTAAGAGAAGAAAGCCCACAGGACCTACCAAGAAGGAAAAAGCAGACAGAGCAGCCAAGAACAGGGGCAAAAGGAAAGTGAGGGGGGAGGGGCAGCAGAACAAGAGAGAGAACAGGGAAACCAGCAAACAAACAAGGAAGACAAAAGCAGCCCAACAGAGCCACCAGGAGCTGAGGCAGGCAAAATAGGAGAACAGTAAAGAGGCAACAGGACCCAGGGAGACAGAAAGGAGGAAAGGACCCCAGAACCCCAGTCCATCTGGAGGGCTGCAGAGCTGCAACAGACACCTGCATCAGGAAACTGGAGCCAGAAAAGGGGACCCACTGCTTCCAAAAGCCGGCTGGGCTAGGCTGAGGGATGTTCCACTGTCCGTCCCAAGGCTCAGTCGAACAGGTGGCTGCGTCCGGAAGCTCCCCGTAAGCCAGGCGGCCACCCCTGCCGAAGACACGCCAGTAGAATCCATCCTCCAAGAAAGCTGCTACCGCAGCCAATCACCACCACCGGACTGCAGCCAACAGAAAAGCAGATGACGCCATGGAAGACAGCACAAGTAAGCCGATCCGATACTTTTGGTATTCACTTCTGAAAAGGAAGTGATGCTCCAAGTGTCCCCCTTATATTGGTTCCCATGCCCCACCCCTTCTTAAACATTAAAGGGGCAGATACCCCTTACAAGCTTTCTTTGACCCCCCCACAGCCCTGACATGATTCCCCTTCTTAGGGCTTGTGGGGAATTCTGAAGGTCCATGGGGTGGGTACCTGCATTGTATAAGACAGGACACTGTTCTACTTAAAGGGTTGGTAATACTCCAGTGAGAGGTAAGCTACGATGTGTCCTTAAACTGTATACTATTGCATCCCGTCAGTGGTAATGCTGAAATCGCTATATTTTCTGTGAATTCATATTATAAATTATCCCCCAGCCTCCCCTTTTTCAGGCTGGTAAGCCACCACCCCTCAGACCTGTAAACCGGTCATCGGACTGGACAGATCACGACGAGGGACAATTTTCCTTCAGTATAAGGAAAACCTTTCCCTGCTTGACAAAGGAGGGCATGTTTTTACTGTTACTGAAAGAAGATTGTCCCTCATCGTAATCCGATTTCAGATCTGAGGGGAGGTGGCTTACCGGACTGGAAAGGGAAGAGAGGGGGGGCAATTTGTAATATGATTTTACAGAAAACATAGTGATTTCAGCATTACCACTATCTGGGAGCAATAGTATACAGTATAAGGACACATCATAGTTTACCACTGACTGAAGTATTACTAACCCTTTAAAGGGATAGTAATGTTCCACAATAAAAGCAGCACCAATTAATCTTCATAGTATTTGGGCCGTGGAGAGTGTTATTTCAATACTGTCAGAGTTGTAGGTCAAGAGTAATTGAATGATAAAGTATCCCTCTCCTGCCCCTTTTACTGATGTAACACTGCTCACCTCAGAGCAGCAAGACTGTCTGGATGGATCACAGAGAGGGACAATCTTCAGTGAGCATAAGGAAAAAACCTGAGAAAAACCGGTCAAGCTGGGCAGGGTTTTCATTGTTCTCACAGTAAGAAGATTGTCTCTTGCTGTGAGCTGTCTGGTCTGTGGGCCAGATTTCACATCTGAGGGGAGGTGGCTTACACTAGGTAAAAAGGGCAGGGGGGAATACTTAATCATTCAATTACTCTTGAACTACATCTCTGACAGTATTGAAATACCACTCTCCATGGCCCAAATACTATGACGATTAATTGGAGCTGCTATTTCTGTGAAATTACTATCCCTTTAATACAACATAGAAAATAAGGAGAGCATCGGGGATCACTCCATTTTAGGGCTGTGTTGGGGGAACTCGCTAGATTCTAAATGGTTTAACGTATGTAAATTTTAAAGAAGCAGTATGCTATTTTCTGTAGAAAATACATGTTGTAGGTCTTTCCTGGTAAAAGAAACACTGGTACACCCACGGCTGGGTGCCATTAAACAGTACCAGCTAGTGTGCAAAATATGGAGGGCTTAAGTCTCTGACTGTGTCTCTTCATACTAAATGATAGGAATAGCACCACCTGGTGACCACAGCAGCAAATTGTGAAGAAAAAATAAGTGGCCTGGATTCCATTAGAGCTGATACCTTTAACAAGTGTTTTTATCTGCCAATTTACCCAAAGACGTCTATGGAAATCCGTTAGACTAAACAATGATAACACGTCAACAGCAATAGAATCTAGACCCTAGATTGATCTGTAATAACTTATGAACGAAAGAGCTTCCAGCAGATTTATACACTTAGCAAGCTAATCTTAACATAATTCTCCAAGTTCTAATCTGTAATTTAGGGTTGCTGGATTGTCCATTTAAAGCGCACACTTGAAATTAATTCAGAAACAAATATCGGACAAGATCTGAACAGTGGCTACCTGCCAATATTCACATTAATTCAAATTAAAGGTGCGCTATGAGTGTACGAGTGTAACTTCTTCAGGGATATATTTCAAATAATTAGATATTTCTACCTTTTGTTCCAGTCGCTGGCTAATTATGCATTTCCGTTCAACGCGGCTCTGTTTGTTCTTTGACATCTGCCTAAGCAGATACAGTGGTTTACTTCCTGTTCCTGCCCGCAATCCTCCTTCCTTCTATTGGAACGCAGTTCTCCATAACTCCCAGCAACCTTTGACATGCAAACTGTTAAAAAGTAACCTGACGTAATCCATATGTTCTAAATTTGAATGTAAATTAATTTTGTTCGGTGCTTAGATATATATCAGCGCATCATCGTGGTTAATTTAAGGTTCTGTCGGTCCACAATCTGCGTTACCTTGAAAGGAGTGCAGTCCCCATATGTAACAGATAATATTTTTTTCATGTATATATGTATACAGATATGGATATCGATGAGTGCCTATTGACTTGTTGATGGGGATATTGGATTAGTCCAAGGAATATCTCTGGGTTATGGGTCTCGTCCGTAAAACCAGACGTTTATTATCATTGATTATTACGTTTGGACATTGGACGAGGTACATCAAGTGATCGAGGGGCTGTTTAGACCTACTGTGAGCATTTGGGATCATCCAGTTCCTTGTATCTGAATTGGATTTTCATCTTGATTTTAATATTTACAATATAACTTTAAGATCTACGTCAGTTTACTTTTTAACAGATTGCGTGTCAGATATTGCTGGGAGATATGGAGGATTACGTTCCAATAGAAGGAAGGAGGATGCGGGCAGGAACTGGAAGTAAACCATTGTATCAGCTTAGGCGGATGACAAAGAACAAACAGCCTCGTTGAACGGAAATGCATAATTAGCCAGCGATAGAACAAAAGGTATAAATATCTAATTATGATCATTTGAAATGTACCCCTGAAGAAGTTACACTCGTAACGAAACGCGTAGGGTGGTGTTCTGTGTGTTTTTAAATATTTTTTAAATTGCATACTACTAATAAATCGAGGCAGTGATATAGCCCAGTTTAGTGTCTCTCTAGTCTATTTGTAACACATTGAAGACCGGAAGATACCGGAGAGGTCCAGAGAAGTGTGGAGAATATAAGCCATAGCTGGGCTGTAAAAGGCATCAAAAGGATAGTAATGTTTCATAATAAAAGCAGCTCTAATTAATCTTCATAGTATTTGGACCATGGAGAGTGTTATTTCAATTCTGTCAGAGTTGTAGTACAAGAGCAATTCAATGACAAAGTATCCCCCTCCCGACCCTTTTACTGATGTAACACTGCTCAGCCAGATCAGAAGGGAGGTGCCCAGGTAGACTGCAGAGAGGGACAATCTTCAATTAAGATGAGGGAAAATCCTGAAAAACTTGTCAAGGAGGGCAGGGCTTTCATTGTTCTCATAGGAAGAAGATTGTCCCTCTCTGCAGTCCATGGACTGCATTCCACATCTGAGAAGAGATGGCTTACACTAGGTAAAAGGGGCGGGAGGGGGACACTTTGCTTGTGAATATCTCTCAAACCATAAAGGTTTGAGAGTAAGACTTATATCGTTCTTCATGTTTTTTTTAATGCCTACAAAATAAAATAAAGATAAAACTAAGTATTACTATCCCTTTAAATGAGTTAATTTCTACAGGCTGGATGGAGCCTCTTGTTCCACTGAGTACCCATCTTCGGGGGGGATTTGTCCTCTTGAGTGCAGCTGGCCGATTTTGCCTTATAGATTGCTCTTAGAGTCGCTTTTTATGCTGTGTCTATTTTCTTTCTTTGCAATTAATTATTAGGTTGTGTAATTCATTTTATAGTCTTCTTTTCCCACGGTACTTTTTTTGCATAATTTTAACCCCTTGAAAGCTTCATTAGACAGGTAGCTAACGCATTGGAATGCGATGTGTGTAATATCTCTCTGGAACTCAAAGGGTTATACATCTGTACATGTTAATGCCAGTTCCAGAGTAGTTAGTGAATAATTACCAAGCCGAATCGAATTACTATATTTCAGCTATAACCCGCTTTATAAATAGATCTCATAGTGTTAATGATTTTGCTGTAAAATATCTTCTTTGTAAAGTATATGGCGTTTGGCTGCACGTCTCAGTGAATGGTGGAACAGAGTACTATTTCATCTCCGCTTAGCCAGGTTGTTAATTTTCTCTGTATGGCTCAGCTAGAGCACAGAGATACATGAAAAACTGGAGAGCGCTTGTTAATTTTGTTGTAATTACAATTAATGAATTTTACCCAATTAGACTTCATTACTGCTTTGTATTATACTTGTGAATGATAGAACCATTAATATTGATTGGGCAAGATAGAAGTGATTTTTTTTTAATGATCTGTATTTGTTTGATTTCTTAAGGTTTATGAAGAATGCTGATAAATATAGATGCAAAGATAGATAGATTGATAGATAGATAGATAGATAGATAGACAGATAGATAGACAAATATGAGATAGATAAATAGATTGATAGATATGAGATAGATAGATAGATAGATAGATAGATAGATAGATAGATATGAGGTAGATAGATATGTGATAGATAGATAGATAGATAGATAGATAGATAGATAGATATGAGGTAGATAGATATGTGATAGATAGATAGATAGATAGATAGATAGATAGATAGATAGATATGAGATAAGTAGAGAGAGAGATAGATAGATAGATAGATAGATAGATATGAGATAGGTAGATAGATAGATAGATAGATAGATAGATAGATAGATATGAGATGAGATAAGTAGAGAGATAGATAGATAGATAGATAGATAGATAGATAGATAGATAGACAGATAGATATGAGATAGGTAGATAGATATGAGATAAGTCGAGAGATAGATAGATAGATAGATAGATAGATAGATAGGTAGATAGATATGAGATAAGTCGAGAGATAGATAGATAGATAGATAGAGAGATAGGTAGATAGATATGAGATAGGTAGATAGATATAAGATAGATAGATAGATAGATAGATAGATATAAGACAGATAGATAGATAGGCGATAGATTGATTTAGATAGAATCCAACATGAACACTATGCTACACAATCGAGTAAGAAGCATTTGTTGGGGGATACAGGAGTTTGTCATTGCAGCTTGTTTTCTCCATCACAGGATACACACTATAACACGTGATCACTAGTTATACCGGTGAACACATTCCTCTGTCTTTAAACGGACAGTAATACTTAAAATGTAAAAAAAAATATGTTGTAGGGTTTATCCCCCTGAGTAAAACAAGAGTACTCCCACTGCTGAAAGGTGTTTCATTCAAAAGTTATTAATTTTCAAAGTTGAATTTTTTAGGTGCAATATCACAGTGGCCTGAAATTGTATAGTGGCGCTGTTGCTACACGATCCTATGGACAGCTCTGGTCAGTTGACCATAAATCTCCATAGGATGGTGTAGCAACAGCGCCACTGTACAATTTCAGGCCACTGTGATATTGCACCTAAAAAATTCAACTTTGAAAATCAATAACTTTTGAATGAAACATCTTTCAGCAGTGGGAGTGCTCTTGTTTTACTCAGGGGGATAAACTCTACAACATATTTTTTTTTACATTTTAAGTATTACTATCCCTTTAAGGGCCGTATTGTCATGGAGTGACTGAGGAATAACGACACTGACAAGTACAGATATAGTAAAATCAATATCTTTATTAAAATTTAGAACAGAAAAGATACGTAAAGCACTTCACCAACCCTCACAGGGCCAGGTGTGGAGACAGTGCACAAGCACTTCCCCAACCCTCACTAGCCAGGTATGGAGACAGCACAGAGTCCACTGACAGAAGGGAGGCTGAACCCAATCTGACTACAGTATGTAATAGTAGCAGGGATAGCAGTAGCTACTAGTATAGGTGAAGCGGAAACGCCCAAGCAAAATGAGAGTAACTTCCCTAGAACGCTAGGGTAAATCCACAGGCAATGGTGACTGGAGATACCCTAGAATGCTAGGGTAGCGAAGGCAATGGTGACTTAAATCTCCAGAACGCTAGGGAATAACCAAAGGCACTAACCGTTGGTAACAAGCAGAATAGGATAGCCAGAGCCAATGTCCGGCGCAGAGGAGGATACTGAGCACAGCTTGTACCAGCTAGAGCATGATCTAGCGAGAGACCGGATGCAGTCAGGCCAAGGGTCTGAAACACATGGATAGTCAACCAGAGTCAACACAGAGTAGTTAGCCAAGCCAAGGTCAGTACTGTATCGGATAGTCAGCCGGAGCCAGTGTCAGCACAGAGTAGTTAGTCAGCCAAGCCAAGGTCAGTATCATATCGGATAGTCAGGCAGAGCCGGTGTCAGCACAGAGTCATTAGTCAGCCAAGCCAAGGTCAGTACTGTATCGAATAGTCAGCCGGAGCCGGGGTCAGCACAGAGAGGGTAGTCAGGCGGAGCCAAGGGTCAGCCCGGAGAGGAAGGCAACAAGTCAGGAATCAAACGTAGCTGGAGTCAAACGTAGCCAGAGGTCATACACAGATCAGAGCATAAGAAAATCACAAGAGCTAGCGCACAGGAACACCACGAAAGGGCAAATGAGTACTGGCAGACTGAGGCCTATAAGGCCTAGCAAGTAGGCGGAGACACACTCTGGCAATTACTATAGGTCTTATAAGAATAGCGAATGCGCATAAGAGCAGCATTCAGGAAGTGATAGACAGTGTTGCCCGCACACCGCAGCAGAGCCAGCAGAGGGTAATCACGGGCACCGTGATACGTATGTTCAAAGAAATTGCAGATAAATTCTGGGCAAATCAGTTGCACTATAGTAGGAATATAAAAAGTCTAAATCGCTACTTTATGGAGGTGGGTGGTACTCTTTTGGGGATCTGGCTATGGATCTGCTGTCCCTTGATGTCTGGGACACCATCTTGTAATGTCACCGTGCATGACCTGTAACGTCACAGAATGTTGTCTACCACTGGACCACCAGGGAAATTGCATTGTAGGAGATGGGAGGGATAAGTAACAATAATGGCCATATATGTCCCCCCAAAGCTTCTACAAACATAAAACAGGCATCAGTGGAAAGGGGAGAGTTCATATTGGGTAATCCACTAACCAACTAGAGTGAACATATACTATTTTAAATAAAAATGTAGGAGAATGGGGAGAAAGAATTTTTCAGAGCCCATATCTTTCCATGCTCCTACAGGGACAGATCCAAAATAATTTGAAGAGAAGGGTGTGCCCTTTAAAATGATACCTAATTGAAGGCATACCTGCTAGGTAGAAGGTGTAGGGGATCGAGCTTTAAAGAAGCCTTTATCTCAGCTCCCCTCCACCTATGAGTACAAAAGTGTCCTCATTTGAAAGGAAATTATCTCCTCTTTCAAATAAAGATAAACTTTAGAGTACCTATGCCAGGGGATTTCTTGATCACTTGACAACAGATAAAAAATGTTTATTTGATTTTCCCTTTTGAATACCAGGGCATAAAAGGGTCTTCATTTGAAAGAGGGAATATCCATTTTCACATGAAGGGGGATACTAATATTGGGTGATCATGTGATAACTGTCACGGTTTATTATGACTCTCAGACACAAGTTTTAGGTATAAAAAATCAATTTTATTGAAATAATAAATTGATAACTTAGGATGGCAATAACATACATATATATATATATACAGAATATAGCACAGACAGAAGGCAGACTCTACCGGTCCTGTCAATATACCGGACAGGACAGTCTTTAGGCTCTACCGGCCTTGCCAATACCGGGTAAGGCAACCTGCAGATGGAATAGCATAACGGTTCTACCGGCCTTACCAAATTACCGGGCAAGGCAGCCTCAATAGATACACAATGTAGGCTCTACCGGCCCTGCCAATACCGGGTAAGGCAACCTCAGATGGAATGTGGCAAAAGGTTCTACCGGCCTTACCAATACCGGGCAGGGCAGCCCAGAGATAGTAGCAGCAGTCAGATGAAACTGGCAAATTAGCAGAATCGTTAAGCAGCAAGGCTTTGGAGCAAACCAGCGTCCGCACGCTGGGAACAACACTGAATAGTATAGCCGTTAGGCTTTGCGAGCAAACCAGTGACCGCACACTGGAGTAACAAGTGAGTAGTATAGCCGCAAGGCTTAGGAGCAAACCAGCGTCCGCACGCTGGGACCAACACAGAATTGTATAGCCGATAGGCTTTGGAGCAAACCAGTGACCGCACACTGGTGTAACAAGCGAGCTTGTATAGCCGCAAGGCTAGGAGCAAACCAGCGTCCGCACGCTGAGACCAAAACGGAATTGTAGCAATGTCACCAACGCGACCAGGCAGAAGGTCGCCAGGATACTGAAGACAGGTGATGAGATGACAGGAACCAGCAACCATCAGTCAGGTCAGGAAACAGCAGAGAAGTTCAGCAGTAACTGCAACACCAGAGACTAGGCCGGAACCAGGACTGGAGTAACTCAGCATCCAGGAAACACTGGAACAGTAGAGATCAGGAACTCAGGAACACAGGAGATCAGGAACTCAGGAACACTGGAACAGAGGCCCAGCTATCACTAGCATAGTGATAGCAAGAAGGTCAGAAACAACACGAAAGGGCACTCAAAGGGTGCCCAATCCAGGTTTAAATAGGCAATAAGAGGCGGGCTATCTGCAGACAGCCAATAGCAGCCCCCTAGTGGTGACAGACTAGGAACTGCAGCAAATCACGGGCACCGTGATAGTACCCCCCTTTCAAAGACCCCCTCTCCTAGAATAGGGTTTAGGTTTCTGTGGGTAATTGGCATGAAAGACCCTAGTTAGCCTAGGTGCATGAAGGTCCATACTATCCACCCATGATCGATCCTCAGGACCGTACCCTTTCCAATGTACCAGGTACTGTACCTTTCCTCTAAGCCTACGGGAATCAATAATGCTCTGAACCTCGTACTCCTCCTGGCCCTCGACCTCAACAGATCCTGGCACCACAGGTGTGGTAGTATAGCGATTGCAAACCAGAGGCTTAAGAAGGGACACATGGAACACATTATGGATACGCATGGATGCAGGTAGGTCTAGTGCATAGGAGACAGGGTTAATTTTACGAATAACTCTGTACGGACCAATAAACCGGGGAGCCAACTTATTAGACGGAACCTGCAGCTTGAGATTTCTGGAGGAAAGCCATACTCTATCCCCAACCTGAAAGGAAACCGCTGGAAGCCTTCTGCGATTAGCATGGCGCTGATGACGCTGAAATGACTGACCAAGTGCCCTCTGAACTTGTGCCCATGTGGAACGGAGTTGCTCGATATGTTCATCCAGAGCTGGAATCTGTTGCGTCTAAAATGAATCTGGAAGCAAACAGGGCTGAAACCCATAATTAATCAGAAACGGAGAGCTCCCAGATGAAGAATTGACCGCACAGTTCCTGGCGAACTCTGCCCAAGGCAACAAGTCGGACCAATTATCATGATGGTCAGTAACGAAACAACGGAGAAATTGTTCCAAGCCCTGATTAGCTCGTTCAGCGGCTCCATTGGTCTGGGGATGGTAGGCAGAGGAGAAGGACAGCTGTATGCCCATCTGTTGGCAAAATGCCCTCCAAAATCTTGACACAAACTGGCTCCCCCTGTCAGACACCAGTACCCTAGGCACTCCATGCAACCGGAATACTTCTCTGGCGAACACCATTGCCAATTCCTTAGCCGAAGGAAGGCCACGGAGGGGCACGAAATGAGCCATTTTAGAAAACCTGTCCACCACCATGAATATAAAGGAATACCCCTTAGACATAGGCAATTCTCCCATAAAATCAATGGAAACATGAGACCAGGGGCGTTCGCCATTAGGCACCGGCTGAAGCAAGCCCACTGGGAGATGTCTCGGGGTCTTAGCGCGGGCGCAGGTGGCACAGGCATTCGTAAATTCGGCACAATCATTTCTCATGGAAGGCCACCAAAATAACTGAGAAAGGGACCATAACAATTGGTCTCTACCAATATGTCCCGCAGCCTTAGAGGAATGGTAGGTTTCGAGCAGCCTAGTACGAAATGATTCAGCGACAAAACATTTGCCCACTGGGGTTTCATGGGGAGCGGACCCCTGAGAGGCCAGGATCTCCTCCCCTAGAGGAGAAGTGATACTCGTGCGTATAGTAGCCAGTATTCTATCAGGTTGGATGATAGGTGCTGGTGCTTCCACTCTGTCACTGTCGGCCTCAAATTGTCTTGACAGTGCATCAGCCCTGATATTTTTTGACCCTGGTAAATATGATACAATGAAATTAAATCGAGACAGGAACAGTGCCCACCTGGCCTGACGAGAGGACAATCTCTTGGCCTCCGAGAGATAGGTCAGATTCTTATGATCTGTTAGGATTAAGACAGGATTCTTAGTACCTTCAAGCAAATGACGCCATTCCTTAAGAGCGAGGATAATGGCCAATAATTCTCTGTCACCTATCTCATAGTGGCTTTGAGTGACAGTCAACTTTTTAGAGAAAAACCCACAAGGTCTGAGAGTTCCACCTTTCTCGTGTCGCTGCGAAAGTACTGCCCCGACCCCAATATCTGAGGCATCAACCTCTAACGTAAATGGAAGTAAAGGATTGGGGTGGGATAACACAGGAGCCGCAGCAAATGCCAGCTTCAAATTCTCAAAGGCTTTCTCAGCAGATACCGGCCAACAAGAAGGATTAGCACCCTTGTGCGTAAGATCGGACAGAGGTTTGACAATGGAAGAAAAGTTCTTAATAAACCTCCTATAATAATTAGCGAAACCCAGGAAACGCTGTATGGCTTTAAGACCCTTGGGTTTTGGCCATTGTAGGACAGCTGACAACTTTTCTTTGTCCATGGCAATGCCATCATTGCCAATTATGAACCCCAAGAATGGCACACTGGTTCTATGAAACTCACATTTTTCCATTTTACAAAATAATTTGTTCTCACGGAGTCGTAGCAATACTGCGGATACATCTTTGATGTGCTGTGCCATGTTTTGGGAGTAAATCAGTATATCGTCGAGGTACACCACAACACATGTCTGTAACATATCTCTCAGAACATCGTTTATCAGTTCCTGGAAAACTGCAGGTGCATTACACAGCCCAAAAGGCATTACTAGATACTCGTAGTGCCCAGCTCGAGTATTAAAGGCAGTTTTCCACTCATCACCTGCTCGAATGCGAACCAGATTGTAAGCGGCCCGTAGGTCCAATTTGGTAAATATCGAAGCGCCCTTAAGCCTGTCAAAAAGCTCGGTGATGAGTGGTATAGGGTATGCGTTTTTTGCCATTAGTTTATTCAAGCCCCGGTAGTCAATGCATGGTCTTAATTTGCCATTTTTCTTTTTTACGAAAAAGAACCCAGCCCCAGCTGGAGAGGTAGATTTTCGTATGATCCCTCTAGCAAGGGCATCAGAAATGTAATCCTCCATAGCCTTATTTTCATCACAAGATAATGGATAAGTGCGTCCTTTTGGAGGTATTGCACCAGGCTGCAATTCAATGCAACAATCATAAGGTCTATGCTGGGGTAGCATACTAGCCTCTCCTTTGCTAAAAACATCGCCAAACTGTTGGTACACATCCGGTATAGCAGAGGAGGTGCACATGACCTTAATAGGCTGGATGACGCACTTGTCCATACAAAACTGGGACCAAGCAGCAATTTCACACTTTTTCCAATCTAATTGTGGGTTATGTAACTGTAACCACGGAAATCCCAATATTACCGCATGGTGCGGAGAATTAATCAGTTGAAACTGCTGCTCTTCTCTGTGAAGTGCCCCAATAGTCATAGACAATGGCATAGTTTCCAATATAACCTGAGGCGGTTCTAAGGGTCTACCATCAATCGCTTCAATAGTCAAGGGGTTTTCTCTTTCAATGCGTGGAACTCCGTGCAATTCAGCAAAGGTATTATCCATAAAATACCCTGCTGCACCAGAGTCAACCAAGGCCAAAACCTCCACAGAGCGTTGTGCCCAAGACAATACCACCTGTATGGTGGGTTTCATTATGCCCGACACTGGGGACGATTGTACACCACCTAGGGCCTGTCCCCCAAGGTACCCTAGGTGTGTGCGTTTCCCGGATGTACCGGACAGGAATTTAGCAAGTGCCCTTTTTTACCGCAGTATAAACATAACCTTTGTTTTTTGCGATATAGTCTCTCTGCCTTGGTTAGTCTAGTGAAGCCTATTTGCATAGGTTCACTTGTTTCCCGTACTGGTTCACTAGACTTCAATGCCAAGGGAGGGATGGGTGGGCAAAACATGCTACTAGGCTCATTATTTTTTGACCGTAACTTACGATCTCTGGCAATTGATCTCTCACGTATTCTGGAGTCAATTATCATAACATACTCAATGTAATCATCTAGATCAATAGGTAGATCTTTAGCAGCGATTTCGTCTTTAATGTGGTCATTCAGGCCTTGAGAAAAGGCTGCCAATAATGCCTCATTATTCCAACCTACCTCTGCTGCCAATGTGCGGAATTCGATGGCATAGTCGCCCACTGTACGCCTGCCCTGTTGTATCTCCATAAGGCGTTTGGCAGCAGAGGTGGTTCTACCAGGAGGCTCAAACACTCTTCGAAAGGAACGCACAAATTCACTAAAGTTCTTAGTACAAGGTTTAGCATTCTCCCACAAGGGGTTAGCCCAAGCCAATGCTCTGCCAGTGAGCAGTGATATCGTGAACCCCACTTTACTACGATCATTGGGAAATGCGTGTGCCGTCAATTCCATAAAGATTTCGAGTTGGTTGATGAACCCTCTGCAGAGACTAGGGTCACCATCATATCTTAGCGGCAAGGGTGCAGAAGCCGTTAACCCTTTAACAGTACCCTCTAGGGGCCTGGTATCACTTTCCGGTGTCTGACTTGGTGAGACCACCGGACTAGAGCTCGATTTGTCAGCGGGTACCGTACGTTCAAGGATCGTTTGAATTGCAACTGCCAACTGATCCAAACGTTGCTCGAGCACATCCATCCTCCAATGGATATTCTGTGCGTTACCTTCACCCTTGCTGTCTGAGGTCATGGCCCTTTCGTACTGTCACGGTTTATTATGACTCTCAGACACAAGTTTTAGGTAAAAAAAATCAATTTTATTGAAATAATAAATTGATAACTTAGGATGGCAATAACATACATATATATATATATACAGAATATAGCACAGACAGAAGGCAGACTCTACCGGTCCTGTCAATATACCGGACAGGACAGTCTTTAGGCTCTACCGGCCTTGCCAATACCGGGTAAGGCAACCTGCAGATGGAATAGCATAACGGTTCTACCGGCCTTACCAAATTACCGGGCAAGGCAGCCTCAATAGATACACAATGTAGGCTCTACCGGCCCTGCCAATACCGGGTAAGGCAACCTCAGATGGAATGTGGCAAAAGGTTCTACCGGCCTTACCAATACCGGGCAGGGCAGCCCAGAGATAGTAGCAGCAGTCAGATGAAACTGGCAAATTAGCAGAATCGTTAAGCAGCAAGGCTTTGGAGCAAACCAGCGTCCGCACGCTGGGAACAACACTGAATAGTATAGCCGTTAGGCTTTGCGAGCAAACCAGTGACCGCACACTGGAGTAACAAGTGAGTAGTATAGCCGCAAGGCTTAGGAGCAAACCAGCGTCCGCACGCTGGGACCAACACAGAATTGTATAGCCGATAGGCTTTGGAGCAAACCAGTGACCGCACACTGGTGTAACAAGCGAGCTTGTATAGCCGCAAGGCTAGGAGCAAACCAGCGTCCGCACGCTGGGACAAACACAGATTTGTATAGATGATAGGCTTTGGAGCAAACCAGTGACCGCACACTGGTGTAACAAGCGAGCTTGTAAAGCCGCAAGGCTTAGGAGCAAACCAGCTTCCGCACGCTGGGACCAACACAGATTTGTATAGCTGATAGGCTTTGGAGCAAACCAGTGACCGCACACTGGTGTAACAAGTGAGTTTGTATGGCCGCAAGGCTTAGGAGCAAACCAGCGTCCGCACGCTGGGACCAACACAGATTTGTAGAGCTGATAGGCTTTGGAGCAAACCAGTGACCGCACACTGGTGTAACAAGTGAGTTTGTATAGCCGCAAGGCTTAGGAGCAAACCAGCGTCCGCACGCTGGGACAAACACAGATTTGTATAGATGATAGGCTTTGGAGCAAACCAGTGACCGCACACTGGTGTAACAAGCGAGCTTGTATAGCCGCAAGGCTTAGGAGCAAACCAGCGTCCGCACGCTGGGACCAACACGGAATTGTAGCAATGTCACCAACGCGACCAGGCAGAAGGTCGCCAGGATACTGAGGACAGGTGATGAGATGACAGGAACCAGCAACCATCAGTCAGGTCAGGAAACAGCAGAGAAGTTCAGCAGTAACTGCAACACCAGAGACTAGGCCGGAACCAGGACTGGAGTAACTCAGCATCCAGGAAACACTGGAACAGTAGAGATCAGGAACTCAGGAACACAGGAGATCAGGAACACTGGAACAGAGGCCCAGCTATCACTAGCATAGTGATAGCAAGAAGGTCAGAAACAACACGAAAGGGCACTCAAAGGGTGCCCAATCCAGGTTTAAATAGGCAATAAGAGGCGGGCTATCTGCAGACAGCCAATAGCAGCCCCCTAGTGGTGACAGACTAGGAACTGCAGCAAATCACGGGCACCGTGATAATAACCTCACATCTAAGAAAGCAACTATCCCCCCTCCAACCTTTAGAGTGACCATTAAACCCCCATTTGACAGAGGGATGGCTCAAGTGTACTAATATAAATATATGTAGATTGGAACACCAATTCTCACCCTAGAAGAAGGAGATTGAGTTCATTGAAATGCGTAGGGGAAGGAGGTGTTCACAGATATGTGTGGATCAAAATAAAGCTGTAAACCATTGAGGAACATGGACTCTAAGAAGTCAGGGTGAAGTTCAAATGCGGCCACAGAGTGGAGCCGGGTAGGAGAGGAATGAAGAAACGAAGGGTAGGAACAGGTAAGATCGTTCTGAATATACGATCTAAATGCATTAGTCTCCATCCCCTGGTGAAGTTGTGATTTTATTGCTAAAAAGTCCCGTGCTATTAATGTCAAGCGACACGTTATACATGGAGGCTATTAGGATTAGATGTATATCTAACCTTTGTTGATTGGATACAATTGTATGCTTCAAAAGAAGATTAATCACAAATTGTTTTAAAAAGAGGAAATAATTGGTTCTCCACAGCGACAAATGATTCATCAAGGTGACTTTTGGTTGACTATGAGTTGATACAAAAAAAAATTTTGCATAGAGAATTTATTTATACCATTCTTACAGTAGAATTTTTTCAGATTATTACACCAATATTATCACTATTTTTTTGGTTTGGTTATGCTGCTTCACAATATTTTTTGGGGCATTCAAGCATTACAGTTTTCATTTTTTATTTTATTTTTTATTTTTTTCATTCACATTTTTAAGGTTGTTATATTGAAGTTCACTATGGAAGCATTCAATTGTACTAGGACTTGTGTCTTCCATACCTGCTGGGTAGGAGCAAGAGTGCCCCAGTTAAGGCGCCATTATAGTGGGGATGCTGATGTGTACTAGTTATCCTAGGGAAGGCACAATAACCCAAATACATTGTTTATATATGAGAGATACTCATGTCTGAAGATTATATTTTTATTCCTACTTTTAATAAAAGATCACGCGAAAAACAGCAAGAAGGAGCTCAATCCACAGTTATACCAATAAAAATGTCAAAATATCAAAAACTGAAGAGCCCGTGTACAGGGGTCCCAGTGCCACCCAGAAATGGCTGCGGTGCAGTCATGCACAGTAGAGACTGCCCGCGCCGCGGCTGATATGGAGCAAGGCGCTCCGAATTCAGACTGTAGTCCTCTTTGCGCATTGTTATCAGCCGCGACGCAGAGAGTCTGTAGTGTGCATGACTGCAGCGCTCGTAGCCGTCTCTTCTGTGCATGAAGGCTTCTGACAAACACACATTTAGCGAGTTATTGGAGATGGAACTCCGAGCAGGGCGGATAGTTTATCCCTGCATGTTATCATAACAGGCTCTCTAGTAAGATAGGCCAGAGGGATTTATCTGGTGAGTATCATTTTGATATTTTGACATTTTTATTGGTATAACTGTTGATTGTGCCCCTTCTTGCTATTTTTTTCATTGTGTTCAAGGATCTCTGGAGAGGTATTTTGTTGTCGTTGGAGAGCTGCAACCTTATCCATTTGTGGAATGACCGAGTGGGGGCAGTCGTGAATCCCTCATCTGTCCAGTTGACCACTTTTAGTGGTCTTAATTATTGTAAGTTGATTTGGTGAAGGTGTAAAATACCACACTATATTACACTGCTCTTCTTTTTTAATAAAAGATAATACTTTTTGATACATTTCATGGTGTTCAAAGATTTATTGCTATTGAGAATTGGTGCTCCAATCTACATATATTTATATGTTGCCTTTATCTTTATGATGGTGTAAAACAGGATTTCATTTTTCTGATTTACTAATGTCTGCTGGGTACATTTATGTATCTTGTAGTGAAGATATTGTATTGTGAGCAGCCTTAAGTTAACAATTTAAAGGGGAGCAATAGTGGACTGATATAGATTTGTATCAAGTGTTCTAATGTTGGACAATCACATTATTTACCCAACATTAATAATTTGTTTATATCTCTTTGGTACTGTGAGAGAGGACAATAAAAGTAGCTTATCTCAGTCACCCAGGCTCTAGTCGAACAAAATTACCTTTACTTGAAAGATGAGATGCATATATTAGCTGTTTTGTCTATTTGAATTAATTAAGAAATTGTGAATATAGCTTTAGTGTCTCTGATACCATGACAATATATTTTAACCCTTAATCAATGGGGTATAGATTTTATCTGGAGGGCATTACCTGTTAAATACAATAGAAATGCCAATGATTTTCAAACATTTTGGTATAGTTGATGTGAAAATGTAACAAAATATACAACGTTTTCCTATAACACCACGTTCTATAAATATTTGTGCTCATCAGTGTAGTGTTAAAAAAAAATGTCAGTCTTTTAAGTTGTTCAAATGTAAAACTCTTTTAGTCCTGTATTTGGGAAAAAATTGTGCAAAACAGCTTAGGGGTAGAAAGGCAATGCCCTATGATGGTTGTGGATCTCTAGTTTCCAAAATATTATGCCTTGTCTATCTTTAATTCATGTCTAGTTGTTACAACCATCTTAATTCGGGTATGTCCACATTAAAAAATCTAAGAAAACGGAAAGATTGTGGTAGGTTCAGTTTTATACTCCTAGCACTCACTATGATCTGCCAACCAATACAAATCAGGTATCATACTCAGGAAGCATCTAGCTAGTTAGCCTGATATGAAACTCTCATTTGTATGTCTTTTAAGTAGGGAAAACATAAAAACTTATTTTTTTATGTAATAGTAGATTTCATATCAAACTAGTCTTGAGGTAGAAACACAAATGGTGCCTTATAGAATGAGGAATTTTGTGCACTTTTCAAAAATATACATTTCCATGTTACATGCCCTTTCTTTCTTATTTTGTATCTGAAAGACAGAATGTCTCAAAAAATTGTCTTTTCCATTTTTCAATTTCAATTGTCTTTCTACAAAATCTACTTATAAAACCATGAATTCTGGTGTTTTGCAAACATAAGATACTATCAAAAGTAGGAATATATGCATTTGCTAGTGGAGTGTAGAAAAAGTCTATTTACACACAGTTGTTTGTCATTCACCTTATTAGAATTTCAACAGAAATATTTTTGATTTGCATTCTGGGTAGGTTTTCTCTACCGCAAAAGTGCAGGCTCTTCTGAAAAAGAAATGATGAACGGTATGTGTGCATTTCTTCCAAGAAAGCCAATAAAATGTACATTTGACTGAAAACACAAGCAACAGAGTGAAAACATATTAGTGCCGGAGGTTTTCAATGCAGCACTCAAGAATTTAAAGGAGAATTATAACCTAAGGGCAATACGTTTAAAAGAATAGTGGCGATATTCTGGGTCAAATCATTTACACATAAGTGTATTTTAAACAGACAGTTATTGCTCTTTACTATTTTCGTTTGATTTTGATCTCTGTTTTAGTGTCCGACTAGTTGTTTCAGTTTCAATCTTATAACAACTTCAATCCCTTATGATTCATTCAAGTTAAAGGGATAGTAATGTTTCATAATAAAAGCAGCTCTAATTAATCATCATAGTATTTGGACTTTGGAGAGTGTTATTTCAATTCTGTCAGAGTTGTAGTTCAAGAGTAATTCAATGACAAAGTATCCCCTTCCCACCCCTTTTACTGATGTAACACTGCTCAGCCAGAGCAGAAGGGAGGTGCCCAGGCAGACTTCAGAGAGGGACAATCTTCAATTAAGATAAGGGAAAAACGTGAAAAAATTGTCAAGGAGGGCAGGACCTTCATTGTTCTCATAGGAAGAAGATTGTCCCCTTCTGTTATCTGTCTGGTCTATGGACTGCATTCCACATCTGAGAAGAGATGGCTTACACTATGTAAAATGGGCGGGATGGGAAACTTTGCTTGTGAATATCTCTCAAACCATAAAGGTTTGAGAGATAAGACTTATATCGTTCTTCATCTTTTTTTAATGCCTACAAAATAAAATAAAGATAAAATGAAGTATTACTATCCCTTTAAGTTTGATCTCTGTTTTAGTGTCTGGCTAGTTGTTTTAGTTTCAATCTTATAACAACTTCAATCCCTTATGATTCATTCAAGTTAAATGAGGCCTATGGTTTGTAGTGAGCAGTTATAACCTAGAGGCAGATTTCAATGGAAATGTTTATATACAGGAAACTGTAGATACAATACAAAAGATACATAAATAGATAAAGTGTAAAGGACAGCAACCTGGGTTAATCAATATGGAGACATACAAATGTGACGAGCACCCATCAAGCACATTTCGGAGCTGGACTTTCTGTGGGCAGGACCAGTCTGATATGGATATGGAAGCTTCCGCTCTGCAATTGCACATGGGAGTGAAAAACGTGACTTGTAGCACCACAGAGAGGCCACCATGCCACAGAACAAGACACTTTATTTTGTTCATGCTTGATAGGTGCTCGTCACATTTGTATGTCTCTTTAAAGGGATAGTAATACTTAAAATGTAAAAAAAAATATGTTGTAGGGTTTATCCCCCTGAGTAAAACAAGAGTACTCCCACTGCTGAGAGGTCTTTCATTCAAAAGTTATTAATTTTTAAAGTTGAATTTTTTAGGTGCAATATCACAGTGGCCTGAAATTGTACAGTGGCGCTGTTGCTACACCATCCTATGGAGATTTATGGTCAACTGACCAGAGTTGTCCATAGGATCGTGTAGCAACAGCGCCACTGTACAATTTCAGGCCACTGTGATATTGCACATAAAAAATTCATCTTTGAAAATTAATAACTTTTGAATAAAACACCTCTCAGCAGTGGGAGTACTCTTGTTTTACTCAGGGGGATAAACCCTACAACATATATTTTTTTACATTTTAAGTATTACTATCCCTTTAAGTATAAGGCATGGGCACTTGCCTCCATGTGTCTAGAGGGATTCAGCTGCGCCAAACCGACTAGGCCCACATAGGCCAAAAGGTACATCTGTGGTTTTGCTGTCTCTCTTGCGGAGAGGATTTGCCTGACATTTCAGAGCTGGACTGTCTGTGGGCGGGACCAGTCTGATATGGATATGGTTGTTTTCGCTCTGCAATTGCACATGGGAGTGAAAAACATGACTTGTAGCACCATTGAGAGGCCACCATGCCTCAGAACAAGACACTTTATCTTGTTCGTGTTTGATGGGTGCTCGTCACATTTGTATGTCTCCTTAAGTATAAGGCATGGGCACTTGCCTCCATGTGCCTGGAGGGATTCAGCTGCACCAAACCGACTAGGCCCACATAGGCCAAAAGGTACATCTGTGGTATTGCTGTCTCTCTTGCGGAGAGGATTTGCCTGACATTTCAGAGCTGGACTGTCTGTGGGCGGGACCAGGCTGATATGAATATGGAGATTTCTGCTCTGCAATGGAACATGGGAGTGAAAAACATGACTTGTAGCACCATTGAGAGGCCACCATGCCTAAGAACAAGACACTTTATCTCGTTCGTGTTTAATGAGTGCGCCTCACATTTAGTATGTTTCCCTAGGTAAATCAATGTTTTATACAAATTAAGGGAAACGTATTCCAAAGCCTTATTTCTGCTTTCAAATCACCAGGACTTTAGTCCTACGTGTGCGGAAGGGTGTGTTACCAAGGTCACCTTTTTCTTTTCATTGTGCAATTATAAGAAAAAATAAAGAATTAGAGGTGGGATTTTTATACCCTCTAGTATTCATAATTTTTATTTTACATCAGAAAAACTAAGCATTTTTGGAGCTTTATTTTTACTATATAATAAAGCATGAGGAAATTGGGGACAAAATGTATGTCAAAAAAATTAGGAGATATTTTAAAGCACAATAGCTGTGACAAACGTAATCTGAATAATATTTTCTTTTTGTATCCCAACTCCCACGATACTGTTACCATTCTGTGAACTCGTATAACCATAGCGATAATAATCATAAGTGTAAAATGACTGTTATTTTCTGTTATGAGCAGTAACATTCTCTCTGGAGAGGGTCCAAGTGACTTTTTAGATTTCAAAATAGCATTTCTTACTCAAAAAGGCATTGTAATCCCTAGCAACATCTGAAACGGTGCCATTAGAAATTAGCCATTTTGATGCCCGCAACATTTTCAAGGCACCGGCTTCACGCCCGCCATTTAAGTGTCGCCACAGCAACAGGAGACTGGCATAAATATCTTTAATAATAATAATAATGGAAAAAAGGGTGAAAATTGGAAAAAAATAATGATGATTATTTAACTCTTTGCCGGCCAGAGAAATATCCAATGCGTTGCATACCTTTCTGGCACTCGAAGGTTTAAAATAACTTAAAAACCTGAAAAAAATTGGTAAAAAAATAAAAGCAGAACAATCCGTCTTGCTTTCCACTGGAATTGATCCATTTTCTTTTGTGTATACGACCCAGGGATAGGCAGCCTTTGACTCCACTGTTAGAGAAACAACTTCCTTCTTCTCCAAACAGCCAATGAGATAATAGGAATTGTAGTCTCCAACATCTGAAGACAGTATCAGAGGTTTATTAATTCTGAATTGGCCTCATAGAGCGATATCAACAGTGGCGTAACAACTATAGGGGTCACATTTGCAACTGGGCCCGTGCGCTCCAGGGGCCCAGCCTCCCCCTGAGACCCCTCCGCCTGGCGCCTGCAATCTCCCACCAGCGCTCTAGTAATGCAGAGCACTGGGAGATGACATAATCTCCCAGCACTTTTCATTACTAAGAGGACTGCATGGGAGCTCCGGGTAGGAGATGGGGGCATTGTGGAGGGGGTCAATGTGGTCAGGGCGGCCAACGGAGGGGGCGTGGCACTTCTTGTACCAGGGCCCAAAGGCTTCTTCTTACGCCTCTGGATATCAATAACCCACCCCTCGCTTGTACAGTTCTAAAAGTTATGTTCTTCATCAAATGTTATGTTGTTTTACTAAATTGTATCAAGAACTACAGCCACATTATGTCTTTTTGGAAACATAATCAATACTATACTTTAGGAATACGCTTTTGAAATACAAAGAAGACTCATTCTCTGAACTCCTCTTCATCAGTATGTACTATGTCTGAATTCAAGCGATACAGTAAGCAATCACGGTGAGAATAATAAAGGAGTAACATAAGAGTGTTTTATGAATTATACAGTGCACTGTTCATTCAACCAGTCAACAGAAAATTTGTTTATAGGCAAAAAAACATCCAATACATGTAGACAAAAAAACAAAAAGAAAAGAGGCGCACGCTCTCTAAATGCAGACTGTAATGCCAAATAAAATTCCTCCACAAAATAAACACCTGTGAGCAGATAGACTGGTTAGTCACATTTACATGAGGCAAAACCTAGCCTCACGGTATAGAAGCCTCTGCTGGATCACCCCCAGTGTGGGTATCTGTGACGCTTCCTCCTTTGACGTTCACTGTTCCTCCAGTCAAGATACTAGTATTCCACTTCACCCAGAGTAGATGGAAAAGGATCTCCAGATGTTTCACCTTATCAACTCCAATGAGATACTCTATGGGTGAGATATTCAGAAAGTGGCGCTAACTGAAATTGTCTTAATCAGAATAAAAAAGTTCTTACACCATGATCCATCGATTCTCAGACATGTTTACATAATTTTTTGCATCCAATTCCGCCATCTCTTTCAAAGGGAAAAAGCCGTCTTAAAAGTGGGTGTGGTTTAATCTTCCGTCATAATGTAAGCTATTTTCAGAAAAAATATTCGTTTGAACGTCATTTTTTTTGTCTGATTAACGTCATTTGCTCCCGACATAATTAAAATGGTCTAAACTTGGAGAAGAAAAATTAAAATACTTTTTTCTTTTCAAAGACAAAAAAAAAATCTTTGTTTCTTTGAAAATTTTCGTTTCAAAGACAAAATCAAAGACAATTTTTAAGATCAGAATTTTTAACGGCGATGTTCAATGAGATCTTCTTACCGTTATTTTTAATTCTTTAGATTAATTTTCAAATGTGACAGATTTACTTCTGAAAATATGGACATTCTTTTACCACCAACTCATGATCCAACAAGTTTTTCATTATGACGACATTTTGAACATGTCGCCCTACATCTGATGTGTGACTAGATACCTATAATACTGGGGAACTGGAGTGATCAGTATAGTAACAATAATAATAAAAAAGAGAGGGGCCACAAACACCTGGTGGGTCTATATGTATAATATAATGTCCCCAGATGTATATGGACCGCACAATGGAGCCAAAATTCCTCCAAAAAGTATTTATTGCACAAATAAACAAAAAATAAATGTATTGCACTGACAGCGCTAAAAATAAGCTTAAAAATCCTTATAATAAGCGATATAAAGATAAAAAACACACTACTCTAATACCCTACGCGTTACGTGGTATAATACCGCTTCCTCAGGATGCAGGTGCTATATATATATATATATATATATATATATATATATATATATATATATATATACATATATATATAGAGAGAGAGAGAGAGAGAGAGTAAACACAGATAAGAATGATAAGCATTTCTTATTGAAGCCAAATGACCATGGTAGGTCTGGTGCACTGCTGACCCCAATATCCCCAGCTAGGACTTCATCCAATGAGAATGGGAGCGCTCCATGGATCCTGCCAGAGTACAAGCAATGGCAATGCAAGTGCTTAAAGGAGTAGTAAACTTTTTTTATGAAAATACATATCTTATAGAACATTTCCTGCTGAATAAAACAAGGTCACTCCCACTGCTGTCCGATGTTTTATTCAAAATTTATAGCAGTTTAAATAACCAGGAAGTGAATTTACTGTGTTTACTTCCTGATAGTTCTAACTGACAGGAAGTGAATTTACTGTGTTTACTTCCTGATAGTTCTAACTGACAGGAAGTGACAGGCAGTTTCTATCACATTCTATGGAGAACTGTATGTCTCTGACTTTTCTGACTTTCCTCTCCATTAGAATCTAACAGGAAATCTAATTAGAATTTGACCACTAGAGGGCACTGCTAATGTAAAAAAAACATGGGTTTAAACTGTAATAACTCTGGAAATATAAATCTCTTGGCAGTGGGAGTACCCTTATTTTACTCAGTAGGAAAATCCTTACAATATATATTTTTTTCATAAAAAAGTTTACTGCTCCTTTAATTGAATCAGGGCACAATGCAAGAAAGAGAAACATAAGCTATTTTTTGAAACCCGTAGCTAGGAATTCTCCGGATTTGTCTTGGAAATTGTGGTTTTTGCTGCTAATTACTGGGTCTCCGGGGAAGAGGTTGATTCACCGAATGTTGGGAGCTTTTAATCAAAATCTGACCACTTCTGTGTCTTCCCAGTCCTGGCCCAATTCTCCTCCTTCACCATCCTATTCTTTCTACTCTAGCCATGTATGCCAAGGTTCTCACCCACTCATGATTAAGCCCCATCCCTTTTTGGACATAAATCGTGTCCTTTTTCTCCCCCCAGCAGCACCGCAGGACTCACTCCGGGGAGTCCACAAGACAAAATTCCCAAGTATGAATATATGTGCTTTTTGGGATTGCTCACATTTTGTTGAAAGTAACATATTAACCACTTGTTACAAAAAATAAATAATAGGGAGCACACCACGTAAACAAAGTTAACAAGAAACAATACAAAATCTGTATGAGGTGTCCAGGGTCAATCCTATCCTAAAGCAAGAACAAAAGAAAAAACCCAAAAGAGTATCCTTTAAGGGGCATACAGCTATTTGTACTGATATTTAAAGGGATAGTATTGCCATGTTCTTACAAACAGTAAACTTGTAGGCATTAAAAATGAAACTAAATGCCCCCAGACCCATCTCTCATACCTTTATGGTTTGAGAGATATTTGGGACCAAAGTCCCCCCCCCCCTCCCCTTTCCCTGACGTAAGCGCTGTAGCTGACTGCAGGAGAATCCGGTCCCTGGACAAGCGGAGGCTCTTCAGCAGAGCTGAGATTCCGTTATTGAAAAAGAAATCCCTCACTGGATCAATCTACAAAGTGTGCTTGGTTTGTTAACCCCTTAAGGACCCATGACGGTCCTGCACCGTCATGGGTTGTTATACACTTAACGACTCATGATGGTGCTGGAACGTCATGGCTTAAATTATAGCAGTGTGCCTCCGTGCACGCTGCTATCATTAATTCCAGGCTGAGACTGAGCGCTCCGAGACCGGGGCATTCAGTCTCACCCCTTCTTGCTTCTGCCGGTTCATGCGATCGCTGTATCAGCGATCACATGTACCGGCATTCTGAGTCAGAGGTAAGCACACAACGCATGCTTACCTCTGTGTGTCTCCTCTTTTTCTGTCTCCCTTGCTATCAAAGAGGAGAGGAGACACCTACTGGTCAAATAAAATCCAGCAGCTGGGGGTTTTAACCCCTTCACTGCTGGTGTTGGAGGCTGGCTAAATGCATGTCAATTTCTGACCTGCAATAATACACTTTTTTTTTTTTTTTTTTTTAACACAAAACACTTTTTTTTTATTTTCAAAAAAATATTTTATTAAAAAAAATATATATCTTAATAAACAAAACTGGGAGTGTGATTGTTGTGGAGCCATGTAATACACTTATATACACCGCCGAATGTCAGGGATAAAAAAATGACAAAATAGGGTGGGAAAAAGGGACATGGGGATTTTCACCCAGGGGGGACAGTGTCCACTTTAAACTTTGCATTTTGTAGGTATGACTGACCGGTCATACCTTTCATGCAGTCGCCATAAAAATGTAACCCTTTGTGCCCAATTGATCCCAAGAGAAAAACAAAAATGGTGTTTTTTTTACATTTTTTTTACATTTGTTTTAATTTTAATAAAGTAAATGGTGGGTTATCCATATATGTGGGGTATCAAAAGAAAGCCCTATTTGTGCTTAAAAAAAACAGTATATAATTTATGGGGGTGGGATAAAAGACTTAGAGGGAAAACATTGTTGAACAAAGACATAGTCAAAAAGGGAAGAACTGCTCCGGTCCTCAACCCCTTAGTGTCCGGTAACGTACCCGGACCGTCACGCTGGTCCGGCACTTAAGGACCAGTGACGGTCCTGGTACGTCACGTACTTTTACTCACCGCGCTCCTGCAGGAGTGCTGTGAGTAATACCAGGGACTGAATTTGATCGCTCCAAGACCGGAGCAATCTCTTTCAGTCCCTCAGTTCGGCGTGCCGCCCCATGTGATCAGTCACATGGGGCGGCACGCCGAAATTCTCTATCGGGTCCTTAAAGGACCACACACCCCGCGACCGCTGGTCGTTAAGGGGTTAAGGGAAAACGACCTTAGATATTCCCGGTCTACCTTTTTCAGTTTGATAAAAACACCAGCAACTGTCATGTCGGTCTGCATGGTATAGGACATCCAGGACTGATTGAACATGTTATGTCTTGAGAAAAGACACAAGAGAAAGATTAATAGGGGCCATTAGGATTTTCTGTCCTTAGTAATGTAAGTGGGGGTTATTATTAGGAACTATTAATTCCTTTTTAATGAATAATTCAGTACAGTTCTACACAGCAAAATGCACTAGAAATCAGTGTAAATAAGGCTGCTGTTATGTATTGATCTGCACATGATGTATACACACACACTAGTATCTCCATGGACTAACAAAACATATGGCAGCCAGAAGCTGGTGTGTGGAAATAGTGCGCCGTATGATTAAAGGGATAGTAATGTTTAAAAACAGAAGCATCTTATATCCTTTGTCATACTGAATAGTACTGGTGTCTGTGGCTCTAAAAGTTCATAACTTGCTAGTTGCACTGTAATTATATGATTAATTTGACCCCCTCCTGCCCCTTTTACCAAAATCAGCAAGGTATCCTTTTAAAGGGATAGTAATACTTAAAATGTAAAAAAAAATATGTTGTAGGGTTTATCCCCCTGAGTAAAACAAGAGTACTCCCACTGCTGAAAGGTGTTTCATTCAAAAGTTATTAATTTTCAAAGATTAATTTTTAGGTGCAATATCACAGTGGCCTGAAATTGTACAGTGGCGCTGTTGCTACACCATCCTATGGAGATTTATGGTCCCGGGACCAGAGGTGTCTATAGGATCGTGTAGCAACAGCGCCACTGTACAGTTTCAGGCCACTGTGATATTGCACCTAAAAAATTCAACTTTGAAAATTAATAACTTTTGAATTAAACACCTTTCAGCAGTGGGAGTAGTCTTGTTTTACTCAGGGGGATAAACCCTACAACATATTGTTTTTTACATTTTAAGTATTACTATCCCTTTAAAAGGTCGCAATTGAAATATTGTGCAGCTGCACGCCGCAATCAACATGTCACATACCAGACAAAGGACTAAAAATTCTAGATATGTTTGTTCCGTATGTAGCTTAACCCAGGGCTTATAATTTGAAGTCCTTTGCTACTAGCCAGATCTGAAAAGTTTTTGAGCCCTGGCTTAACCCTTTGAGTGCCACATGAAAAAAAAAAAATGCGCAACAGGAGATCACAGACAGTGCGTGAGCCATCTAAAAGTCCCTGGTAATGGATAGATGGAGAATACAAACACTTTGCAGTGACTTATACAATATGATGATCACAGATTTTATCAGAAGTACACCAGTGTTCGAGGGATAGATCCAGATTCAGGTACATGGCATTTAAGGAGGTTACATGGCATGAGATTCTCATGTTGCCCTTTTCATCCAGTCGACAAGTTGAATGTGGCGTGCAGCCACACACTATATTTCAGTTGCAACCTTTTAAAAGCTAACCCATCAGCAAATCTCAGATCTGATCACTCAGATCTGACAGCTGATCATGACGAGGTACAATCTTCAGTCAGTATTAGGAAAAACTTACCCTCCTTCGTCAAGCAGAGCAGGTTTTTCCTTATACCGACAGAGGGAAGATTGTTCCTTGTTGTGATCTGTCCAGTCAAGCGACCCGACTTCAGATCTGAGGGGAGGAAGCTTCCGAACGGGAAATGGGACAGTGAAATGAATAATTGATTACATTGTAATTAGCGGGTTATGAACTTTGAGCGCCGCAGACATCAATACTATTCAGTATGACAAAGGATGTGAGCTGCTTTTAAACATTACTGTCCCTTTAAATACATGTAACCCAACTGACTCATAGGGGACAAAAAAAATACTTTTGAATTAGATCAGTCTTTTAACACCTTGCATTGTGGGATTTTGAAAAAGCTTTCAAAATCATCAACATTTATGTTAGCCATTTTTGATTTAAAACTGTAGTTTAGGAGAAATTTAGCTGTGGGTGTCTCTTAATGCAGATTAGCCAGTACAGAAGTGGCAGTTGGGAGAGAGAGTGGAATGTTAATATTTGCATACACTGACAAATAAAGTTAAATATTTCAAACTGTAGATTTAAATAAAACAATGGCTGCCATGAATATAGGTGATTTTGAAAGCTCTTTCAAGTTTACTAAACCACCCCATTTAATTTTAAACAATTATCCCCCTAGCATTAAAACTTCAGCCAAGAGGGATCACACCACCATCTTGCTGACTTTTAAAATGATTGAAGATCGTCCCTCTCTGCAGTCTATCTGGGCACCTTCCTTCTGATCTGGCTGAGCCGTGTTGCATCAGTAAAAGGGGCGGGAGGGAGATACTTTGTCATTGAATTACTCTTGAACTACAACTCTGACAGAATTGAAATAACACTCTCCAAAGTCCAAATACTATGATGATTAATTAGAGCTGCTTTTATTATGAAACATTACTATCCATTTAACTATGCAACAATGAGGGATACTGTGTGTGCGGTCTCCTGCGCAGTACTCAATATCGATCTAGATACATAAAGCGAACCCACTAGTACATGAGTCCTAGCCTGTAGAGCGTAATATATGCCCTATCAGGGATGTCATGTAGGATGTATGTCAATAATCATGTGCGTTAAATAACAGAAGATTTGCATAACTGTGCATATAACGACAGCTCATGGTACGGTGATAAGGATTCAACATAGATTGCAATAAAAGTAAGAAAACATCTTATGCCTCTCATGTATTAGTATATATAACACTAACAGCTCTATATATCAGTTATTTATAGTTCAATATATATGAGGAAATGCTTATCTGATTCCCGACATCACTCCGGTTGGAAAATTGTCCAGTGTCTTTCCTCATGGGTGAGTCCCCTTTAAAGTGGACCACCAGACATCATGGGAACACAGTCCAGCATATTTAATATCACTGGACCTTGGAAAGACATTCGACTGATCATATTGGAAGGCACCAACAGAATATTGCATCCCCATAGGTGGACAATCACACAAGAAATTCTACAAGCGATCTGAAGAGTAACAGCATTAACTATCCAAGATGATTGTACTTGCCCAACTTTACTGTACACATGAGTATCCTGTCAGCTCCGAACTTACAGCAACCACCTTTGCAAGTTTAGAGGTGACAGGAAGGAGCCCGGGAAATGTACTTCATTCACTGATGACAAAAGCCGGTGACAGGGGGGTGGGAGTCGCAGCACTGAGGAGCCTGGCTCCCACTACCTCCAACTACAAGGGCCTTGACGGCCTCGGGTGATGTGTACATGGAGGCCGCCAACAAGCAAACAAAACTACTGTGTGCGGTGTCCCGGCAGAAAGACACAGGTATGACAGGGAAACAAGCAGACCCCCGGGGACACCTGCTGTGTGAACATCGTTGGGCTCTATCCTCACCTAAATTACATTTATTGCACTGATGTATCATCCGACCAGAATACTCAATATCCAGAGTGCTGCTCCGGCCTCTCTCTACCCTTCAATGCATGGAGCATGCAGACAAGGGGGGAGAGAGAGGCCGGAGCAGCACTCTGGATATTGAGTATTCTGGTCGGATGATACATCAGTGCAATAAATGTAATTTAGGTCACAAATGGTTCTCAAGTGGGGCACAAAATTGTTTAATACATGAAAACGTGCAACACCACCACTTAATGAGAGGGCCAACAATACAGACTGCTGGGGCTCACATCATGTGGAACTCCGAATTGCTGCCACACAGATGGAAGCTACCACATCTTGGGGAGCCGAGGTTGCAGCCAAAGGCACCAATGTCTTCTGTCCTTTGCCATCTTACACTGCTCTCCTCATCCACCCTTTATCCACACTATATCAACCCCCCAGCTGCTCCCACTGTGGTCTGTATGAATATATGTTTGTATGTATCTATCTATGTATACGTGCCTTTCAATGGATAAAGATATGTACTGTATATGTGTGTGTATGCATCTCTATGTATGTATGATAATATGTAAGTGTTTGTGTGTCACTATCTATGTATGATGATATGTATATATGTGTGTGTGTATGTATGTGTGTGTCCGTGTATGTATGTATGTGTACACTCTGTATAACAAATTACACACCCTACGCAACACATTTCTATCCACAAATTCAACCCAACTGAATATAAGGGGGGGGGGATGACGGGCAACGCCGTCCCATACTGCTAGTATATATATATATATATATATATATAGAGAGAGAGAGAGAGAGAGAGAGATAAATAGATTGATATATGTGTATATATAGAGGGTACTTCAGAAATACACAGGAGAAAAGGGCATTTGAAATGAAGATAATCAGTTTTTTCAAAATCAAACACCCTGAACTTGGGATTCCTTGCACATTACTAAAACTTTACATAATATTTCCTTATTTTTATTTTGTTTTAGAATGTCTACCCTTCCTTCTCATATTAGCTTTCTGTTTCTTTCTATGTATTATGGATGTCTCTCTCTCTGTCTGTCTCTCATACCCCCCCCCCCGCATTCCTCTGCTAAGAACTTTATGTGGCTAGTTACTTAGCAGTTTGTACTTTCCTCAGCAAGGCTTTTAATGTATATATTTACATTTTAAAACCACTATGCTTCTGACTTGAAAAAGGGAGCTTGTCCCTAAAATTGAATTTTAGTCCAATAAAAAAGGCATTCTTATATATCTATTCATTTGGAATAAATACAGTACTGTTCAGGTGTGAAAAAATGAGGTAAAGTAAGATTGCTTTCAAAAACATGTTAATAGGTTATTTTTATCAATTAACAAAATGCATAGTGAGTGAACAGAAGAAAAATCTAAATCAAATCAATATTTGGCGTGACCACCCATTGTCTTCAAAACAGCATAAATTCTTCGAGGTACATTTGCACAAAGTCAGGGATTTTGTATGATCATCAATTTAATATGTAGGTTGAAACACAATCATTAACTAAAACAGTTGTGCAGGAGGAATAAAACTGTGTGGGGGACAGCCAAACTCAGCTAACAAGGTGAGGTTGCTGAAGACAGTTTAATGTCAAAAGTCATACACCAAGGCAAGACTGAGAACAGCAACAAGACACAAGGTAGTTATACTGCATCAGCATGGCCTCTCCCAGGAAGAAATTTCAAAGCAGACAGGGGTTTCCATGTGTACTTTCAAAGCTCTTTTGAAGATGCACAAAGAAACAGGCAATATTGAGGACTGTAGATGCATTGGTTGGCCAAGGAAAATTAGTGCAGCAGATGAAAGACAAATCATCCTTACTTCCCTTCACAAACCGAAGATGTCCAGCAGTGCCATCAACTCAGAAAATAGTGGGATCCTGGCATACCCGTCTACTGTCAGGAAAAGTCTGGTCAGAAGTGGTTTTCATGGAAGACTTACAGTCAAAAAGCCATACCTCAGACTTGAAAACAAGGCCAAGCAACTCAACTATTCACAAAAACACAGGAACTGGGGAACAGAAAAATGGCAGCAGGTGCTCTGGACTGATGAGTCAAAATTTTAAATATTTGCCTGTAGCAGAAAGCAGTATGTTCGCCGAAGGGCTGGTGAGCAGAACAAGAATGAGGCAACAGTGAAGCATGGTGGAGGTTCCTTGCAAGTTTGGTGCGGCATTTCTGCAAATGGAGTTGGATATTTGGTCAGAATGAATGGTCTCCTCAATGCTAAGAAATACAGTGGATACTTATCCATCATGTAATACCATCAGGGAGGCATCTGACTGGCCCCAGATGTATACTGCAGCATGACAACAACCCCAAACATACATCCTCACTGTGATTGTGTATGTAAATATTCCGCCTGTCACAGTTCTCTGCCTCTCTCCTCCTCACTGTGATTGTGTATGTAAATATTCCGCCTGTCACAGTTCTCTGCCTCTCTCCTCCTCACTGTGATTGTGTAGGTAAATATTCCGCCTGTCACAGTTCTCTTCCTCTCTCCTCCTCACTGTGATTGTGTAGGTAAATATTCCGCCTGTCACAGTTCTCTTCTTCTCTTCTCACTGTGATTGTGTAGGTAAATATTCCGCTTGTCACAGTTCTCCTCTTCTCCTCACTGTGATTGTGTAGGTAAATATTCCGCCTGTCACAGTTCTCTTCTTCTCTTCTCCTCACTGTGATTGTGTAGGTAAATATTCCACCTGTCACAGTTCTCTGCCTCTCTCCTCCTCCCTGTGATCATGAGAAAGAGAGAAGAAAACACACATCCTAAAATGTAAATTGGCCAAAAAGAGGGCAATTTTTCCTTATGTGGTGGTGCCGGGGGCAGGAATGGTGGGGAGAGAATGATTGGCTACTTCATGACCTACTGACACCTCTTTGTGTAGCAACACATAATTTAGAGCAAGATCAAAGTATGTAATTTACACAGAATATATTACAAACCTATATACTGAAGTGTCAGAGAGGTATCCAAAGCATTACAATGCAATGCGTTGAATACCTGAGGGATATTGGGATATTTTCGCCTTAGAGGGATAGTACCCCCTAAAAAGGGAGGTTCATGCCTTTTAGCCAGTCCGTATTAAAAATGTACTAAATGAGCAAAAAGCACCACAGGAAAACTGATAAAAATGTGGTGTTTTTTTTTCCTCTTTTTTTTTTAGTTATAAAAAACAAAAAAAATGATGGGTGATACATATAATCAGGGGCATCCGCAGAAATTTCCCAGAGAGGAAGGGGGCAAAGCCATCATATTGCCATCATATTGCCTACAAGCCAGCCTATCCAGCCCCTATATTTATATGGAGTGGACTAGTGTACGGGTGGGGGCAAGCACAAAAAGAAAGCCCTACTTATCCTTAAAAAATGGTGTGTAGTTTGTGTGGTTGTACTAATCTCAGGTATAATACGCATCTGTGTATAATACGCAGGTGCAAATTATACCCAAGATTTTTGCTAAAATGTTAGTCCTATGTATAATACGCACCCCCTACGTGCCTGGAATTAGAAGCCCCCTGAAGTCCAGCAACCCCCATCTGGAGGCAGCGGCCGGCATCCCTGTGCTCACCGCCCACTTCCTCTGTGCAGCAATATTCCAAAAAACATTAAAAGCCCAACTTACTAACCAGGATTCCCCCTCTGTATTACAGGCAGCCGTGAAACGGGCAGCGGGCGGCATTCTTGCACTAGCCGCCCGCTTCTTCCTCTCCCAGAACTCATCTGAGCAGCCCGGTCAGGACCTACCATACATTCAGTGCGCACACGCGTAATACAGAGGGGGAATCCTGGTTATTAAAGGGATAGTAATGTTTCATAATAAAATCAGCTCTAATTAATCATCATAGTATTTGGACTTTGGAGAGTGTTATTTCAATTCTGTCAGAGTTGTAGTTCAAGAGTAATTCAATGATAAAGTATCCCCCTCCCACCCCTTCTACTGATGTAACACTGCTCAGCCAGATCAGAAGGGAGGTGCCCAGGTAGACTGCAGAGAGGGACAATCTTCAATTAAGATAAGGGAAAATCCTGAAAAACTTGTCAAGGGGGGCAGGGCTTTCATTGTTCTCATAGGAAGAAGATTGTCCCCTTCTGTTATCTGTCTGGTCTATGGACTGCATTCCACATCTGAGAAGAGATGGATTACACTAGGTAAAAGGGGCGGGAGGGGAAACTTTGCTTGTGAATATCTCTCAAACCATAAAGATTTGAGAGATAAGACATATCATTCTTCATGTTTTTTTAATGCCTACAAAATAAAATAAAGATAAAACAAAGTATTACTATCCCTTTAAGGTGGACTTTTAATGTTTTTTGCAATATTGCTGCACACAGGAAATGGGCGGTGAGCACAGGGATGCCGCCCGCTGCCTCCAGATGGGGGTTGCTGGACTTCGGGGGCAGACAAGTAGGGATATTAAAGCAGGGGTATTTTATTTTATTTTTTTACCTGTGTATAATACGCACCCCCCCCACTACACATAAGGTGAAATGGGGTAAAAATGTGCGTATTATCCCTGAGATTTTACGGTATAGGGAAAATATGGTTGAACAAACATACTAAAAAGGCTAAAATTGCTCTGGTCCTCTAGTGTAAAAAAATATCTCTGGTCATTAAGGGGTTAAACAGATTAATTGACATTTATTACTAGGGCATAGCTGCACTTCAAAAATAAATATTGACGTGTCTGATCTAAAATCTAAAATTAAATACATTGTTTCAGTTGTTTGAATGTAACACAGAAAATACATAAATAAAACCTAATATAATTGAAAATGTTCATAGTTGGGATACGGAAAGATTGGCAGGAACATTCCATTATCAAAAAATATTCGTAGCTCAGTCACGTCAAGTAGCAGTAAAAAAGCTCAGCGGGAACCAGCAATTCAGCTTCGCTCTAGACCAGAAGTGTCTATGAATTTGCACTAACTAGAACATTAATTGATGCCATTTAAGTACAGAATATCTAGTTATGGAACTGTTTATGCATTTAATGCAGCAATCTTACCTTTCTCAAGCAGTTCCCTTATATATATAATATATATATATATTTGCATAATAAAGGTCCTTACAATTCGCTGTTAACAAAAGATTAATTTTTCCCCGCAAATGCTTATCATATTTTTCCTAATAGCCTTCGGCTCAATTGAATTTAGTCCCAAAGCCACAGCAGGATTTAATGACACAAGAAAAGAGGGGGTCTTAAAACACTTATTAATATCTAAAGGTGCAAAAAGGTCTTTCTCTGCTTCACATGAAAGTATAATAACACTCATAAAAGGCCTGCGGAAAGTAAAATAAATGGGAATTAGCTGTGAATGTTTTATGAGTAGGTTATGTCAAGATAATTGGGTAAGAATGGTGGGGCTATTGATTTGCCTATCAGTGCGATCTGTGCACATGTCAGCTACAGTGGATGTAGATAGAATTACTGAACATAGAACATTTGCTTATGTTTCTGCTATTGACTGATGTCACATAAAGCTCAACAGCTATACATCTCTCTCTGTCTCTCTCTAGCTGTAATTCTGTGAAGCAATAGTGAAAAGGCACTCACCAATATTTGGGAAATTTCCAATGCTTTATTCACATATTCATGTAGTACAGATAGGCAGGAATGCTCACAGGCCACAAGACGTTTCGGGGGAAACCCCCTTCCTCATTCGGTCATCAGATGCAATGGCCTTGTTGGTCAGTGCGCGTCGGAGCCATCTGAGGGAAGGGAGGGTACATAATGGGGCTGTTTCCGTGAGCTGATGTGTATAGTGGCCGAATTGAGGAAGGGGGTTTCCCCCGAAACGTCTTGTGGCCTGTGAGCATTCCTGCCTATCTGTACTACATGAATATGTGAATAAAGCATTGGAAATGTCCCAAATATTGGTGAGTGCCTTTTCACTATTGCTTCACTGGATATTGTTGCTCTTGGTGGAGGTTAAAAGAGCGGTGTATGAGAGCACCCAATTGAAGAATTGTTAAGTTGAATATCGGGACTGAGTGCGGCTGTTCCAAACGTTACGTATATCTAGCTGTAATTCTCCTATCTCCATAGCTGGGAACTAGTCGGGTTTCATTCAGAGACTCCGGATTTTGGGCAGTGTCTCCGGGTCTCTGGATGAAGCCCTAAGTTCTGCTGGTTCCGGAGAACATTTTACCCTCCTACACAGTTTCTTTTTAAAAGGAGAGAAAAATACTCAAAGCCGGTTTGTTGTGTCTCAGAGTTAGACTGTCCAATGAAACACCAGCGCTGTCACTTGTGGTGTTTCATTGGATAAGTCAGTAATGTGACTGGGTCAGACAAATAGTGTGGGCAGAGAAGAAAGAGCAAAATCGCCATGACTTCGCTCTGTCTCAATGACAAGGTCTGAGGAGCAGGAACAGAAGGAGGCAGACTGGACAAACAAAAGATGGAGTGCACATTGCTTTTATGTCTTTGAGTGCCATATAGGTATCCAATGCACTGCAACTATTGGATACCCCTCTGGTTCTCAAAGGGTTAAGTTTAATGATGCTAGTATTGATTTTTTTTTTTTTTCGGTAATCTCTGAGCTATTTATGTAAGTTCCCAGGTATCCCTATCTCACTCTCTTTTTTTCTGTCTCTCTATAATATTATCTATCTATCTATCTATCTATCTATCTATCTATCTATCTATCTATCTATCTACCTATCTCATCTCTATCTATCTATCTATCTATCTATCTATCTATCTATCTATGTCATATCTATCTATCTATCTATCTATCTATCTATCTATCTATCTATCTCATATCTGTCTATCTATCTATCTATCTATCTATCTATCTATCCATCACTTATCTGTCTGTCTATCTATCTATCTATCTATCTATCTCATTATCTGTCAGTCTGTCTCATATCTATCTATCTATCTATCTATCTCTATATATCTAATATCTGTCTTATATTTCTATCATATCTATCTATCTGTCTGTCCATATCTATCTATCTGTCTATCTATCTATCTCATATCTATCTATCTATCTATCTATCTATCTATCTATCTATCTATCTATCACTTATCTATCTGTATATCTGTCTATCTATCTATTATCTATCTATCTCATATCTATCTATCTATCTATCTATCTATCTATCTGATATCTATCTATCTATCTATCTATCTATCTATCTATCTACCTCATATCTATCTATCTATCTATCTATCTATCTATCTCATATCTATCTATCTATCTATCTATCTTTCTATCTATCTATCTATCTATCTATCTATCTCATTATCTGTCAGTCTGTCTCATATCTATCTATCTATCTATCTATCTATCTATCTATCTATTATCTTCTATCTATCTATCTATCTATCTATCTATCTATCTATCTATCTAATATCTGTCTTATATTTCTATCATATCTATCTGCCTATATCTATCTGTCTATCTATCTATCTATCTATCTATCTATCTATCTATCTATCTAATATCTATCTATCTATCTATCTATCTATCTATCTATCTACTATCTATCTCTATATATCTAATATCTGTCTTATATTTCTATCATATATATCTCTATCTATCTATCTATCTATCTATCTATCTATCTATCTCTATCTATCTATATCATATCATATCTATCTATCTATCCATCCATCCATTTCATATCTATCTATCTATCTATCTATCCATCTATCTCATATCTATCTATCTATCTATCTATCTATCTATCTATCTATCTATCTCATTATCTGTCAGTCTGTCTCATATCTATCTATCTATCTATCTATCTATCTATCTATCTATCTATCTATCTCATTATCTGTCAGTCTGTCTCATATCTATCTATCTATCTATCTATCTATCTATCTATCTATCTCTATATATTTAATATCTGTCATATTTCTATCATATCTATCTATCATATCTATCTATCTATCTATCTATCTATCTATCTATCTATCTATCTATCTCTCTCTCTCTCTGTGTTTACATACCGTAAAATCTCAGATACAATACACAGGTGTAAATTATACCCAAGATTTTAGGAGAAAACAAAAACCCTGCCTCATCCTTGTCCCACTAGTAGCCACAAAATCACATGTAAAATGATCCCCCAGGCTTGTCCCACTGGTATACACAAAAACACTAATAAAATGCCCCACAAGCTTTGTACCAAGGTCCCACCGGTAGCCATAGAATCACTCATACTCACCCCAGGCGTATTCCACCAATTTAATAAATAAATAATGGGACAGGAGCCCCCATATTAATTAATTTAATAAAATCTCAAGAAAGGTGTTTGTGGGACCTTCCTCATGTCCTTGTTTTTAAAGATAAACACATACCTGTCTGCAACACCCCAGCCCATTCTTTTTTTGTGTTTGTAAAAGTATTGTACCTTGAAGAATACATTGTTTTCAAGTATGTCCTGAACTCATTTTATCTACTTCAGAAGGATGAAAGGCTGAGCTGACCTTCCAGGGACTAGAACCTGCGACCTTGCTGTATGAACAGATTCTATAGCTGGTGCATTAACCAACTGAGCCATCTCACCTTCACTATGTTCTCATAACAAGAAAAAAAAATAACTAATGACCCTGAAAACTCACCACTGTTGGTTCAGCTTTAAAAACAAAAACATTGAACCTGACCCTCTTGTCTTCTTTGGGCCTTTGGCAAGGCCAGTGAGGGGGGGCAGTAAACAGGGATTGACTTCTATATGGCCAGTCCCTGTTTGAATTTGTTCTCATGCTTCCGTTTGCTAAGAGGTGGCCGTTACCATAGCTGGGAACTCTCCGGATTTGCAACGGAGACCTGGTAATGAAGTGTCAAAACACTAATCCAGAGAGTTCCCAGCTATGGTAACCTCCACCTCTCAGCAAATGGAAGCATGAGAATAAATTCAAACAGGGATTGGCCATATAGAAGCCAACCCCTGTTTACCTCTCCCCCACTGGCTTTGGCAAAGGCCCAAAGAAGACAAGGGGGTCAGGTTCAACTTTTTTGTTTTTAAAGCTGAGCCTCCGGATGTAGGGAGTTTCTACTGAAACTTTGTCCACTTTTTCTTTTTCCCAATGTGTTCCTCCCACTCCCTGCCCAATTCTCCTCCTTTCCCAGCCTATTTTAACAACTATTTTCATGCCCATTAAGCCCTGCCCCCACTCACAGTTAAGCACCACCCTCTTTTGAAGCAAATCGTATCATTTTTCTCCTCCCAGCGGCACAACAGGACTCCCCTCTGGGGAGAGCAAACATCAAAGTTCTCAAGTATGGAGGTTACACAGCTCTTAGCAATTCACAGTATAGAATAAGGGTCAATGATTGGCTAGATCAGTGGTTCTCAACCTGTGGGTCGGGACCCCTTAGGACGTCGAATGACGATTTGCCAGGGGTCGCCTAAAACCATCAGATATTTATATTTCGATTCATAACAGTAGCAAAATTACAGCAATGAAGGAGCAACGAAAATAATTTTAGTGTTAGGGGTCGCCACAACTTGGGAAATTTTATCAAAGGGTCGCGGCACTAGAAAGGTTGAGAACTGCTAGGCTAGATGAAGGGGTCATATCTCGTGCATGTGACCCTTTCTTCTATAAAAGACTGGGTTGTCAGTGTATGTGTGATTCACTGGCTCCCAATGGGGCAAGTCTAGATTGTCTGACTGTGTGTGGGAGAGGGGGGGTACCAGACCCCTTCCTTGGGCTTTTGTTCAATTAATATAGGGGGCTTTGACCTGCATATGTATTTATCTTCTATTTCTTTGTCTTCCAGTGCCTCAAAGTACATGTGCGAGCTGTTTTTCAAGGTTTTTCTCATGACCAACTGAGTTTCTAACATTATTGATTATATATGTGGGTTTTGGGGGTGCAGAAATACTGGAGGAAGCAGTATTACCTTAACTTGTGTTAACACTCGCTGGATAGAATAGAAAAGTAAATGGATTAGGCTGTTCCATTGATTTTTATGGGCTGAATTCTAGCAGACGTTGTAAAAATTCACGGCGCGTCGGATGTCAACAGCGCAGGTAATAGACTGCCAAACTGTGACTAGTAAACTGCCATCTCCATTTATTTTCTCGCCGTTAGTAACAGATTCGGGCCCCTGATCAGAATCTCTGCACTTATACAGAAACTGCAAAATAAAAACTTCAATTTGATTTATTAGTGATGTTATTTTGCCCCAGAATTGTGCCGTTTTGGGGTGTTTACATACACCCAACAAAAAATGAACAAAAGAACAGAGTAGAAATTCCGGAACAAACCAAAAGCACCATAGGGGATGCATACAGTGTCTCAGAATGGCCACTGATTTAACCCTTTGTGAGCCAGAGGGGTTACCAATACATTGCCAAGCCCTGCGTTACACACCCATCTGTCACTCATAGTGTTAAATTCAGTTTTAACCCCTTGAACACTAGAGAAATCTCCTTCGAATTGTGTCAAGGCTTTACAGGTTCTATTTAAAGGGATAGTAATGCTTAATATGTAGAAAAATATATATTGCAGGTTTATCCTTCTGTGTAAAACAAGGGTGCTCCCACTGCGGAGAGATGTTCTATTCAAAAGTTATTACAGCTCAAAGTTTTTAGTTGCAGTATCTCAGTGGCCTGAAATTGTACCGTGGTGCTATTGCTACATCATCCTACAGACAGCTCTGGTCAGTTGACGATAAATCTCCATAGGATGGTGTAGCAACAGCGCCATTGGGAAATGTCATGCCATAGAGATACTGAAACTAAAATAATTCATGTTTGAGCTGCATTAACTTTTCGGTAAAACACCTCTCTTTTCTCTTATGAATTCAGGAAGAAAAAGAGATGCAATGCAACTGCACCAGAGGGGGCATATAAAGTGCCCATTAATTAATATGGGGCTTTTAATACTGTGAATGCCAGGGACCTTTCCATAGACCTCACTAACATGCAAGGGCTTCAGATCCCCAATTACAGGTGCACTAAATCCAAAAATAATGTTTAATTAGAACCGGATTTCTCATCCATGGAGGCAGGTTATTATTTGGGCCTCTAGAAGTCCTGGAACAAATTCCATGCACATATAAGATGGTCCCCAGGCTTGTCCCACTGGTAGCCACAAAACAATATGCAAGATGGTCCCCCAGGCTTGTCCCATTGGTAGCCAAAAAATACGTGTAAGATGATCCCCCAGGCTTGTGCAATTGGTAGCCACAAATCCACATGTAAAATGGTCCCCCAGGCTTGTGCGATTGGTAGCAACAAAACCATATGCAAGATGGTCCCCCAGGCTTGTCCCACTGGTAGCCACAAAACCATATGCAAGATGGTCCCCCAGGCTTGTCCCACTGGTAGCCACAAAACCATATGCAAGATGGTCCCCCAGGCTTGTTCCATTGGTAGCCACAAAACCATATGCAAGATGGTCCCCCAGGCTTGTCCCACTGGTAGCCACAAAACCATATGCAAGATGGTCCTCCAGGCTTGTCCCACTGGTAGCCACAAAACCATATGCAAGATGGTCCCCCAGGCTTGCATATCTCCCAACATTTCAAATGGCCAAAGAGGGACACTTGTGTTTTGGGTGGTGTTGTTGGGGGCGTGGCTGATGGACAGGGCATTACTGAGAATTTTTAGGATATTTCCTGACCTATTGACAAATCTTTGTGTAAATGAATAAATTATTTATAACAAGACCAAAGTATTTTATTTACATTGACTCGTTTAGAAACACATATACTGTAGTTTATACAAGCATTCATGTGAGTTGTATTGCTGTGGAGCAATATGATACATTTATTTACACACCACACATTCTGATCTTCTAAAAAGAGGGACATCAGGGTGGGAAAGAGGTACAGAGGGATTTGGGTCTCAAAGAGGGACTGTCCCTCCTAAAGAAGGACACTTGGGAGGTAGGGGCTTGTCCCATTGGTAGCCACAAAACCATATGCAAGATGGTCCCCCAGGCTTGTCCTACTGATAGCCACAAAACCATAGGTAAGATGATCACCCAGGCTTGTCCCACTGGTAGCCACAAAACCATATGCAAGATGGTCCCCCAGGCTTGTCCCACTGGTAGCCACAAAACCATATGCAATATGGTACCCCAGGCTTGTCCCACTGGTAGCCACAAAACCATATGTAAGATGGTCCTCCAGGCTTGTCCCATTTGTAGCCACAAAACCATATGCAAGATGGTCCCCCAGGCTTGTCCCACTGTTGCTAAATGTTAAATTATATATATCCTTTAGACATGTGGAACAATTTTGTATGTATGCATGAACCTTTAGAGATTAACCCCTTAGCGACTGGCCGATCGGCGTGGCGAGGTCAGTTAAGGACCACTGAGCATTTTTTTTTTTTCATTCATCCACTTCTGGACTCCCCGAACGGCGTGCAGCCGCAGGGGAGCCTGGAATTCCATGACAATCAGATCGACCCTTGACATACTATGACCGTCAAGGATCTTTAAGGGGTTAAGATATCCAAGAACAATACAGTTTTCTTATACAAAACTCACGATTGCACACACAATGCAGTTGCACATCTTTTTTTAAAGGTCAATAGACTCTGTCTTTTGAATGAAGATCTGTTGTTAGATTCATTACTGTTGTTCTGCAAGATAAGCTTTCCAGCTGTCAAAATGCAGCAAAGGAGCTGATATTTAGGGACTTGGGGGTGAGAACGACGCAGGAGCACAAATTTTATTATAAGGAAGAAACACAGGAAAAGCAATAAGACAAAAGGGGGCACTCTTTTCAAATCAGTAACATATAAAATATCGTATATCACAATTGATGAGCCACCGATTGTTAAAAATACAACCGGGCAATGGAAACAGAGGTATAGAACTCCAAGGTTTCTCAAAAAATTCAGGTGATCAGCACGGATATTCCAAACTGATTTAATGATGAAATAAATGTTAAAAGGTTTAAAACAACAAACCCACCAACGTGTTTCTGGATCAAGAGATCCTTTCTTCAGGGTGTCAAATACTATATAGTATTTGTGAGTATAAGAGCAACTACTACGATATTTTATGTTACTGATATGAAAAGAGCGCCCCCTTTTGTCTTTTCGCTTTTCCTGTGTTTCTTCCTTCTTTTGTTGAAGGTCCATCTTGGGGAACAGCTGATCAAGAACATATCTGTGTGGTGGGCAGTATAATATCCCCCACGTGTTTATTGGGCCACCAAACGTACAAGTGTGGCACTTTGGAAATGTGAGTTACTTAACTATACTTTGGATTACTGTTCTTTAATTTGTATTAACCCTATGAGCGACTTCTCTATTTTTTCTTTTGGGTTTCCTTCTAATTTTATTTTTACACTTTGAGTGCCAGAGAGATGTTCAATGCGATACCTCTCTGGCACTCAAAGGGTTAACCTCTTGGATGCTTGAGATACAGATGCCTCCAAACATTTTTCCTTAAAGGGATAGTAATACTTTGTTTTAACTTTATTTTATTTTGTAGGCATTAAAAAAACATGAATAATGATATAAGTCTTATCTCTCAAACCTTTATGGTTTAAGAGATATTCACAAGCAAAGTTTCCCCTCCCGCCCCTTTTTCCTAGTGTAAGACATCTCTTCTCAGATGTGAATCTGGTTGTAAGACCAGACAAATAACAACAGGGGACAATCTTCTTTGTATGAAAAGAATGAAAGCCCTTCCCCCCTTGACAAGTTTTTCAGCTTTTTCCCTAATCTTAATTGAATATTGTCCCTCTCTGCAGTCTACCTGGGCACCTCCCTACTGAAATGGCTGAACGGGGGGGGAGATACTTTGCTTGTGAATATCTCTTAAACCATAAAGGTTTGAGAGATAAGACTTATATCGTTCTTCATGTTTTTTTAATGCCTACAAAATAAAATAAAGATAAAACGAAGTATTACTATCCCTTTAAGGTTTGGACTATGAATAGAACCATGGGTCATATTTATTTTCAAGAAAAGTGGAATGAAAACTCCCATTAGGATTAGGAGCCCATATAAATTCATGAGAATCTTTGTTTCTCCCCTGTGATATATAGTTTGTATGACCCAGAATAGTTCCAGTTATCAGTGGCATATAAGAGTAATAGTTTTGATTAACATAGATATAGAGAATGTTCTCGGTAATATTGGGGCGTTTAAAGAAGCCCAACTGTTACTGCAAATGGAAAAGGCTTCTTGATCAGGAAATGTAATTATAATGGGAGATTTCAACTATCCTGAAATTGACTGGAGAAATATGACTTATTGCACAACAAAAATAAATTATTTTCTGAGTTTGTTTAATGACAGTTTAATTTCCCAACTAGCAGAGAAGAAAACTCTATGTGTTCTCAAACAATTCTGAAATAATAATCATTATACAGGTCAGGGAACATTTAGGCAGCAGTGACCACAATATGGTATTTTGAAATTTGTAATGAGAAACCCATCAGCAAGGGCGGTGCTAAACACAGTACTGAAGGAAAATGAATGGGATGTTATCTTCTAAGATAAAATGCACAAGAATGCTGGAATTTGCTTAAAAAGCTATTAGATACATGTATATGTCAGTATATTCTGTTGGGAATCAATTCAAGAGGAGCAGATTAAGAGCAATATCGCTTAATAAAGAGGTATGCAGGGAAATGAGAAATACAAAGCAGAGTGTCAGATGCATAATTTAAAAATATACGGATTGTAATAGAATCTGCAAACAAACAATTAGGCTAGCTAAAATTGCAAATGAAAAAAGTATTGCACAAGTATATAAATGACAAAAAATATAAAGGTTGCTATTGGTACTTTTAAAACTGAGTCAGATGAATTAATTAGTGAGGATAAGGCTATGTGTGACACCTTCAACAAAGCTCACAGGTCTATAATTTCCTGGTTTAGATCTTGCCCCCTTTTTGAATAATAGCATTACATCTGCTTTCCTTCAATCACATGGCGCTTTGCCTGATGATATTGAATATTAAGTTTAAGGGCATTGCTATTACTGAGCTAAGTTCCTTAAATACCCTTTGGTTTATGCCATCAAGTCCAGGTGTTATTTTCACAAAACCTTTTCCGGCCTCTTTTTGACTTTGTCCTCAGTAAGCCTTGTGCACAATGGAGGAAGTTATGTGATTCTCTCTGTCCATAGTGTGCCATTGTTGCTTCCTTTTGTATTTACAAAAGAGTAAATACAAAAGGAAGCAACAATGGCACACTATGGACAGAGAGAATCACATAATTTCCTCCATTGTGCACAAGGCTTACTGAGGACAAAGTCAAAAAGAGGCCGGAAAAGGTTTTGTGAAAATAACACCTGGACTTGATGGCATAAACCAAAGGGTATTTAAGGAACTTAGCTCAGTAATAGCAATGCCCTTAAACTTAATATTCAATATCATCAGGCATAGCGCCATGTGATTGAAGGAAAGCAGATGTAATGCTATTATTCAAAAAGGGGGCAAGATCTAAACCAGGAAATTATAGACCTGTGAGCTTTACTTTGTGGGGAATATATTAGAAAGGTTACTAACTGATAGTATTTAGGACTATGTGACAACCACTTCGACCCCTCAGCCTGGTGCCTGCAATCTCCCTCTGGCGCTCTAGTAATGCAGAGCGCTGGGAGATGACATCATCACCCAGCGCTCTGCATTACTAAGAGGACTGCGCGGGAGGTAGGAGATGGGGGCATTGTAGAGGGGGTCGGTGGGGGATTTTACAAAAACCTTTGATACTGTGTCTCACAACAGGTTACTGCATAAATTAAACGGCTTAGGTGTGGGAGATGATATCTTTACATAGACATAGGATTGGTTAAATGATAGATGGCAGAAAGTTGGTGTAAATGGGACCTTTTCAAGTTGGTCTAAAGCTGTAAGTGAGGTGCCACAGGGTTCAGTCCTGGGCCCATTGCTTTTTAAATTGTTTATTAATGATCTAGAAGAGGTTATTGAAAGTAGTATCTCAATCTTTGCTGATGACACAAAGCTATGTAAGGAAATACATACAGAGCAAGATGTTGTTTCCTTGAAGAAATATTTGGATTGGGAAGAAAAGTGGCAGGTGAGGTTTAATACAGATAAATGTAAGCAGAAACAAACATGTTACATATACCCTAAATGGGAAACTACTAGGGAATCCTCACTAGACAAGTGTGCAGTATCACTCAGCTGCTGCAAGAGCCAGTAGGATACTATCCTGTACAAAAAGTCTGTATAGATGCATGGGATCGGAATATAATTCTAACTATATATAAATCCTTGGTTAGGCCTCATCTAGAATATGGAGTAGTTTTGGACACCAGTTCTTAAAAAAATACATTATTGAACTGGAAAGTGCAGAGACGTGCAACAAAACTGATTGGAGGATCTGAGTTATAAAAAGAGACTAGCCAAACTGTGTTTGTTTACATTAGAGAAGAGATGTATAAGGAGTGATATGATTACCATTTACACATATATTCAGGGTCAATACAAAGAACTATCTTAGGAACTATTTAATCAAAGAACTGAACAAAAAATAAGAGATCATCCTTTAAGACTAGAAGAAAGGTGCTTTTGGCTAAACAAAGGCAGGGATTTTTTTACAGCAAGGGCAGTAAAGTTATGGAATTCTTTGCCTCAGGATGCTGTGTTTGCGGATACTGTACTTTCTTTTAATAACATTTTCCATATGCCTATTGAAGGCTTGGCAGTCCAGTAACTCCGACACTGCCAGAGACACACACACACACACACACATACACACACATACATATACATAAATATATACACACACACACACATACACAAACACACACACACCTATATTACACCTTCTCCAGTGTGACATTTTACATGGCAAAACGTTGTGCTTGTCATTTTGATGCCAGCAACATTTAAACATTACCATTTTGATGCAAGCAACATTTTGAAGTCGCTCTTTTGATAATCAATTTTTGCACAGCGACATTAGTATAGCAAACCCCATAGAGGTATCTAACACACAGCTTTGCACTGCGTTGCATACCTCTGTGGCACTCAATGGTTCAAAAGCAAATGGCTATTTTTATGTTTGTAATTACACTTTTCTGACGTTGACAATGTGCTTCATACAGTTTTATTAGTATTAATGAATGATGACCACTTTGGGAATGTAAACATCTAATAAAAAAGTAGACAAAAAAGGTTTTCTGTGCATTAAATCCTGAGTTTTACAAACATGTTTTATACTTTTTGTATCTAATAAAAAGTGCATAGTTTTGTGCATTCCTTAACCTTTTGAGGACCAGTGGAATTAAAGGGATAGTAATACTTCATTTTATCTTTATTTTATTTTGTAGGCATTAAAAAAAACATGAAGAACGTTATAAGTCTTATCTCTCAAACCTTTATGGTTTGAGAGATATTCACAAGCAAAGTTTCCCCTCCCGCCCCTTATACCTAGTGTAAGCCATCTCTTCTCAGATGTGGAATGCAGTCCATAGACTAGACAAATAACAGAAGGGGACAATCTTCTTCCTATAAGAACAATGAAAGCCCTGCCCCCATTTACTAGTTTTTCAGGTTTTTCCCATATCTTAATTGAAGATTGTCCCTCTCTGCAGTCTACCTGGGCACCTCCCTTCTGCTGTGGCTGAGCAGTGTTACATCAGTAAAAGGGATGGGAGGGGGACACTTTGTCATTGAATTACTCTTGAACTAAACTCTGACAGAATTGAAATAACACTCTCCAAAGTCCAAATACTATGATGACTAATTAGAGCTGCTTTTATTATGAAACATTCTTATCCCTTTAAAGAACAACTACATATATATATATATATATATATATATATATATAGACAGGTAGAGTAGGCAAGTTCTCGCCACACTCTTCAAGTACCACCGCATTCATCCTGGACTCTTTCCTCACTCATGCAATCCTCACTGAAGGTGTGCGCTATATCCCCAATACAAACATTAGAATAAAACAGAAATTTGCTACAAACATGCATAAGGATATCAACTGCTTAGAATGAGGGATTCTGTCAGAAAAAGAACAAAATATACTTGCTACAAATTGCATCTAAATGACATGGAAACTCCAATAAAATAGCATGATGAATGCATGAAAAAAAGTTGCCCAAACATCTCGTTTTTCCATATGATTTTACGGCTGCAAACCTTTCACCTTTGTGAATATAAATATTCCTCCGATAAATAGCTCGCATAATGACTTTGCTTTGAGTCTCAGTTGGGATATTAGTAGCTATTCTGCAACATATTTGTAAAAATGCAAAGTTTATGTAAATGAGCCCTTGAAACTGTCTTATCCTGAAGTATGTGCATGGTTTAGTAAACCACATTTGATTAATAGGGTATTTCTATATAACTCCTTTATGCAAGGGTAACATTGCCTGCAAGAGTTCTGCAACAGCAGACATAATAGATCAAATTACATCTCATTGTCATGTCCTCTAAAATTCTACAATCTTTCACTTTGTAATATATGAAGCTGGGGAAATCAGAATACATTAAAGCAACACTAACAACTGAAAATGAACCGAACTTAAATATCCTGTACTCCATGCTCGCCTCTGTAAAAATGATCTATTTGAGGCCTAAAATCTAGTCTTACACGTAATTTATGAGTCAGCCATTCCGGCCTTGTTCAGGACTCCTGACTTCAATTACTCCCATTAGCATAACAATCTTGAAGTGATAGTGCTGTATTGCGTGTAAACGAGTTGATAGAAGATAACAGCCTTTTTGACTATGAACGTACCTGGGAACGTTTGTTTGTGGAGTCCTCAGAGTGGACTCCTCTGGTGCTGCTGGGGAGTATAATTGCCGCAAATTGCGTCCAAAAGCGGGTGTAGTTTATGCACGAGTGGGGGTGGTGCTTTCCAGGACATCACACAAATGGGCAGGAAGTGGGAGGAACTGGGTAGAGAAGGAGGAAAAGTGGGAGGAACTGGGAGGGGAAGGAGGAAAAGTGGGAGGAATTGGGTAGGAATGAGCAGAAGTGGGCAGAGCTTTAAAAAAAAAAACTCCCCACATCCAGAGAATCAGCCTCTACCCCGGAGCCCCAGTAACGCACTCTCAAAACTGGAGACTCAGGGGCATACAATTCTCAATACATTAAGTGCCTTAATGACTAATGATTTCCCCAAATTAGCAGTGTATGATTGGCTTTGATGAACAACACCCTTTGAATGATGTGGATTGGAGACTACAGACCGTGGTGCAGATCGGCTCTGCTGAATTTCCTGCACTCAGTGCATGAATGTAGGGAAGTTGCAGCATTTTGTAACAGGTTATGTCACATGAGGCTAACATTACCAATGCATACCTCCCAAGTGTCCCTCTTTAGGAGGGACAGTCTCTCTTTTAGACCCAAATCCCTCTGTCCCTCTTTCCCACCCTGATGTCCCTCTTTTTAGGAGATCAGATTGTGTGGTGTGTATATAAGTGTATTACATTGCTTCACATCAATAAAACTCACAATATTGTTTGTATAAATGTCAGTATATGGGTTTATAAATTAGTCTGCTTAAATAAAATACTTTGGTCTTGTTATAAGTCATTTATTAGGTCAAACAAGAAGGTGTCAATAGGTCACAAAATAGCCTGAAAATTCTTGTTAATGCCCCGCCCACTGGCCACACACCCCCAGCCACACCCCCTAAAACACAAATGTCCCTCTTTGGCAATTTGAAATGTTGGGAGGTATGCCAATGTGTAGAGCCAATGGAAAGACCACACCTGGGTACTTACTCCTCTTGAGCCCCCGCATAGATCGCTTATGTGCTGCTGACCAGGGGGATGTAAATAACATGATTTGCATCATAAAAGGGGTGGGGCTTAATTGGATGGGTGGTATTTATCATCCTTGTGTCATAAATTGGGCGGAAAGTGGGTTCGAAGGAAGTGGGCAGAGTTTCAAAAGAAACAGCCTCTGTCGCCGGAGATCTGGTATTTAACTCAAAAAAGCAGAGTCTCCGGGACAGATCTGGAAAGTTCCCAGGAATGGTTATGACCCATATGTATAAATACTAAATAAAGCAATTATGTGGCAAAGCATTTGCAACACAGAGGACAAATAAAAATTCCCTTTTGATTTCAATTTTGCTCTTAACCCATTGAATGCTACAGAGGTCTCTAATTCATTATGAAGCAATGCATTGGGGACCACTTTAGTAATCAAAGGGTTAGAAAAATGCCATTGAAATCAATTCAGATTTTAGGAATGTTTAATTGTCCCCGATGATGCAGATGGTTTGCCTATAACTAACCCCAATTTGTCTTTATATATGGGTTGGGTTGTTCAGGGCTGGACTAACATCACAGATGCCCCTATGCAAGGCACACCAGGTGCCCTTAGTTCTTCCCATGGCAACACCCTTACTCTGCACATGACCCCACCTCTAGTCCCATCAACGTTTCCTTCCACAGAAAATACCCTTGGCTTAAAAAATGAAAGAACAAAAAAAAAATAAGATTTAATCCCTTGGTTTCTCTAGAGATAACCAGTGCATTGCTGTGGGAGGCATTCAGGGTTTGCTCACATTATATTCTTAACCCTTTGAATACCAGAGAGGTATCCAACTCAACCCTCTGTCACTCAAAGGGTTAAAGGATCAGAAAAACTTTATTAAGAAAATATACTGAAGAGCATTTTCCTGCTGAGATAAGTATGTTTACTTCCACTGCCAGGAAATGCTTTGGTCAAAAGTTATAGGGCAAACTTGTTTTTTTTTTTAATAATTTAACATGCTTTGCAGCCAGTTGATGCTGTTGCTATTACAGCTTCTGAAGAGCCGAGAGTCACAGAAACAAGTTTTCTATAGATCGCATCGCAGTAACAACTGGGCCACCTGGCATCAAAACAGGTTGAATGCCATTTATCAGAAAATGCAAGCTAAATCTGTAATTACTCTTGAAAGAAGCATCTCCCGACATCTCATTAAATAGGTATTTCATAATTAGGGTTCACTGCCTATGTAACAATACTAGCATGTGTGCTGGTATGTACTAAAGTGATTGTGCTCTGTAGTACGTACTCTGAAACGGCAGCCATACTAGTTGAAGGCAAAGCCAAAAGGAACTGCTCTCGTGGTTTCATACATTGGCCCCAAGGTGTTCTATTTCCTGGCCAAAAGGTTATCATTGAAAATGCTGTGCAAATTTTGCAACTGTGAACATAGCCTAAAGCAGGGATGGCCAACCCTAATCCTTAAAGTGTTAGTAATGTCTAAAAAAACTTTTTTGCATTTAGAAGAGCTCAAAAAGCTGATCTAAATGCAAAAAAACGTATCTCTCAAACCGCTATGGTTTAAGAGATACGGGCTTTTAAAGTTTGATTTCTCCTACTGACAGCTGTAAAGCTGTCAGCAGGAGATCCGTGTCGGTCGACACTCTGGCGCTTGAGAAGTGCCGGGATCTCGTTACTTACACGGAATCCCTTCAATGGAATGGTCTAAAACGTGTGCCTAGTGTTCAGGCACATGTTTTAGACCATTCCAATAAAGGGATTCTGTGTAAGTAATGAGATCCCGGCACTTCTTCTTCTTTTTAGACATTACTATCACTTTAAAAAGATACCAACAGTGCATGTGTTTAGAATATCCGTGGATGAGCACAGATGGGCCAATTCATATGATTGAGCCACTAATTAGTCCACCTGTTCTTCCACTGGGAGATCCTGATAACATGCACTATTGGTTCTTGAGGACCAGGGCTTCCTCTGTATCCTTTTAACCCCTTAGTGACCAGGCCACGCACATGCGGACGTCACTTAACGCCCGGCTAAGAATTTTTTAAAAACATTATTCCGTAGTCCCTGAACGGCGTGCAGCCGCGTGGGGACGTGGACTTCCTGGACGTACATGTACGTCCTTTGTCACTAAGTGACAGTTTTTGCGGGACGTGCATGTACATCCATTGTTGGGAAGGGATGAAAAGGTCGCACGCAAAAAAGTGTGCCACCACATAACACAGTAACCATGTTGCCATGCTAAAAATGGTGACATGAGAATCTTGCACTGCATGAAAGCGCAAGATTCTCATGTCACCTACTGAAAGGATGCATACCTGTAACTACAACTCCCATCATGTATTTCGGATTGCAGCCAAATCTTTTGCCAAACTGGACCCCCATTTCCATTTTTCTGGGAGATGTACAGACTTTCCCCCCAGCACCCACTTCTATCCCCAGCAGCTTGAATACTGTCATCCAGTAGCCTCCGGTATTCTGTCTCAAGGACATGGCCATTGCAGGAGTGACTCCAGTCAGCAGTGTACCAAGCACCCTGTCCCCTCCACTCACCACTGTGTCTAGCCAGCTACCCATTGCAGGTGTGATACCTGGTGTTCCTGTATCTGCTGCCGGGTCACTCCTGTGACATCACTCTGCCCCTGGTTGTAGGAGTTCCTGTAGGCACTGGCTCTGTTAATCTTCCATGCTTTCCACCTAGTCCTATTATACACAGCAGCCTGCCAATCTTCCGAGTTTTGCGAATCATATGATTTGCAACAGAGCATACCGGTTCTAATTAAAGGAGCTCACTGCACTGGGTATCGATTGCGATGTTTCATAGCTAGGCTGACCATACCTCACCTTTAAAAAGGGACACACATGAAAAATGCATACTACAGGGTTGCATTGATTTTGGTGCACTCCTGAAATATGCCTATTTCCTATGTGTACCTTTTTAAAGGTGAGGTATGGTCAGCCTATTCATAGCACGACCTGAGAATCTTGTGCTTTCCTGCAGTGCAAGATTCTCAGGTCACCATTTTTACCATTACGACATGGTTAATGCGAGATGTGTTCGCACGCTCTTTGCGTGCAACATTTTAAAGGTGAACCGGCTTCCCCTGGCATAAAGAAAATAATATCCAATTTTTTTATTGGAACCTTCTGGTAGAATTACCTTTTTTATATATATATAAAATTACTTAAACATTGTAGTGGTGGGTGCAGAGATGCCATTCTTATGTATAACTGAAATGAGCAAGCTATAAGTACAGCTTGATATGTCCACAACTCTCCCAAAATTCTGGTGCGTTTGATCACCTCCTGAATAAGATGTACGTCAGATGAATTGACAGTTTTGTTTATTGTCCAGATTTTATTTTATGGTTGAAAGTATGGATTTGCTACATGGCAGATTTTTTTTTCCAACTTTGCAAATGATGATGAATGGGGATGTTATAAAGAACATGGGATTAAATGATTTTCCTGCAGACAAAAGTCCATTCGTGTCACTTTAACCAGACATGTTTAAGAGGATGTTGAAGAAAGAGGCATAAAGAGATGGACCTAGCTACGCTTCAGTGATTTCTGCAAAGTAAATTATATTAAAGTAGACATTTCTCCAATAAAAGTCAGTTATATTGTACATCGTACAAGACAGAAGCCTCCTCGTCCATATACTCATTGTGCTGATGCCCTAAGAAGGACTGAGGAAATCCTGGAGAAATCTAAATGTACCATAGAGGTCAGATAAAAATTAAATAAATGTAAAGGTTGTTTTTAAAGGGATAGTAAAATTGAATAAAAATGCATCTCTGCTTGATCATCATATATCGAGGATCATGTAGCGCTGTATTTCAATAGTTTACGTTTTGTAGTTCAAGAGCAATTCATTTCTAAACGATCCCCCTCCCGACCCCTTTACCTACCCATAGCCGCCTCCCCTCCCTCCGGTTGTAGGATCGGACAGCACGCAGTGAGGGACAGTCTTCATCCACTGAGTATCAGGAAAACCCTGCTGCCCTTGACAAAGGAGGGCAGGATTTTCCTTATGCTCAATGAAGACTGTCCCTCGCTGCGCTCCATCCAGCTGGCTAAGATATACAGTGCTATATGACCCACGTTATATGAGGATCAATCGGAGCTGCATTTTTATTCTGTCATTACTATACCATTAACTCTCTGACTTCTAAAGTCTCCTAATGCTTTGCTCACTATTCACTGGAGAATTTTCTAGCATGGAATTGTTTAACCCTTTGAAAGGGTTATAAGCACCAGATAAAGCAATAGGACAGTAGGCTAACCATATTTCCTTGAGACAAAAACAGGACGGGGTATAGGACAAACGGACAGTGGGACTCCATCACACCGAGTCTGATCGTAGTAAGCTGCAAGCAGCGAGAAAGTGTTTGACCCGTCTCTTAATAGCGTTCTTCTCTCTCTCTCTCTGGCCAAAAAGCCTGCCCCTGAAGTAAATCGGAACTTCCTCTCTTGATCACTCACACTAGTGGTTTTACTGTGTTTACTGTATGCATTGATTACCATAGAGTCTTATGACTCGTCAACCTATCACTGTCTAAGAAACTCTATGGTAATTTACCATAGACTCGAGAGTCTTAGACAGTTATGAGTCACTGGAGTCATAAGACTCTATGGTAATCAATGTGTACAGTAAATCCACAGTAAAACCACTAGTGTGACAAAAGGAAGTTCCAATTTACTTTATCTTATGAGAAATAAACAAGTTGCACTCAGTTTTTTTACAAAAAATTCAAAACTATATATACATGTATTAAAAACGGGACAAAATTTACATTTATTTTAAAAAGACGGGATGGTCTGGAAATATGAATAAAAACAGTACTGTCCCTTTTAAAACGTTACGTATGGTCAGCCTATGGGACAGTGATGGACATCAACATAGATTACTCCATGTTTTCCATGGAGACTTTGACAAAAATGTGAATATTGACTTTTGAATGTAGTTTTATGGAAATTGTTTATTTTTGTTATTGTGATTATAAGACCTAATAATAACTGTATATTTATGTATTATACCCTTTTTATGCCTTTGATTTATTACATTAAACATGTTAGGGGTCCCCCGATAATTCCATATTGTGTGTCAGGGGTGCCTCGATAAAAAAAAAAAGATTTAGAACCACTGCAATAGAAATTTGGGGAACTTTTGTTTCCTGTAGATGAGATCTGTGGTTAGCATTGTCAGCCTTCCATCTGTTTCCAAACTACAACTCCCATCATCCTCCACCGGCTGCAGTGGGAGGGACTCACGTTGCCCAACCCAGGCTGAGTTGATTTGCTGTAAAATTTCTCTTACTTTTTTCATTTTTCTTATATGAGCCAAACAGTTTACCGAGTGCAATTTTCTTCCAGAAAGTCAACCAACCATTTCGAGCTTTTACAGTTTTTATATATATAAAAAATTCACTAGCTGACAACCTGAATACAAGGATAAGACATCAAAAAGGAAAGGTAGAAAAAATATGGCATGAAGTGCAAGGTGATGTGAAAGAAACTTCAAACACGGCTTAAAAGGATGAAATAAAGTGATGTAAAGATAGGGATTTATATATGAAAGTAAAGTAGGGTAATTCCGTGGCAAAGGAAACAAATTCAGCTTACCCAAACTGCCATTGATTTGAATGGGGAAGACTTCTCTGAACAGGATCTCTCCATGCAGAGTTTCCCTGGCAACCGGAGCGATGGAACAAGGCCTCTCTTTTAAAGAGATAGTAATTTCCCCAGATAAAGTAAAATTCGATCACTCATTATAATTTTATATAATGGACCATACTGTTTTCCATGTTGTTTTCATTATATTCTCCTTGTATTTTGAGCTGAAAGTCTCCCCCTCCCACCCCTTTTTACTACATCACTCATAGTTCTCACAGATCTGAAAACGTCTTTGGACGGATCTCAACAAGGGACAATTTTGTGTCAAGATAAGGAACATACCTGGGAACTTTCATTTGTGGAGTATAATTGCGGCAAACTGCAAAAAGGGGCTGGGTCTACCCGTGAGTGGGGGCGGGGCTTTCTGGGGTATCACACAAGTGGGTGGGAAGTGGAAGGAAGGAAAAGTGGGAGGAACTGGGTGGGAAGGAGCAGAAGTGGGCAGAGTTTTAAAGCAAACTCCTCACATCCGGAGAATCAGCCTCTGCATCGGAGACCCGGTAATTTGCTCGTTTCATGGTATGATAAGGAAAACCCTTTGTGAAGGGGGTCAGGGTTTTCCTTATACAGACACACACATAATATTGTCCCTCATTGCAAGCAATCCAGTCAAGCAACTGACTTTTAGATCTGAGGGAGCTATGAATGTAGGGTGAACACACGTCCCAGAATGCCCGGGACTGTCCCTTATTGGGGGTCTGTGTCACTCGTCCCTGGTCACCCCCCACCGGGACAACAAAGAGTCCTGGAATGGAGCAACACGCACCAGTCCAGCCAGCCAATGAAATGTTTTTGCTATATGGTCCTCATTGGCTGGCTGGACTGGTACGTGCAAGACAGCTGGGATGGAGCAGGTATGCTGGTGCTACAAGTGAGACCTGCGGCTGATGCTCCCGCCGGCGCTGACCATCTTTCTGAGGCTGACACAGAATAAGAGTTCCCACTGGGAACTCATACTATGTCAGCCTCAGAAAGATGGTCAGTGCTGGCGGGAGCCTCAGCCACGGGACTAGGGTGACCACATGTCCTGGAATGGCAGAATGGAAATGTGGTCACCCTATATGAATGACATATGGAAAAAGGTAGAGAGGGGAACTTACAGCTCAGATTACAAGGAGGTTACAATGATAAGGACATGGAAAATGGTATGGTGCGATATATAATATAATGAACAATCCAAAATTACTTTATCTGGTGAAATTATTATCCCTTTAAATGCTTCCATTTAGGCACGACTTCTCATTAGAGATAACTGTCTACTTGCAGACAGTCTCAGATATGGCAGTCTGGCTGAGTAACATGATTCCACTCAGCAATGCAGCATGGGAAATCGCTGTGAGCTATTAACTCTTGCTCTGCCAAGTCCCCTATGATACTGTTGGTTTACACCAGAATTGTAGGTCTTTGGCTTCCTGAGTATGGCTGAAAGTACTTACTGAGTCATTTGCCCGATCCCTTGCTGATATTTGCAGTTGAGTGAAGCCGCTGTCCTTGTTGATATCTGACATTTAATATAGTGGGAGACTAGTAGGGTAAAAGCGATACCTTTATTGGATAACTGAGTAGCTCTAGGATGGAAGCTTTCAAGATAACTTAGGTTTCTTCTCTCGGTATATAAGAATGAAGGCTGAATACACAATACACAACAGGTTAAACCTTCATTAAAATTATTTTAACATTTAAATTCCACTGACAGTGAATATTGTTATCAGTATGGTCTATAATTCATTCTCTAGGCTCCAGTAGAGTCTCTTTGCTGTTGGCAAAATGAAACAAATAACATGTATTAACTTTTTGATGCTCCAGTGAATTTTAGTTTTTTTTGCCAGAGATGGCTAAGTCTATAGAATGTATGGGTTAACCCTCAGAATGCCAGAGGAGTGCACAACCCATCACTTGCACTGAGTTGCACATCCCCCTGGTGTCCAAAGGCCCAAAATATGTTTATTGTGTGGGGTAATATGACAAATTCCTTGTCATGTTTCAGGCCACAGTCCAGAGTGAAAAGCGGAACTTTAAGCTACTAATAAGTTGCCACGCATTCATAAAACGCATGGGGACTGGCTTGGAAATCCATCTCTTACCTTTAAGAAAGCACAGATTCTAAAGAAATCCTTGCTGTTTGGAGACTGGTGGGCAGGTTAGTGCGGTCTGCGTCAGTCCCTTCCGTTTACCATGTGGTACGCTACAGTTTAGAATCTGCGCTTTTTTTAAAGGTAAGACATGAATTTCCAAGCTAGCCGCCATGCGCTTAATGAATGCATGGTGACTTAGTAATAGGTTAAAGTTCCACTTTAACCCCTTAATGACTGCCAGATCTGCTGGAGGAGCGGATGTTAAAGGAGCAGTAAACATGTTTTATGAAAAAATATATATTGTAGGGATTTTCCTACTGAGTAAAATAAGGGTACTCCCACTACCAAGAGATTTATATTTCCAGAGTTATTACAGTTTAAACACATGTTTTTTTACATTAACAGTGCCCTCTAGTGGTCAAATTCTAATTAGTTTTTCTGTTAGATGCTAATGGAGAGGAAAGTCAGGAAAGTCACATACAGTTCTCCATAGAATGTGATAGAAACTGCTGAGTCACTTCCTGTCAGAACTATCAGGAAGTAAACACAGTAAATTCACTTCCTGATTATTTGAACTGCTATAAATTTGGAATAAAACATCTGACAGCGATGGGAGTGACATTATTTTATTCAGCAGGAAAAGCTCTATAAAATACGTGTTTTCATAAAAATAAGTGTACTGCTCCTTTAAGGACCACAGCTTTTTCTTTTTTTTCAGGAATGGTCTTTGGGGTCGACACATGGTGTGCAACTGCATGCCGACCCCGGAAATCCATGACATGCCAGGATTGTCACCGATCTTTAAGTGCCAGACCACCGTGACAGCCCTGGCACGTCTTAAGTCGCTACGGTGTTAAACTTGGTTATCAATTTATACTCCCAGATATTTCTGTCTCTCTGTGTCCTAAAATATCCCATCAGTGTTGTGTAACATAGTAACAGTAAATAAGGTTGAAAAAAGACACAAGTCCATCAAGTTGAACCTTTGCCTCATAACCCAGTGACATGAGAATTTTTACCCTACCAGTCTCCAGCTTTTTCTATGGCTTTTTCTACGGGGCAGGGACCTTGTACCATAATGTATTCTCACCTGTTGTTCCCCTTATGATTGTCTTTATAAGCACTTAATCACCGCACTTATTGTACCCCTTCTATATCAAATGTAAACTGTAAAGTGGCAAGTACACTGGTTGGTGCTATATAAATAACAATATACAATACGATGCAATACAATGTCAAGCTTTACCCATATAATATATTGTCGGTGCAAGAAGAATCTTTCTTGTTACTTAATCTTGTATTACTGATGGGCATGGGCATAATTAAAGGGTTTCACTTGTCCAGGGTCCAGTAGATTGTAGTAAAAAAATTAGGGGGCCCCAAATAAATGTTTGCTACAGGTCTTGCCAATGACTAGTTATGCCACTGCTGATGGGCATGCTCAGATCGCGCAAGCGGCCCTAAAAGGTTGTCTATGATTGTGTGAACTTGTCAGGTTATTTTGTACAAGTCCTATTAGTGCTGATCACTGGATAAAAGTTTTGAAAAAAAAAACCACAAGACAAATAGATTTTTGGGTGATATAAATGTTGTATTTGTTTTCTGTAGGAATTTGAAAATTCTGTGTTCGTTTTGTTGCTTAGAATGTCACCTTTTTGCATTTTTTTTTAAGTAAAAAAATGTCTTAAAGGGATAGTAATGTTTCATAACAAAAGCAGCTCTAATTAATCATCATAGTATTTGGACTTTGGAGAGTGTTATTTCATTTCTGTCAGAGTTGTAGTTCAAGAGTAATTCAATGACAAAGTATCCCCCTCCCGTCCCTTTTACTGATGTAACACTGCTCAGCCAGATCAGAAGGGAGGTGCCCAGGTAGACTGCAGAGAGGGACAATCTTCAATTAAGATAAGGGAAAAACCTGAAAAACTTGTCAAGGGGGCAGGGATTTCATTGTTCTCATAGGAAGAAGATTGTCCCCTGCTGTTATCTGTCTGGTCTATGGACTGCATTCCACATCTGAGAAGAGATGGCTTACACTAGGTAAAAGGGGCGGGAGGGGAACTTTGCTTGTGAATATCTCTTAAACCATAAAGGTTTGAGAGATAAGACTTATATCATTCTTCATGTTTTTTTAATGCCTACAAAATAAAATAAAGATAAAATGAAGTATTACTATCCCTTTAAAGGGATAGTCATGTTTACATTTAAGTTTATTTAACATTGTAGACATTAAAAAAAGTAAATACAACAATGTAAGTCTTATCTCTCAAACTTTTATGGTTTGAGAGATATAACTCACTAAGGATCCCCCAAAATGGGAGACAGCGAGGCTGATGTACTACAAATTAGTGTAATGTGGCACCGCATTCCCAAAATCTACACTGATTTGAATGGGGCATTTAAACCCCTTAAATATTGGGAAGGTCTCCAAAACATTTGCAAAACAATGCATTGGAGACCACACTTGCATTCAAGGGGTTAACATTTTAAGACTCAGCGGAGTGTGTAAAGTGTTGCTGTGCAATGGACTGCATACTCCTTTGGCATTCATAGGGTTAAAGGAAGATTAACTCTTTCTTTTGACTATACATGTTCTGCTAGTGTATAATATGCAAAGTCACATTGTGTATATTTTTTATTTCTCTCCTATTGTTTTAAACGTTTATGTCTCTGAGAGCGAGGTAACTGAATTTCTGTCGGTGACAGAGGAAGTTGGGATACAATGTTGCAATCTCCTTGCAGCACTGAGTCATCTGTAGGCTATGTATGTGGCATTTCTACATTGTTTCACTGTCTTTTTTGCATTGTATCATTTTTATGTCACAGTCCCACACAGAATGCTTTCGGCAAAAAAAAAATCCAGATATCTCTGTGTCAGGGACAAAAAAGTGTTTAAAAAAAAATAAAATAATAATAATATAAATTTTAACCTTTTGGGGGCCAGAGGGGTATGCAACACATTGTTTTGCAATGAGTTGCGTACCCCTCTGGTACTCTAAGGGTTAAGCACTTTGGAATGATGTACTTGCAACATATGTAAAGGCAAAATAAAGGGTTAATGTTCCTTTAAAGCCACATCTAATCAAAAGGCATTTTAATTGCTCCCTATATCACAGCTGGTTAACTCCAAAATGATTTCTGTTCTTAGTATAACCGCCTCATTCTCATTTTGCACTAACATTTTCAGAGCTTTGTTGCCTACTCCCCTCCCCCTATTTATACTACGTTAGATTTCCTGCATAAATGTGAGACATATGTCCATTAAATAAGTTGTGCTGTTTAATGAATAGATTTTAGACTTGGAAATGTGTGTTTTTTGTATAGTTCACAGATTCATTTTACTCGGCAAATGATGATGGATGGGGCTGTTGCAACACTGTTAGAAGTGATTTTTCTGCTGAAAAGGCCATACCTATCAGTTTAACCCTTTCAGTGCCAGAGGGGTTGAGAAGAACTGCATTAGTGTGGTCTCATGCCTCCAAGTGGTTAATCTGACAAATTTTTAACCCTTTGAGTGCCAGAGAGGTATCCAAATCATTGCCACAAAATTTGATGGATACCTATTGCACTCAAAAGGTTAACTTCTTAGATGCTGTAGACATCTCCAGTGCATTACACAGCAAAGCTTGTGACATGTCACTAGAATCCAAGGGGTTAAGGATAGGCTGACCAGATCTCACCTTTAACCGGGGACACATAGGAAATAGCCATTTTGCAGTACTTCACTGAAATCAAAGCAGCCCTGCAGTATGCATTTTTCCTATGCGTCCCCGGTTAAAGGTGAGGTCTGGTCAGCCTAGTTAAGGCTTATAGGTGGGTAACGTGGGGTCCTGTAGGTGATGCCAGACACTGGCAGGGGATGATGGGAGCTGTAGTCTGGCAGCAGCTGGAGGGCCGCACATTGCCCATCTGTGGGCTAAATGGAAATTTAAGTTAATAATCAAGAGCCTTAAAAGCAAATAAAAAGAGGATCAATTTTGAGGCAGACCATCTGCACCACAGGGGGAGAAATAATTGATTTAAATGTGATTTTAACCCCTTGAATGCAATACAAGACTCCAGACCATTGTTTTACAACGTATTCAAGAACTCTCCAGCATTCAAGTGGTTAAAGGCCTCGTTTAAATCAATTGGACTATTTATTTTCAGAAATAAAAGTATTAACCCCATTGAGTGCCACACTGCAATGCGTTGGATACCCCTCTGGCACTCAGTGGGGTTAATCCTATATAATAATTCGCTAAGGATGTTTGTCAGAAGCCATCATGCTCAGTACAGACGGCTGCGCGTGCTGCAGTCATGCGCAGTAGAGACTGCCCACGCCGTGGCTGATATGGAGCGGGGCACTCCGAATTCAGACCGAAGTTGCGCAGAGAGGACTTCGGTCTGAATTTAGAGCACCCTGCCCTGTATCAGCCGCGGCGTGGGCAGTCTCTACTGCGCATGACTGCACCGCGACCGGCTGGCAGTGGCACTGTGGCCCGTGTAAACAGGCTTTTCAACTAGTATTTCCTAATGCTGGTCTTTTGGCTAAAATAACACAATAGGTAGTATTGAATGACGTTTTCAGATCTATAACTTATATTCGGGTTAACAGGTCCGCTTTAAATTTATAGAGAATGACAAAAGTAGGGTGCAGAACGCCTGTAAGGGCGAGATGTTCAAAAAGTCGTCATAATGATAAAATTGTCGGATCATGAGTTGGTGGTAAGAAAAAGACAATATTTTCAGAAGTAAATCTGCCACGTTTGAAAATGTCATAAAAAATAACGGTAAGAAGATCTTGATGAACATTGCCCTTAAAAATCCTGAAACAAATATTTTCAGGAAACAAAGACATTTTTTGTCTTTAAAACAACAAATTTTCATACAAAGGGCGAGATGTTCAGATAGTGGTGGAGAATGAAATCGTCTATAATCAGTATAAAGAAGTTCTTACGTCGGGGTCCGTCAGTTCTCAAACAGGTTTTCGTCATTTTTTGCATCCAATTCCGCCATCTCCGTCAAAGGAAAAAAGCCACCTGAAAAGTGGGCGTGGTTTAATCTGCTATCATATTGTAAGGTATTTTCAGAAAAAAAATTAGTTTCAACGTCATTTGTTTGTCTGATTAACATAATTTTTTCTCGATAAAATAAACTTGGAGAAGACAAATCAAAAGTAGTTAGCAGGAGTGAGAAACAATTTGTTGTTTCAAAGACAAGAAATGTCTTTATCTTTGAAAATTTTCTTTTCAAAGACAAAATAAAAGACATTTTTAACATCAGAATTTTTTAAAGGCAGTGTTCATCAAGATTTTCTTACCGTCATTTTTAATTCTTTACACACATTTTCAAACGTGACGATTTACGTCTGAAAATATTGTCCTTCTTTTACCACCAACTCATGATCCGACAAGTCTCACCCTTGACTTTTTTTTAGTGGCTAACTCTATAGTATGGCTTCTCACTCAACAGTACTTTAAAGGGGAACATTCACATCCCCAAAAAATTTTCACCACTGCTTTTAAAATGTAAAACAGTATTAGCGCTGGCTTTATTTATTTTCTCCACTGCCTAAGAGCGGAGATAGTAATCATTGAAATGTGGCACTTCCGCTTTGTGGGGAACTGCGTATGAGTGGCAGGACTTCCCTCCTCCCTCCCAGCAGCCCCTGGGACGCGTGTTCGTGCTTCTCTTCGGAGCTGCATTTTTCTGGGCTAACGAGACACCAACACAAGTTTTTAGTGCTACTCACGCTGCAAAATTATAGTACTCAAGATACTAATAAGGGTAAACTTACCCCCCAGTAAGGTAGAAAAGAGAGACGGTGAGATTCGGTGCACAGGTTCTCCAGCCTTACTACAAATCCCTTCATTGGAATGGTCTAAAATGTGTGCCTGGTTTTCAAGCAGTCGTTTTAGACCATTCCAATGAAGAGATTTGTAGTAAATAACGAGATCGCGGCTCTGCTCAATCACCTCCGTGTCGGCCGACACAGATCTCCTGCTGACAGCTTTACAGCTGTCAGTAGGAGAGATCAAACTTTAAACGCCTGTATCTGTTAAACCATAGCGGTTTGAGAGATACGTTTTTTTGCATCTAGTTCAGTTTTTAAGCTCTTCTAAATGCAAAAAAACTTTTTTGTGGACATTACTAACACTTAAATTATTAGGTCTCAGGGACCGGAGGTTAATTCACAGGGTTCAAAAAGCTCCCTTGTAACTCCGCCCACTTCACTGCCAGGTCCAGTCACTCTCTGCAATGTTCCCACTAAAGCCCATTTTAAGACAAACTCCACCTCCCCTCATCCCAATCCCGCCCACCCCTATCAAACCCCACCCACTTTACCATGCAAATTGTGTCTTTTGGACCATCCCAGAGGCTCAGGACAAGATAAGTAAGCATGCATGGCTTGGCGTGCACTAAAACAGAATGAAGCCAGTTCACTCATGTGAACATAACGCTAACATCCATGTTCCATGCGCTGACTTTTTACTTGACTATACTTCACTTTTGTCGCATTTGCAAAATTTGGCAAGTCAGTAAGTCTGAAATGTAGCCAGCAAAGGCTCAGCCAGACATTCCTAACTCTAAAATACGGCTGCCGCTTTCAATGCAAATTACACTATTAACCCTTTGAGTGCCAGAGAGTTTGGATACCTCTCTAGCATTCAAAGGGTTAAACGCAATACAATGGTCTTGAATAAACCCAGATATAAAGTATTGATAACAGACTAGATTATAACTTGCAGGTTTTGTCATACTGACATTTCTTCCAGGAACGTATTCAATTTCAGCTTGAATATCCTTAATGAAAATGCTATCACAGTTTTCTTGGGAATCGGATTCCACACGCTGGCTGTTCTTTGGAGTGATACCATTAGAAGCGGTTCTTTTGGCCGCTCTCCACTTATATGAGCTCTGGCCTTACAATCTTTTGTTTGTTACTCTATTCCTGTATTTGTTGACCGCAATAAAAATGACTTGCTGTTAGAGATGGAATAAAGTGTTACCCAGGCACCTGGCAAAATCAATTTGTACAAGTAACGCAAAATGATTATGTACAATCCATAAGCAATTTATAAGCAATAAAGTAAATTTGTTGTTTATAATAAGTCTGTTTTTCTTTTTATCTTGCTGTGTGCATGACCTTTATATTCTGAGGTACTAAACACAACTGCAGGGGTGTAACTATTGGGGTCGCAGGTCCGTCACTACAGGGGCCCGGCCTCCCCCTGCGACCCCCTCTCCTGATGCCCGAAATTAAATAATACAGAGCACTGGGGCTCTGCATTGCGAGAGTGCCGGTCTGCCAGAGGGAGATCAGTATTCCCTCCGGCAGACCGGCACTCTCGTAATGCAGATCGCTGGGAGATTACATCATCATGACATCATCTCCCAGCACTCTGCATTACTGAAGAGGACCGCACGGGAGAAGAGGTCTGTGCAGAAAGAGGCACAGACCTGTCCTCTGCCACTGGACCACAGGGAGGTAGGAGATTTAGGGGCAATGTGCAAGGGGCATTGTGGAGATGGGGGCATTGTGGAAGGGGCAATGTTGAGATGGGGGCAATGTGAAAGGGGCAATGTGGAGATGAGGGCACTGTGGAAGGGGCAATGTGGAGATTGAGGGGCAATGTGGAGATGGGGGGCAGTGTGGAAGGGGCAATGTGGAGATTGAGGGGCATTGTGGAAGGGGTGATCTGGAGATTGAGGGGCATTGTGGAGATGGGGGCACTGTGAAAGGGGCAATGTGGAGATGGGGGCATTGTGGAAGGGGCAATGTGGAGATTGAGGAGCAATGTGGAGATGGGGGGCAATGTGGAGATGGGGGGCAATGTGGAGGTGGCCAATGTGGTCAGGGGCCCATGGCAATTCTAGTCATGCCTCTGCACAACTGATTCAATTCAGCTACAATCCAGCGGCTCCGGAAGAGTCCAATACAAAATTTCCACTGATTCTAAGGGATTTAAATCTTGAAAGTTAGAGAGTTCACAAACACTTTGATAATCACAATGCAGTGGAGATCTTCAGCATTCAGATGTTTAAAGGGGGAACTATCACCCCTATACAAGTTTCTCTCAGTGTGATCTTCATATAGCGATAACCTTTAATCATTAACCTTTGACCTGGGAACTTTTACTTTTGGCCACCCCATAGGGGGTGGACTGTGGTGCCATTGAGGCAGACAAATGATGCGATTTGTGTCAGAAGGGGGCAGGACATAATCGTGACTGGGGGCGTGGCTTCAGAAACAAGTTAAAAATATAGGCAATAGGTAGGGGAAGGAGGAGAAGTGGGTGGGGAGTGGGTGGAACCGACAGGGAAGGAGCACCAATGGGCAGAGTTTCTTAAAGCGGAACTTTCACCTACATCTAAACATCTGTAGGTGTGACGATATACCTAACATGATCATCTTTATATATATGAGTCCCCTGCGATCCCCCTATGTTAAGTAAAATTGCCTTCTGAATTTGCTGCAAGACCAGCGAGAGCGGCGCCATCTTGCCAAAAAAGTAACACAGCGCATGCGTCAGCTCTCCCTGTGTCTTATCAGTCAATAGCCCCTATAGTTTTTTTTACCCTACTGAGCGTGATGCTCGGTATTAAAAATATTAATAATAGTAGACAATTGGGCTGTATGTATCAACGTGTCACTAATTAAAAATAGGTCACAAATACATCTGTGAATTATGTGAGCATAGATATGAAACCAGACAGTGAAGGATTAGTGACTCATTAGACCAGTGTTGGGCAAATTGCGGGAGGGGGACCATATACGGTCTTCAGAGGCTTCTCTCTGGCACTCAAAGTGTTAAAAACCAAGTGAATTTGACCTCCATAACAACAGCCTTTGACTTGGAATACACACCTGCTTCTGGCTTTGCACAAAGGTGCTTATACTTTATTTAGGATTCATACGACACGATTGCAGGTTGTGTCTCATTATCTAGTGAACGTGCTGGCGTCTAATGAGAAACATCTGCTCATCGTTATTTTACCCGGGGGCAGACGCCTCTCTGAGTGATTCCTGGGTTATGGCAGTCGTCAGGTTTCCAAGGTTAGATAAAGTAATCTTACTGCAGCACAGAGGATGCCTTCATGTCCTGTCATAATGGAATCATGGTATTGTACCCTTCTGAGTGTCAGAGTGGTGCCTAGGGGTGAAACACGTACATATAAACACACATACTTTCATGCAAATACCTAAAACACACACATGCACACACAATTGCAAACACACGTACACACACATAGACTCAGACACACACACATACACACATCTACACACCAAACACATAGACATAGATACAGTCACACACACACATAAATACAGACACGCATACACACACATACAAACACAGACACATAGACACAAACATAGACATAGACACATACACTCACAAACACACATACACACAGACATACGCAAACACATGCACACACAAATACACATAGACGCAGACACATCAGATACAGAGACACAGATACACACACACATACATAGACACAAACATACATAGACACACACACATACACACAAACACACACATACATAGACACAGACATGGACAAACACACATACACACATATAGACACACACATATACAACCCCCCACACACATACAAAGACAGACAGACACAAACACACATATATACATAGACACACACACATACATAGACACACACACACACACACACACACAAAGACAGACAAGACACAAACACACACATACATAGACACACACATACACAGATAGACACACACATATACATCCCCCCCACACACAAACACACACATATACATAGTAGACACAGACACACACACATAAATAGACACACACACAAAGACAACAAGACACAAACACACACACACACAGATACACACACACATATACATTCCCCCCCCCCACACACACACAAACACACACACACGCAGATAGGCACACACATATACATCCCCCCCACACACACACACAGACACACACACAAACACCCACACATACATAGACACAGACACACACACATAAATAGACACACACACAAAGACAGCAAGACACAAACACACACATACATAGACACACACACACAGATAGACACACACATATACATCCCCAACACACAGACACACACAGAAACACACATATACATAGACACAGATACACACAGATAGACACAGGTGCACACACACACACAGAGATAGACCCAGACACACATCCACTCACATACATAGACACAGACACACACATATACTAAAACTACTGGAGCGCTCTACTGGACTAATATATGGTACAGTCTAATAACATATATCTGTGGCTTAGCTTGAGAGGAGAAACAATGTAAATCAAAGATGCTCAAGGCGTTGCAGCTTCCACTTGTAGTGAGGTTAGTACACTTCCTCACAATCAAATCTGCAGAACAAAAAACAAAAAGACAAGAGAGCGCAATACGCCTCTAAGTGTAATATTATAATGCAAATCTATGCCCCACTCCCGATAGTTATACTCACAGGAGTAAGAGGCTATGACCTGCCTCTGAGGTTACTCGCATAGACTGGTATAAGCCCCAGTCCGGCTATCCTCCGGATACCACTGGGAATTTTCTCCTCCGACTTCCAAACACTCTCAATTACTTCCAACACTTGGTATATGAAGTGGATAATGATTTATTATATATTAAAACAAATATAAAACCATAATAAACCCAACGCGTATCGTGAGGTACTCCTACACTTCATCAGGGGTTAAACTCTGCTTACCAACAAACAAGTCTTATATAGACTATACATAATTATCGGGGCCAATTGAAGCGCCACGCTACTTACGGTTTGCCCGGCAGTCATCCAGCACTAAAAAATCACGCCTCGCTTACAAAATAAACGGGCTATAGGGCGCTATACGCAAAAACGATAGAGCCAAGCCTCCATCTCACAGCTAAACAAACGTTGCGAGACGGGCCATAAGCGGCCGCGGGCCAATCCCAGCAGCGCAGCGCTGCAACTAAACCTCCACAAGCTTTCTATTGGTCCCCGGCAGCCTCAATCTTAACAATAAACAATAAATAAAAAATGATGATAATATCATAGCATAAATATATATACGCTTAATAGATGTCACAGTGCACTCTAAAGCGAGTGTGCCGTCCCATACAACATACCAAGTGTATACTCACTGACACGAAAATCTTGGCAACTATATACTAGATAAATGCATATGTATACCAACCAGTGATAGAAAAAATAATAAATAACTCATAAGTACATGTCTATTAAAATGAAATGGATCCTCAAATAAAATAATTAAATAAATCATATATGTAAAACATGCGTATAGATAAGACAAAGACCCTTTTATGTACCTAATAAAAAACAATATCATAAATGGCAAAAAGACCTAAAACTTTACATAATAAGATCCTATCTAAAACTTTAAACTCATATATGGTGGTGACAAAGAATCATGGAATATAATCAAAAATTCATCTTATATCTAGGAGATAAGTATATTTTTAGCAAACTTACATAGCTATAAACCCTAAATCTACATGAGGCACTGTACATCAATATCTTCATTTAACCCTTGGGGTGCCAACGTACCCAATTTATAGATCCAAAAAGTTTCTCTCATTCGTAATTGGGTTAACCTATTTGCAACAGACTGATCTATAAATTCAAGTCCCATAGTTTTAAAATTCTCAATTCCTCCCTGTATACATAGAGAGAAATGTCTGGGTACTCCATGATCACATTTTTTCTGGCTAATCCCTCTTCTGTGTTCTCCAAGTCTATCTCGTAGGTTGCGAGTAGTTCTTCCTACATATTTTTTTCCACACCCACATATAATCAGATAGACTACATACTGTGTTTCACAGTTTATAAATTGTTTTACTTTGTATCTTTGTGTGTTATCATAATTGGAGAACTCTGAAGTTCTATGTAGCATATGTTTGCAACATAAACATTTGCTATGGTTACACCTGAAGTTTCCAATTACTGCTAGTGTATTAAAAAGTCCTTGTTGATTAGCCAGACTTTTTGGTTTACTGGGGGCTATATAATTTCTTAAACTTTTATTTTTCTTATAAATTATTCGGGGTTTATCACCCAACTTGTGTTTCAATAAGGGATCTTGTTGTAATATATTCCAATTGTTCTGGAATATTTTTTTAATATCTTTCGAAAGCGCATTGTACTGAGTGATTATAGGAATCTCCTTCATCATCATGTTATCTTCCATTGTCTCCTTCACACTCTTTGTGTCTTTGGGTTTTAACAAATCAGTTCGATTCAGGCGGCTGGCTCTAAGGGCTGCCCCCTCAATCAAACTGATTTTATATCCTCTTTCCATAAGTTGACTCTTAAGTACCTCTCCCTGCCTCCAATACTCGTCTATGGTGCTGCAGTTTTTGCGTAAACGATAGAATTGTCCATATGGTATATTATCCAACCATTTCTTATAATGGCAACTCTCCGCTCTTAAGTATGGATTAGCACTAACTTTTTTTCTATGTATAGTGCTGTGTATACGTTCTTCTCTTTTAGCACTCAATTCCAAGTCTAAAAAGCTTATGGTATGTGATTCAATGCTATGCGTGAATTTGATCCCAAATGAGTTGTTTTCAAAGTGCTGAATAAGATTTAAAAGTTCCACTCTATCTCCTTTCCAGATCATCAGAATATCATCTATGAAACGGCCATAGAAGACAAGGTTCTCTATCCATATGTTATTATTCCATACATAATGCTCTTCCCACATACCCATAAATAAATTTGCGTATGAGGGGGCGAACCTAGTCCCCATGGCCGTTCCAAGTATTTGTAAGTAATATTCCTTCTGAAAACAAAAGAAATTATGATTCAGTATGAAATGAATACATCTCAATAGAAATTCTTTTTGTATATCAGCCATCTCCTCATCATAATTTAGAAAGAGGTTAACTGCTTGAAGGCCCCAATTGTGTTCTATAGAGGTGTACAGGGAAACCACATCCAGAGTAACCCAGAGATAATCTCCTTCCCACAACATTCCCTCTAGTTGTTCCAACACATGCTGTGAGTCTCTGACATACGATCGGAGGCCCACAACATGTTTTTGCAGAAAATGGTCTATATAAGCCGACAGATTTGAAGTGATGGAATTCATTCCCGCAATAATTGGTCTACCTGGGGGATGCTGGATATCCTTGTGCAATTTGGGTACACACACATACATAGGCACACACATATACACAAGCACACACACAAAGACACACACATACACACACACAGACACACAAAAGATGCAGTCCCACACTCACACATACACTCATGCAGACACACACACACACACACATATGCCTTTGTGTGGATCCTTACATTTCCTAAATGCTCCAGTCCAGCACTGAATAAAAGGCGCCATTTAACTCAAGAGCAATTCAGGGAGATATCATGTGTCATCTGTAGTGCATTCAGGTTGTTCTAGAACTGCTAATTATTTGTTTCCCTCATAAGTCTGTTTATCCGTTAACCAAGAGCAGATAAAGGCATCTGCTAATTACCAGGAACATCTTTTTAATATTTGGTATATTAATACTGTTGCTACTTAGCAACAACGTCTTTCTCTGTACAGGACTGTGCGAATGTTCCCTTCTGAATGGATCATTTTAGCCTCTGCCCTCCTTGTCCTTTTCATTTCCACAGACCAGCTCATTTTATTGTACCTGCTGTGACGTCCAATGATTGTCCTTTGAAACTCCAATTCCCACTCATGTTATTGGCATGGTAACATTAATTATAGATGCTTTTTTATATTCTTTCTTTCCTTTCTTAATTTTTTTGGTCATTTGCTGACCAATAGATTGTAACTCTAAATAATATCCATTATTGCTGGGTGTTTATATGTTACTGTCTCATGTCTTACCCAAAGAGCACAACAACAATTACTGTTCTCATTACAGGGGTCCTCTTCAGGATCAGCACCGTTCTCTTTAGGTTGAGGATGCGGCACATGTCAGGAGGTCATCTGACCTCTCAATTTCACAGTAAAGAGGAACTATAATCTTGAAATAAGAGACTTTTATTAGTTTAAAGGGATAGTATTACTTCAAAATTACTATCCTTCATACTGTAGCCCTTAATAAACTGAGTTAAATGACACCAGCGGCATCTCTCAGACCTTTATGGTGTAAGAGATAGCCGCTTTCAAAGTTTCCTCTCCCCTGCTATCAGCGTTCTGCTGCCAGCAGGGGAATCCGGTCTCTGAATCAAGCGGAGGCTCTTCAGCAGAGCCGATATCTCATTATGGAAGGAAAAATGATTAATTGAAACAGTCTTCTATGTGTGCTTGGTAACCAAGCACACGTAGAAGACTGTTTCAATGAATCATTTTTCCTTCCATAACGAGATATCGGCTCTGTTTAAGAGCCTCCGCCTGTCCCGGGACCGGATTCTGCTGCTGGCAACAGAACGCTGACAGCAGGAGAGAGGAGACTTTGAAAGCGGCTATCTCTTACACCATAAAGGTCTGAGAGATGCCGCTGGTGTCATTTAACTCAGTTTATTAAGGGCTACAGTATGAGGGATAGTAATTTTGAAGTAATACTATCCCTTTAATAGAATGATTTGCCTAGGTTTTTGTCCATCATATGGATGTATCTGCAATTTCAGCGATCCTTTCGATTTAACCCATTGAGAGCCAGAGAGTTAATGTACTGGAGACCCCTCTGACACTCAAACGGTAAAGAAAAGTTGGATTCCCTTGGAATAAGGGGCTTGTTTTGGAATGTGTCCATACAGCAGTGAGGTACATCTCTTTGCTGCTATCTGCAATTGAACTCTACTGTGGTCAATATCTCCATGAAAAGATTTTGCTAGCCCTTTAGATAAAATTAAAGGTGAGGCTCTCTCTACAGCTAATCTCATTCACCCTATTCATTGTTTATTGTGTGGAGATGAAAACTAAGAACATACTACAATGGTGCACACCAAACACAGTCAACTGCACATATTTTTAAAATACATATAAATAGATATACCTGACTCCTGTATGAAGGACTTGTACCTAGGTAAGTCATCTTACACATAGTAGTTATATAGATATACCTGACTGCTGTAAGTCCCTTTGATACACACAGCAATTATATCTATATATGACTGCCTTATGGTGGACTCCTACCTAGGTAAGTGCTTCTGTTACACACAGTAATTATATAGATACACCTGACTGCTGTATGATGGACTCCTACCTAGGTAAGTACTTCTGTTACACACAGTAATTATATAGATACACCTGACTGCTGTATGATGGACTCCTACCTAGGTAAGTCCTTCTGTTACACACAGTAATTATATAGATACACCTGACTGCTGTATGATGGACTCCTACCTAGGTAAGTGCTTCTGTTACACACAGTAATTATATAGATATACCTGACTGCTGTATGATGGACTCCTACCTAGATAAGTCCTTCTGTTTTGCAGAGTAAAAATATTGATATACCTGACTGCTGTGTGATGGACACCTACCTATGTAAGTCCTTCTGTTACACAAAGTAATTATATAGATACACCTGACTGTTGTACGATGGACTCCTATCTAAGCTGCCGCCTTGCACAACTGATCAGCCAAGGCCTGATTCTATAGGCCCAAGAGGCCCCAAAAGACCTGGTGGAATGAGCTGTGAAACAAAATGAAACAGGCTTGTTCCTGAGCTCATAGGAGTTACAAATAAGAGACTTAATCCAGGAGGCTATATTAACCTCGGATGCCGGTTACCTGTCCTGGGACCCTCAGGAATGACAAAGAGCACTTCAGACTGACGAAGGCAGCACACCAAATCCAACAAGTGAAGATCCCTTTCCTTGTCAAAAGCAGGGTCAGGACAGAAAATGGGCACTACAATTCCCTGATTGATGTGGAACTCTGAGACCACCTTCGGAAAAAGCCCTGAGAAGTGTGAAGAACCGCCTAGTCTTTGTGAAAAACCAAAAAGGGTGGTTTGCAAGACAAGGCGTGCAACTCAGCGACTCTGTGAACAGACACTATCACTAGGAGAAAGGTCATCTTCCAAGTCAGCAGATGTAGAAGAATAGTAGCCAATGACTCAAATGGAGGGCGCTGAAGGACGCCCAAAACCAAATTAAGATCCCACTGAGCAGCGGGGGTCTTAAAGGCAGGACAAGCATGAGCAACACCCTTAAAGAAAACCTTGACGTCTGGAAGGATGGCAATGCATCTCTGAAAGAAAACAGAGTGCAGAAGTTTGAACCTTCAAGGAACTCAGGCTGAGTCCCTTGTCTACCCTGTCCTGCAAAAAGGCCAGGACCATAGGTAGGTCAAAGTCTTGGAAGGGAAGATCCCAATCAGCAAACCAAGAGAAAAAGGTAGACCAGACACTGTGGTACACTTTAGAGGAAACAGGTTGTCGGGCACTAAGCATAGTGGCCACCGCACCCAAAGAGAAACCCTTTCTCCTCAATATGAAGATTCAACTTCCAAGCCGTCAAATCCAGACGGTGTAGATCCTCCTTCCACAGATAACCTTGTAGAAGAATATCCGGTCTGCGGGGAAGCCGAAAGGGCCGCCGCAGACAAGGTCCAGGAGCTCCAGAAACCATGCCTGCCAAGGCCAGTACGGAGGGATCAGAATTACGGGAGAATCCTCTGGATGTAGTCTCCTCAACACCCTGTGAAGTATGGGAATGGGAGGAAAGATGTACGCTAGAGGAAAGCACCATGGAATTGACATGGCATCCACTGCCAGAGCTAGAGGGTCCCTCCAGCGGGAGCAGAACATCGGTACCTTCCAGTTGTGCCTGGTCGCCATCAGGTCAGCGCAAGTTAGTCCCCGTTTCTGGACAATAAGGTCGAACATATCTTGATGTAGTTCCCACTCTCCGCTGTCCACTGTGTGTTGGCTTAGTAAGTCTGCTAGAATGTTGTCTACGCCAGGAATATGAACTGCGGATATGGCAGGAACATGTTCTTCCACCCCAAGATAAGGTAGCCTTGACCTCTAACCAAGCTGCGAGACTTCTTGTTCTGCCTTGCTTGTTGATGTAAGCCACAGCTGTGGCGTTGTCAGACTGGACTCAAACTGGACATCCCTCCAACTTGAATGTCCAGTACCGGAAAGCATGAAATATCACTCGAAGCTCCAGAACATTGACAGGAAGGAAAGACTCATCCATAGACCACCGACCCTGGGAGTTCAGGTGACCCAGGACCGCTCCCAGCCTGAGATGCTGGCATCCGTCATCACTGTTGTCCAGAAGGATTCCAGGAAGGGCCTGCCCTTCAGCAGATTGGAAAGGTTGATCCACCACAACAGACTCAGCTCCACGAGAAGAGGTAGAGAAAATGACTGTCTCGTGGGTCTGGAGTTTGTCGAGTCATGCCAAAAAAGGTTTCGAGCTTGGCTGAGGACTGCTTGGACCTCCATTGTAGCTTGAGCTTGGAGGAGGATGCGGAGCCTGGGGTACTGCCTGGGTCGTGGTGCACGCCTCAGCCTGAAAGGGACAAAAAATCTGATTCCGTCTGACCTGAGGCTTCCTCTTGGAAACTAAAGGCAAGAGGATGCCCTTAACCCCCCAAAGGACTCAGAATGTAAATCGGATGACAGGACAAGGGTACATAAACAGAATGAGCCATCTCTGAAGTCTCTACGTTGAGCGGATGCAGAGATATGTCCTAAAGTGTAAAGTCCCATAGAAGTGAATGGAGCATGGCGTCTATGTGGTAAAGCGCGCCGGAACTCAAATAGTGTAAAATAAGCAAAGTGTGTCTAAAAAGTAGAAAACACATAATAAACACCAGAATAAGAGTAAAGAACACCGAACCCGGTAGGGAAAGTGTGATAACCCCATAAAAGTGGTCAACATGGCAAACGAAGGGTAAATTTACTACAGAAACCCAAGTGCTCCAAACCCCAAGGGACAAACATGTAAACCCAATGAGTGCAGGAGAATGTAAGAGGAACTCCAGAGAAGACCCCTGTGCGGAGGGGAAGCGTGTGACACGTGGACCTCAGAACCCAAAGGACTGCTCACCTTTTTAGCAGGTCTTCTGTCTTCAGATTACCATTTGTAAAGAAGAAGCCTCAGTGGTCTTCTCCTAGGGAAAAAACATGCTACACAAGATTTTCCCCTCAGGGCTGGAAGGTCCACAACAGCACCTGGGAACTGAGCAATCCACCATTGGGACATCACTAATGGTAATCCGCCTAATGGTGGGTATTCCATATCTAACAGAAAACAATAAATATAACTAAAACTATAGCAGAACTGTTCTCTTTCCTTGCTTGTTCAAGGAACAAATCTTACTGGATGGGGATTGGCTGGTGCACAGTTAAGGAGGGAAGGTAGGCTCCACCCTGCACTTCTTTTCAAGAATTGTTCTTGCCTACTTAAAAGGTAGACCATAAATCTCCATAGGATGGTGTAGCAACAGCGCCACTGTACATTTTCAGGCCACTGTGATATTGCACCTAAAAAATTCAAGTTTGAGCTGTTATAATTTTGAAATAAAATATCTCTCAGCAGTGGGAGTACCCTTGTTTTACTCAGGGGGATAAACCCTACAACATATATTTTTTTACATTTTAAGTATTACTATCCCTTTAAGTATTTCTATCCCTTTAATCGCTGATGAGTATCATATTTCAGTAACAGGAAAGTAACACATTCAAAAGTTAACCACCAACTTACCTTACTATGACCAGAAAATCCTAATGTCCCCTATAAATTTCACCCTAGTGACTTTAAGACATCACATCTTCAACCAGCCCTGGATATCATGTCCATGGAGGCAGAATGTAGGACCAAAGGACACAAATGCTGCCTGTGGTACATTGTAATTTTAAAGGGCTAGTAATGTTTTACAATAAAGCAGCACCAGTTAATCTTCATAGTATTTGGGCCATGGAGAGTGTTATTTCAATACTGTCAGAGTTGTAGTACAAGAGTAATTGAATGATAAAGTATCCCCCTCCAGCCCCTTTTACTGATGTAACACTGCTCAGCCAGAGCAACAAGACTGTCCGGATGGATCACAGAGAGGGACAATCTTCAGTGATCGTAAGGAAAAAACCTGAAAAACCTGTCAAGGGGGCAGGGTTTTCCTTATGATCACAGTAAGAAGATTGTCCCTTGCTGTGATCTGTCCGGTCAAGAGGCCAGATTCCACAAGTGGGGGAGGCGGCTTACACTAGGTAAAAGAGGCAGGAGGGGGATATTTATCATTCATTTGCTCTTGAATTACAACTCTGACAGTATTGAAATAATACTCCCCATGGCCCAAATACTATGAAGATTAATTGCAGCTTCTGTTTTTTGTGAAACATTACTATCCTTTTAACCCTTTAAGGACTAAAGGGGTGTGTAAAGCATTGCTGTGTTCTGTTTTAGCACTGAGAGAAGTTGCCGGTGTAAATACACCTCAGATGGTCCAGCATTCTCCCACCTATTCAGTTGTTGGGGGAGAAGGGGGTATTTTGTAAGTGTGACTGAGGGTGGGACACATGGACATCAGCTAAACATGACCGGATGATGCCCATGTGAGCCTCTATTGATTAGATTGTTGCTGTGAGCACCTTAAAGGTTCAATTGCCCATATGAATCATCTGCATGATGGCCCCTTAAGTCATCATGCAGATCACCTCTGCTGCATCTTTCACTGTGTTCTGATGTGAGTTCAGTAAAGATGCAGCACGTTGTATTTGGGCTTTTACATGCAGAAGGCAATAGTCACCCATGTGAACAGCCCCACAATCAGCAAGCTGTTCTAATGGATGCTAGCACAGTGATAAAAACTCACTGCATAAACCAAGCAAAACACAGCAGTTACCAACCCTGTCTTCTGGGAACTCCTAAAGGCTTTCGGGTTTCCCTATTAGTGCATTGATGAGTTAATTATGAGCAGTGACAGTCTTGACACATCACCAGTGTCTGTGCCTTAAAGGGATAGTAATGTTTCATAATAAAAACAGCTCTAATTAATCATCATAGTATTTGGACTTTGAAGAGTGTTATTTCAATTCTGTCAGAGTTGTAGTACAAGAGTAATTCAATAACAAAATATCCCCCTCCCGCCCCTTTTACTGATGTAACACTGCTCAGCCAGAGCAGAACGGAGGTGACCAGGTAGACTGCAGAGAGGGACAATCTTCACTTAAGATAAGGGTAAAACCTGAAAAACTTGTCAAGGGGGACAAGGCTTTCATTGTTCTCATAGGAAGAAGATTGTCCCCTGCTGTTATCTGTCTGGTCTATGGACTGCATTCCACATCTGAGAAGAGATGGCTTACACTAGGTAAAAGGGGCGGGAGTGGAAACTTTGCTTGTGAATATCTCTCAAACCATAAAGGTTTGAGAGATAAGACTTATATCGTTCTTCATGTTTTTTAATGCCTACAAAATAAAATAAAGATAAAATGAAGTATTACTGTCCCTTTAAAGGGATAGTAATACTTGCAAATTACTAATCCCCATATTGTAGCTTTGTTAAAAACAAACGTATTGCCCCCAGTGTCATCTCTCAAACCCTTATGGTTTGAGAGATGATAGCGCTCAAAGTTCCTTCCTTCCTCCCCCTTCCCTGACTGAACACTGACTGCAGGGATATCCGGTATTACTTGCATCAGGCGGCTCTGCAGCATTGCCGAGATCGCATTTATAAAAAAGAAATCTTTCACTAAAACGGACTTCTACGTGTGCCTGCAAACCAAGCACAAACTAAGCACACATAGAAGACCGTTTCAGTGAAATAATTATTTTTTATAAACGCGATCTCGCTTAGCTGCAGAGCCGCCTGATGCACATAAGACTATCGTACGACAGCTTCCCCTGCAGTCAGGGGGTTTGAGAGATGACACTGGGGGCAATAAGTTTCTTTTTAACAAAGCTACAATATGGGGATTAGTAATTTGCAAATATTACTATCCCTTTAAGGATTTGTGATGGTCTTGGCACGTCATAGGTTTTGTATTCAAAGCACACCTGTTGGACCACTATGGCCACTACGAGAGTCTGAAACTGACTTCTCCAAGATCGGAATGGTCAGTTTCAGCCTCTCATTCGACTGAGCGGTATGTGTGATCAGTCTAGGGCTGCCACCTTTTCTTCCAAAAAATACCGGCCATGGCATTCGTCCATAGATTTAACATTGGACAGAAGCCAATTTTTTACCGGCCTGCCTGTAAAATACCGGCTGGGTGGTAACCCTAGATCAGTCACGTGTGCTGGCTCACTGAATAACATCTATGTGTTGGATGGCTGGCGATGATGGGAAGTAGTCCTGAACAGCTGGTGTGCCTTAGTTTGGCCAACCCTGGTATAATGTGTTCCAAGTCAACTCTCCGGGTGCCCCTATCAAACCATGTTGAGCTTGGTTGAGCACAGGTGAGTTCATTAAAGGACTGAGCCTCTAATTAACCCACCTGTCCACAAGCAGGGAAACTCTAAACACCTGGCCTATTCGTGTTTCCGGAGGAGAAAATTGGGAGCCACTAATTGATGGGCAAAATGAAACCCTCCAGCAGTTCCGGATTACAATTCACATCAACCCCACTAATGACTGGTTGAGGATGATGGGAATTGTAGTCCTGAACAGCTGGAGGGCCTCAGTTTGGCCAGTCCTGGCATACTGGTTCCTAGCTCATTCCTCAGGGGATCGCTAACAGGCTAGGTCTTTAGGGTTTGGTTTATGCACAGGTCAGGTAATAAAATGTCTCAGCCTCTGACTAACCCTTTGAATTTCCAAAGTGCATGGCAATGCATTGGACACCTCTTTGGCACTGAAAGGGTTAACTTACCTGTGCCTACACAGGGAAACCCTAAAGCCATAAACTGGTAGTTGCCCCTTAAGAAAGGATTGGGAAGTTCCCACATACAGTGAATAAGACATAAAAAAGGTCTTGTGGACACTGCTTGCCATTTTGTCTTTCAGCTTTGATAAAGAAACCAAACATTTGAGTTGAAATCACTTTTGAATGAAGTATTTGTGCTGTATGTCTTTGTTACTACTACTTAAAGGGATAGTAATACTTCGTTTTAACTTTATTTTATTTTGTAGGCATTAAAAAAACATGAAGAACGATATAAGTCTTATCTCTCAAACCTTTATGGTTTAAGAGGTATTCACAAGCAAAGTATCCCCCCCCCCGTTCAGCCAAAGCAGAAGGGAGGTGCCCAGGTAGACTGCAGAGAGGGACAATCTTCAATTAAGATAAGGGGAAAAACCTGAAAACCTTGTCAAGGGGGGCAGGGCTTTCATTGTTCTCATAGGAAGAAGATTGTCCCCTGCTGTTATCTGTCTGCTCTATGGACTGGATTCCACATCTGAGAAGAGACGGCTTACACTAGGTAAAAGGGGGGGAGGGGAAACTTTGCTTGTGAATATCTCTCAAACCATAAAGGTTTGAGAGATAAGACTTATATCATTCTTCATGTTTTTTTTAATGCCTACAAAATAAAATAAAGTTAAAACGAAGTATTACTATCCCTTTAGCTTTGAGCCCAGAGAGGTATTTCTGTGCATCGGATATCCCTCTGGCACTCCAAGGGTTAAATCCTAATCTATTTTTAGATATAGTTTTACTTTAAGCATTTGAGTGCCAGCGGGGTAGCAGAACTCTGAGTTTTATTTATCTGCCGGTGTAATGAAATTGTTGACATTTTTTTGTAAACGAAATAATATTATAGGTTCTCCTTTTCCTGACCCGATGCTTAGATAAGCGTACAGGGAACATGGTCTAGGCAAGGAAATCCAATCTTCATTCCATTTATCTCTTATCTCTGTTTGGCTGGAGTCATCCTTGTATATTCGATCCTCAGCTTTCCTTTCATGACATAATATAAACACGGTTCATATGTGTCAGGTGTTTGTTACTTTCCAAAGCAAAGGGGTGAACACAGAAATTCGACAGTGCGGCCCCCCCGGCATTTGCGTCTAACTGAAGGGTGTGTACTACGACATATGAACTCTGCAGTTCGACTTTAAAGTGGATATATCACCTATGCACAACATCCCCTAAATAGTTAGGCGACACATCCAATAGTATTAAAACATTATTTTTTTACGCTTCCGTTTGGTTTAAATGTAACTTACAAAAGTATCTGCTGCAGCCACTTCCGGGTGACTGCAGTTCTCCGCGGTTACAGAGCTCCGCCTCTGCTCCCCTCACTCCTCCAATGACAGAGGCGTCTGTCAGTAAACTGCAGCGCTCTCATAGGCAGAGATCGATATCTAGCCAATGAGAGCGCTCCATCTTACTGACAGAAGCCTCCGTTATCTGAGTAGAGCAGAGGCAGAGTGTTGGGCTGCAGTCTATACGGAAGTGGCTGCAGCCCATTTAAACCAAACGGAAGCTTAAAGGGATAGTAATACTTCGTTTTAACTTTATTTTATTTTGTAGGCATTATAAAAACATGAAGAATGATATAAGTCTTATCTCTCAAACCTTTATGGTTTGAGAGATATTCACAAGTAAAGTTTCCCCTCCCGCCCCTTTTACATAGTGTAAGCCATCTCTTCTCAGATGTGGAATGCAGTCTATAGACCAGACAGATAACAGAAAGGGGACAATCTTCTTCCTATGAGAACAATGAAAACCCTGACCCCCTTGACAAGCTTTTCAGGTTTTTCCCTTATCTTAATTGAAGATTGTCCCTCGCTACAATCTACCTGGGCACCTCCCTTCTGCTCTGGCTGAGCAGTGTTACATCAGTAAAAGGGGCGGGAGGGGGATGCTTTGTCATTGAATTACTCTTGAACTACAACTCTGACAGAATTGAAATAACACTCTCCAAAGTCCAAATACTATGATGATTAATTAGAGCTGCTTGTATTATGAAACATTACTATCCCTTTAAAAAAAAAAAAAATAATAACTTTTTAATGCTATTGGATGTGTCACCTAACTAAGTAGAGGATTTTGTGCATAGGTGATACATCCACTTTAACCCTTACCCCTCTAGCACTGAAATGGTTAATACCAGCAAGTCACATATACCTGACAAAAGTAACAGCCTAGAAGACTGCCTTATTACCAGACCCGGATTTAAATCCATGGTGACCTTAGCTCCACCCATGGCCACATCCCATTCCTCTTATGACTCCGCCCACTGTCCCAGGACACACAAAATACCCTTAGTCTATAAAATACAAGCATGAAATAAATAAGCTTTTAAAGTGGAACTACCACCCCGCCTAAACTTGCCCCTAAAGAATTACCTATCTGGCGACTAGCTGCTTAATAGTTCTAGTTGCCAGAATTATTACCTCCTTATAAAGAGTTCCTTCTGCTCCCGGGACTGACAGCCAGGAAACAGCGCAGACATCTTTCCATAGTGACGTCCACACGCCTGCGCTGTCAGTCCCTTCCGGTGCCGTGCGGCTCCTAGCAACGCCTCCTAGAGCAGACTGGGACTGACAGCTCAGGAGCGCAGACTTCACTATGGAAAGATGTCTGCGCCGCTTCCTGGCTGTCAGTTCCAGGAGCAGTAGGAATTCTCTATAAGGAGGTAATAATTCTGGCGACTTGCACTAGCAGCTAGTTGCCAGATGGGTAATTCTTTAGGGGCAAGTATAGGCGGGTGGTAGTTCAGCTTTAACCCCATAAATAGTACACAGATCTCCATTGTATTGCTTTTCAGTGTTCATTGGAGACCCCACGATGATCCTGTAGGTTCAATAATGACCAGTAAATGATTACTTAAAGGGGAACTACCACCCCACAAAAACGTTATCTTATTTAAGTCTTCATCTGGTGACTAGCTGCTTAGTAGCGCTAGTTGCCAGAAATATTACCTGGTTTAAAAGATTTTCTACTTACTCTGAGGCAGGCAGTAGCAGGAAGCACAGACATCTTGCCATAATGACGTCCGTGCACCTGCGCTGTCAGTCCCTTTTGGAGCCGGCCAGGTAATATTTCTGGCGACTAGTGCTACTAAGCAGCTAGTCGCCAGATGAAGACTTAAAGGGATAGTAATACTTAAAATGTAAAAAAAAATATGTTGTAGGGTTTATCCCCCTGAGTAAAACAAGAGTACTCCCACTGCTGAAAGGTGTTTCATTCAAAAGTTATTAATTTTCAAAGTTGAATTTTTTAGGTGCAATATCACAGTGGCCTGAAATTGTACAGTGGCGCTGTTGCTACACAATCCTATGGACAGCTCTGGTCAGTTGACCATAAATCTCCATAGGATGGTGTAGCAACAGCACCACTGTACAATTTCAGGCCACTGTGATATTGCACCTAAAAAATTCAACTTTGAAAATTAATAACTTTTGAATGAAACACCTTTCAGCAGTGGGAGGGCCCTTGTTTTACTCAGGGGGATAAACTCTACAACATATTTTTTTTTACATTTTAAGTATTACTATCCCTTTAAATAAGATGAAATTTTTTGCGGGATGGTAGTTCCCCTTTAAACTGGTGCAGGGACACTGAGATTGCACTATTCAAAATGGGTGTGGCCAGCATAGCTTTGGCACCGTCCCTCAATATTTGGTGCTCTTTCCTACTTTGCCTAATAGGAAAGCTTGCCCTGCTCGTTAAACTGCCTTTGGTTCAAGCACTGTTAAGGCAAGGCTTTTTGGCATATGTTGCTTAGTAAATTGGCATTAGCAGCTGCAGGAACTTATAGGAGCAGTAAACTTTTTTCTTAAAAAAAATATATTTTGTAGGAATTTTCCTACTGAGTAAAGTAAGGGTACTCCCACTGCCAAGAGATTCATATTTCCAGAGTTATTACAATTTGAACCCATGTTTCTTTTACATTAGCAGTGCCCTCTAGTGGTCAAATTCTAATTTGTTTTTTCTGTTACATTCTAATGGAGAGGAAAGTCAAGAAAGTCAGTGACATACAATTCTCCACAGAATGTGATATAAACTGCTGAGTCACTTCCTGTCAGGAAGTAAACACACAGTAAATTCACTTCCTGTCAGTTAGAACTATCAGGAAGTAAACACAGTAAATTCACTTCCTGGTTATTTGAACTGCTATACATTTTGAATAAAACATCTGACAGCAGTGGGAGTGACCTTGTTTTATTCAGCAGTAAAAGCTCTATAAAATGTGTTTTCATAAAAAAAAAAGTTTACTGCTCCTTTAAAAGCAATTCTAGAGTTACATTTACACCTCATTTTCTTAGTACATCAGTCTAAAGGCCATAGGTTCAAATAAATTGTGGAGGGGTCACTGGGCAAACCATTTGCACTATAGGAGAGAACTAAAAATTCCAGTTAATTTAAATGTGGATTTCAATTGAATGCTAGAGAAGTCTCTAAAACTGTTACCATCCCGGTATGTCATGGGTAGTCCAGGGGTAAGAGAAAATCAATGAAATCAGTGAATAACAGTTCTTTATTAACTTCTTTCCTGCTAATTCATTTCCCCCTTCCCATACTGATGAATCTCAATTTACTGTTCCAGGATCTGATTCACCTGGGCACATAAACTGTGGCAATGAAACTCTCCTTTCAATGGCATCTCTCTTGAAAGTATTTTGTTGCTGTTAAGTGGGAATCTCCGGCCAAATGTACTTTAGCTGGGAACACCGAGTTGAGTTACAATACTACATCCTTGTAATTTCATCTTTCCAATTAGCAACATTTAGGTTCTTAAAGAGATGGAAATACTTATAATGTAAAAAAAATATATGTTGTAGGGTTTATCCCCTGAGTAAAACAAGGGTACTCCCACTACGGAGAGATACACGGGCCACAATGGCACTGTGACCTGGTCGCGGGGCAGTCACGTGCAGTGGAGCGCCCAGCTCTGTATCAGCCGCAGCGCGGGCAGTCTCTACTGCGCATGACTGCAGCACGCGCAGCAGTGTCTACTGCGCATGTCGTGCGTTACACACGAATTAGCAAATTATTATATAGGATTATAACAGCGCAAACTTGAATTTTTTAGGTGCAATATCTCAGTGGCCTGAAAATTTACAGTGGCTCTGTTGCTACACCATTCTATGGAGATTTATAGTTTACGGACCAGAGCAGTCCATAGGATGGTGTAGCAACAGCCCCACTGTAAATGTTTTTACATTTTTAAGTATTACTGTCCCTTTAAAGGGATAGTAATATTTCATTATAAAAGCAGCTCCAATTAATCTTCATAGTATTTGGGCGGTGTTATTTCAATACTGTCAGAGTTGTAGTTCAAGAGTAATTGAATGATAAAGTATCCCCCTCCCTTCCCTTTTATTGATGTAACACTGCCCACCTCAGAGCAGCAAAGTGGTGTCCAAGTGGATTGCAGAGAGGGACAATCTTCAATGAACATAAGGGAAAAAACTGAAAAACCTGTCAATGGGGGCAGGGCTTTCATTGTTCTCACAGTAAGAAGATTGTCCCTTACTGTGAGCTGTCTGGTCTGTGTACCAGATTCCACATCTGAGGGCAGGCGGCTTACACTAGGTAAAAGGGGCGGGAGGGGAAACTTTATCTTCAATTACTCTTGAACTACAACTTTGACAGTATTGAAATAACACTCTCTATGGCTCAAATACTAAGGAAATTAATTGGAGCTGCTGTTTTTGTGAAACATTACTATCCCTTTAAGCATTTTGTGCTACTCCGTCAGCAGACTTTCATGATTAGTAACATTTTACAATGAAAACACATACAGTATATTGTAGGGTTTTTCCTACCAAGCTAAACAAGGTTGCTGTCGCATTCTATAGAAAACCATAGTCAGTTTAACCTTTTGAGTGCCAGAGGGGTACGCAACGCATTGCTTTGCAATGCGTTGCGTACCCCTCTGGCACTCAAAGGGTTAAACGCTGGTGTTACCTAGAAAAAGTATTGTAATTATTGAGCAAACATGACAGTGTTCAGTACACATAAACTGGAATGGTACATTTATCTGTTTCTGTAACAGCCCTATGATCGATTTACTGGATGAGTGTAATCAATCCCCTTCTAGTAAGTCATAAATAGTTCTTTATCCCATAGTATATTTATGGCCTCTTGACATACGGCTGTCAGTCTGAGACATCAGTGTGGAGTGATACAGTAACTATATACTGAGGGTGATACACTAAGTAGAACTGGACAAATTCTGGGGCAAATCATCAGAGAAAATATAAATTACCATTGTTTTAATTAGGGCTTTTTAACCCCTCAAATGTTAGAAAGGTTAGAAGCAATGTGATGGAAACCTCTCTAACATTCAAGATGTTAAAAGCTGCATTTAGATAACATGTATTGTGCGGACATTTTATGTGTTCCCTTTGAAGCAGGTGATTTGCTCTAGAATTGCGGCACAGTCCTGCTTAGATGAGCATCTCTGACTCTCACTGATGGGAAAGCTTTCATTCAAAGGTTACTGCAGTCCACACCTATTTCACAACACAAACTGGAGTCCAAAATGTAATTTTTTTAACGCACCCTGTGGGAAAGATTGAGTCCTAGACTCTGGTTCTCCATAGTAAGTAATAGGAGTAGTACCACCTGGTGGCCACAATGGAAAAATGCATTCTAGTAAAAAAAACTGTGATAGTAAGACCTCTGCCTCATTGTGTCAATAACTTTTGAATTAATCATCAGTAGTGGGGGATTACCCAGGTTTTACTCAGCAAAATAATCCTTCAATATACATTTCATTAAAGCGGAACTTCCATCTGATAAATAGTTGCCCTCCAATAACTAAGCAGGTAGCGACTAGCTTTATAATATATATATTACCTCTCAAATGTGGCTGATTATAAAGAAATCCTTTATTTTAAGAGACCGGAAGCCAGGCAGGAGAGCAGACTGCACTTGGCCGTCAGTTTCCTAAAATAAAGGATTTTTTTTATAATCAGCAACATTTGAGAGGTAATATATATATATTATAAAACTAGTCGCTACATGCTTAGTTTTAACTTTATTTTATTTTGTAGACATTAAAAAACATGAAGAACGATATGTCTTATCTCTCAAACCTTTATGGTTTGAGAGATATTCACAAGCAAAGTTTCCCCTCCTGACCCTTTTACCTAGTGTAAGCCATCTCTTCTCAGATGTGGAATCTGGTTGCTAGACCAGACAGATAACAGCAGGGGACAATCTTCTTCCTATGAGAACAATGAAAGCCCTACCCCCCTTGACAAGTTTTTCAGATGTTTCCCTTATCTTAATTGAAGATTGTCCCTCTCTGCAATCTACCTGGGCACCTCCCTTCTGATCTGGCTGAGCAGTGTTACATCAGTAAAAGGGGCGGGAGGGGGACACTTTGTCATTGAATTACTCTTGTACTACAACTCTGGCAGAATTGAAATAACACTCTCCAAAGTCCAAATATTATGATGATTAATTAGAGCTGCTTTTATTGTGAAATATTACTATCCCTTTAAATGTATGGGAACTTGAATCAGCCACCTAAGGAGATGGGTAGAGTAAAAATGATACCTTTATTGGAAAACTGGGTCACTCTAGGATGCAAGCTTTCAAGACAACTAGGTCTCTTCTTCAGGCATATGTGGAATGAAGGCTGAATATAAAATACATAACAGGTTATACATCATGCAGATTATTTTTACGTTTAAATTCAACTGGAAATTCTCGTCACCATGGTTGGTATAAATCATTCCTTAGGCTCCAGGAGAGGTCTTTCTTTGTAGCTAGCTAAGTGGTACAAGATGTATTTCCATTTTTGATGCTCCAGAAACATAGTCCGGAGCCAAAGATGGATACTAATACCACCCTTGTTCTCCCCCTTTCTCACTTACTTCCATTCACCCCCCCCCCCAGATTCCTCCATGATCTCCTCACCCCACAGCAATCTTCTCACACCACCTTCACTTCCGTTCACCCCCTCCTGTGTCCAGTTTGACAGTCTGACATCTCCAAAGCGGACAGCATGCTTGCATTTGCCACCCACTTCCTGTCAGGACCTTCCACTGCAAGCTTAGATCTCTACGCATTAGAGCTACGGTATTGCCCTGTAAAGGACCTTGACATCCTCACAGGGCATTACCATTGGCTGATAGGGCATTGCTGGAAGCGGGTGGCAAATGCAAGCATGCCACCCGATTTGAAGATGTCAGGCTGTCGGATTGGACATCAGAGGGGGTAAATGGAAATGCAGGTGCTGAGAGAGGATTACGGTGGCGTGAGGAGATCACGGAGGAATCCAGAGAGGGGTGAATGGAAGTAAGTGTAGACATGGCAGTGGAGGAAGCAGGACAAAAACAATATCAATTTTATCTCCTCATGTAGAATATGCACCCCCCGCACTTCACATAAATTGAAGAGGGGCAAAACCGTGTGTATTATACCCGAGATTTTACAGTATGTGCGAACAGGTTCCACACATCCTTTATAGATGGGGAGAAGTACAATTTTCTGTTGCATTCCTAACGAATCTCTTCACTAACAGTTGTTTCAGGCTGGGGGCTGTTTATAGGAGAGGAGCAGAGGATCTGGGAATATTCTTTGTAATCTGCCATCTGTATGTAGTATTGCTTGGAGCTGTTTTGTGATTTTGCTCATTGCTTCAAGCTGTGGGTTGCAGGTGACTACTAATGACACTATATTCTGTTCCTGTGGCAGCTTGATTTGTAGGTAATTTCTTCTCTACACTAGTGGCTCTCTGAATTTGGATGTCCGAGAACTTGGCATTATATCTGTGACTGATAAAATCTCTCCTGAGATTTTTAAGATGTTTTTCTCTATTGGACATCTCAGAGCATATATGGTTATATTTAAAGGGAGATTAATACTTCGTTTTATCTTTATTTTATTTTGTAGACATTAAAAAAACATGAAGAACCTTTATGGTTTGAGAGATATTCACAAGCAAAGTTTCCCCTCCCGCCCCTTTTACCTAGTGTAAGACATCTCTTCTCAGATGTGGAATGCAGTCCATAGACCAGACAGATAACAGAAGGGGACAATCGTCTTCCTATGAGAACAATGAAATCCTGCCCCCCTTGACAAGTTTTTCAGCTTTGTCCCTTATCTTAATTGAAGATTGTCCCTCTCTGCAGTCTACCTGGGCACCTCCCTTCTGATCTGGCTGAACAGTGTTACATCAGTAAAAGGGGTGGGAGGGGGATACTTTGTCATTGAATTACTCTTGAACTACAACTCTGACAGAATAGAAATAACACTCCCCAATGTTCAAATACTATGATGATTAATTAGAGCTGCTTTTATTATGAAACATTACTATCCCTTTGAGGGCCTGACTGTAAACAACAGAGTTTTTCTGTGTGTGTCTGGGATGGAAACTGTCATATCTGAGATAATTAGGCCCGTCTGTTGGTTTGTGGTACAGATACGGTAATTTGTGTGGGTGAATGGATGAGTTTGAGATTATGACCTAATGTCAAGTAAAAGTACAAGTTCAAAATTCATAGATGCTATTAGTTTTTTTTGTCCATAGTAAAGTACGTGTATGTGTGTGTTTGTGTGGGGGAGGATTATCATTAGGATGTGTAGCTTCTCCTTTAAGTAAATGGTTCTCAAATATATCTGTCAATAACTGTATGCACGTTTGGAATCTCCAGTGTATCGGATACAATGTATTGTACGGACTGAATTCTGCAGTGCAGTCGGAATCGTAGCAAACTCTCATCAATCTAAATCTGTAAATGTAAATACCACATTTTCACACAGTCCGTGCATTGAGAAGGAACATATTCCCCATTAACATTCCACAGACGTGCAATAAAATAGAGAATTAAAATTTAATTAGGTGCTAATATAAATTGATTAATATAATAAAAATCTTATCCAATTGAGCATCAGTAGGTCTTGATTCAGATAGGAAAAAGCAGCTCCTTGTATAACGTATTAACATGAAATGCTTCTTTAAAAAACACATGAGCTTGCAGAAGCACAGTTATAGGTGGGCCTGACAGGGTGATGGCCAGCCTAACTCAAGGTCAGGCTCATACTCCAGCTTCAATGAGTTATTTTCTATTTTCCCCTTTGATTCTTAAGATGTCTACAAGTCAGTTCAAAGACTCCTTTCATCCACCTACCCCTAGTGGCCGCTGTACTGCTGCATCATCCTAGTCGATTCATTCCAATCAATACAGGATGTACCAGTGGTGCAGGTCACTTCTTGGACTCAGTGGAGATTGAAAATGCCTACGAGCAGATTTAGAAAAGCTTTTTGAAAACCATAGCATTTTCTTTAACTTCAAAGGGCTGCAGAGACTGGCTACCCCAGCTGGATTATTTTTCTAGAAAGAAGGATACCATCTTGCTTAATTCTGTACTGTATATTTCCCTGCTGGTAGCATGTACTGGTTTTGGTCTCTTGTAATATCAGGTACAAACAGAGGTTTGGGGTCATCAACAGGGTAGGAGGAGAACAAATGGACATAATAAGCGAAAAATCGTATTAACTTATTGGAGATAAGAAACTGTGTGTCAATGAAATACCTAAACATGTCTAGGAGGGTGATGTAATGAAAGGAGAGGTGTGATGAAAGGAGAGGTGTAGCGAAACATAGTGAAGAGGGAGAGAGGTTGGGAGGAAGGGAATGGGAGAAAAACAAAACACAGCCCCACCAGAGTCAGTCAGCCAAAGGTCGTCATCATAAGCCAAATGGATTAAGGTGCAAGGCCCAACATGAGGACCTTGTCATGGTTCCAGAGTCAAAGCTAGATCGATGACTATTCCCTATAAAGAAAGAGTTTGATTGGGCTAGGATGAGTCGCTCTCCATCCATAAGCACCATTTAGTGTGGAATGCATGGGGAGTATTCTTGGCTCTCGCATGAGGACATTCCATGGAAATATAAGAGTCCACTGCCAAGAGCCAAGAATTCAGTGAACGGGGAGTTTGAGATACCCAATGGATAGGAATAAGGGATTTTGCCACATTGAGAAGAGTGGCGATATAGGGCCAGTGATTGATGCCGCTAAGACAAGAGTTGAGTGATCTATGTAAAAACAAGGAAGGGAGCAGATCCAGAAGTAGGTCCGTGTTGAGAGTAGCGTTTACATGATATGCTACTTGGGACCAATTAGCGGAAATAAGAGGACATGTCCACCAAATATGGTACATGGATCCAATCTCTCGTTGGCATCTCCAACACAATATCGAAGTTGAGGCACAAAAAACAGTTTGTCTTTGAGGAGTCATGTACCATCTGGTTATGAATTTATAATTAATTTCTCTTGTTTTAGAATCTAGCAACTGAGAATATTTTTTCACATACATAACTATCACTGTATACTTCCATTAAAGGGATAGTAGTACTTTAATTAAACTTGAGGTCCGAGTCTTCTTTATATGTTTTTAAACACATTGCTCTAGATTTCAACTCTTACATGTTTACAGTTCAGGCACAATTCAATCGGAAAGGATCCCCCTCCCGCCCCTTCTGACCGCCTCCCATCAGACCTAGAATCTGGTTATGGGACCGGACGGATGCAGTGAAGGACAATCTTCATTCAGTGAGTATAAGGAAAACCCTGCCCTCATTGACAAAGAAGGGCAGGATTTTCCTTTTGCTTAATGAAGATTGTTCCTTGTCACACTCCATCCGGACCAGACTGAGAGGATCAGTGATGCAAGGAAAGGGGCAGGAGGGGGACCCTTTCCGATTGAATTACACTTGAACTGCAAACCTGTAAGTGTTGAAATATAGTGCTATGTGTTTAAAAACATATAAAGAAGACTCAAACCTCAAGTTTAGTTCAAGTATTACTATCCCTTTAAGAACACGTTATACTTGGCGTTAAAATTGAATCATTAAAAATGCCTTTATTTTTGGAGCAATTAGCTAATTTCATTATAAATACATTGCAACACAGTTCTTATTTGGAGAAGAACATTTCTACTTCACTTTTAACCCCTTAAGGACCATTGACGTACCCGGACCATCACGCTGGTCCGGCACTTAAGGACCAGTGACGGTCCTGGTACGTCACGTACTTTTACTCACCGGGCTCCTGTAGGAGAGCAGTGAGTAATATCGGGGACTGAAGTTGATCGCTCCAAGACCGGACAATCTCTTGCAGTCCCTCGTTTGGCGTTCCGGCACACGTGATCAGTCACGTGGGGTGGCATGTCGAACTTCCCTATCTGGTCCTTAAAGGACCACACACCCCAGGACTGCTGGTCCTTAAGGGGTTAAAAAAGGTTGACTGATTGGAGTTAGCACAACAAAAATGTTGCTAAACATTTATACATAAACATTTATACATATCCTTATATCTCTTTTCAACAATTTTTCAGACACTTTCTTTAGAATTGTATCTGTTTTTATTAGTTCCATATGGTATTATTATCATGCCCTTTAACCCTTTCCAAATTGTTAATTGTGCCAGTTCTGCTTAGTGGATCACCCTCATTGATAATAAAATATGCGCTTGGACCTTTTTTGAGATCTCTAGCATTCAATAGGGGGTTATTCACTAAGGCATACACCTGGGAACTCTCCGGATCTCTGGCTTTTGCAGCTGATTACCACGTCTCCGGGGACAGACACTGATTCTTGGGGGGTGAGGAGTTTCATAAGAAACTGTGCCCACTTCTCCTACTTCCTACCCTGTTCTTCCCATTTCCTGCCCACTTGTTCCCACCCAGTTCCTCGCACTTTTGTGACATGTCAGCTAATCCCCACCACTTTTTGACACAAATCACTCCATTTCTATCCCCCCAGCGGCACCACAGGAGTCCCAGGAAGGACTCCGTAAGACAAAGTTCCCAAGTATGCTAAAGCAGAACTACCACCACTAAGCAACTTTGTTTCTAGTAATTCCCTATCTGGTGACTAACTGCTTAGTAGCGCTAGTCGCCAGAATTATTACCTGTTTATAGAGAAACTAGTTGAAGAGCCCGTTACACAGGCCACAGTGCCACTGCCAGCTGGTCGCGGGGCAGTCATGCACAGTAGAGACTGCCAACGCCCCGCTCTGTATCAGCCTCATCACGGGCAGTCTCTACTGCGCATGACTGCAGCACGCACAGCAGTCTGTACTGCCCATGACTGAGTCGTAACGTTTTAGCGAATTATTATATAGGATATGCATTCATCCTTGGCTGACAGGCAGGACGGAGCGCGGACATCTTGCCCTAGTAGTGTCTGCGCGCCTGCGCTGTCAGTCCCAGACGGCTGTAGGAGGCGTTGCCAGGAGCAATTTGGCTCCGGTAGGGACTAACAGTGCAGGCGCGCAGACGTCACTAGGGTAAGATGTCCGCGCTCCGTCCTGCCTGTCAGCTGAGGATGAATGCATATTTCTCCATAACCAGGTAATAATTCTGGCGACTAGCGCTACTAAGCAGCTAGTCGCCAGAAAGGGAATTATTGGAAACAAAGTTGCTTAGCGGTGGTAGTTCCGCGTAAGGCATGGCAAAGAGGTGATAAAGTGGAGAGGACTTCTCCAGTGATATCACTTCTCCAGTTCCTATGTTATTCTATAGAGCCAATGCACTAAGATCTCCACAGTTGGAAGAATAGTAGTGCATTGACTCCATAGAATACCTTAAGACTTGGAGAAGTGATATAAATGGAGAAGTAATCTCCACTTTATTACCTCTTTATCATGCCTTAGTGGATCCCCCCCAAGACGTTAAACCCCCTTTTTGAATTAATGCAAATATTTTACTTGTCTCCTATGGTGAAAGAATGGGTCCTCTTTTTTCCATGTCCATATGGAGTCAGTGTAGCTGCCTACAACTCGCGAGATGATACAAACATTCCACATGAATCATTTCCAAAAGATTTCTTTATTCCCAACATTATGAGATGAAGCTGTTTTTTTTAACAGTTCAGATGGTTTTCATTATAGCCAATTGGCAATACTTCAGTTTAACGAAATTACAGCTAGTGAAACATGTATATGACAGAACGTTTATAATACTCTTGGGTAACATCTTGGCTTTTGATTTTTAATGGAGAAAAAAGCTTTGATTTACATGTGTTCGAATCAGTTAAAGCAGAACTACCACCAGAGGTAAAGTTATCCTGCAATAATTAGGCAGGCGGTGACTAGCTGAAAGCGGAACTACCACCTTTAAGAAAAATGTCCCTATATAATTCCTCATCTGGCGACTATCTGCTCATTAGCGCTAGTCTCCAGAATTATTACTTCCTTAACGCGAATGATCCACTGCTTTGGGAATGACAGGCAGGACGGAGCGCAGACATCTTTCCATAGTGATGTCTGCGCGCCTGCACTATCAGTCCCAGCCGGCTCTAGGAGGCGTTGCTAGGAGCCGTTCGGTTCCAAAAGGGAATGACAGCGCAGGAGCACAGACGTCACTATGGAAAGATGTCTGCGCTCCGTCCAACCTTTCAGTCCCGGAGCAGGGTATAATTCACATTAACCAGGTAATAATTCTGGCAACTAGCGCTACTGAGCAGGATTTCGGTAGAATGGCGTAGTGCTGAGAGGTAATATAACTATTATTAAGCTAGTTACCACCTGCCTAATTATTGCAGGGTGACTTTACCTATGATGGTAGTTCCGCTTTAAAAACAAAATACTTACATTCTACTTGCAATGAAAAAAGAAATTACATATTTAATGCAATATTGTAAGTATTCCTTATCTACCAACCTCCATAATGTATCTTTATTGATATAGTGCCATACATGTACACAGCGCTTTACAGAAATTGTAATAGTACAATACAAAAATACAGAACTGGTTAAGAGCATCAGGCTAAAGTGTGATCATTGCATTATTGGGGGGGAGGAAGTGCAGCAAAGGGAATTATACATTGGGAGCTTACAATTAATTAGAAATCATGATGACATACAGAGACAGTAGAAGGAGGACAAGGTGTAGTGAAGGAAGTTCAGAATGATTTTAACATAACTGTCAGTGGCACAAGGAGGATATTGTTACTGAGATGCCTCCTTGAGCAGGTGGGTTTTCTGGAGCTTGAAAGTGATGATTGTAGATGATTGGTGAATGGTGATAGGGAGGGCATTCCAAAGTGAAGGGGCAGCCAGCAGGCACATGCACACATGGACACCAAGGGGGGCTTGAGCACCTGCCCTTTTTGTCCAAAGTGCCCTCGTGCCCTTTTGACAAAAAAAAAAAGTTGCCTCGCTGCCCACACTAACCCGCCCACCACCCAGTCAGGTCTGTGCCTCCTTCAGGACAGACCTGTAGATGCTGCGCTCCCTCGTCGGCTCTTTAGTATTACTGAGCGCTGGGAGATGACATCATCTCCCAGCGCTCTGCATGAAGAGAAGACCGCGCGGGAGCTCCAGCAGCTACAGGTCTGTGCCAGAGAGGCACATACAGACCTCTCCTGCCGCTGGACCACCAGGGAAGAGGTAGGAAACGGACACTGGGGGGCAATTTGGAAATGATGAGGCAAGATGGAGATGAGGGCAATGTAGAGATGATGGGGCAATGTATGTGAGGGTAAGTTTGAGCTGATGGCAATATGGAGCTAATGGGGGCAATATGGAGCTGATGGGGGCAATGTGAGGGTAAGTTGGAGCTGATGGGGCAATATGGAGCTGATGGGACAATATGGTTAAGTGGGAGGAGCAGGGTGGAAGGAGGAGAAGTGGGAAGGAAGTGGGAGAAACAGTGGGAAGGAAGTGGGAGGAGCAGGGTGGGAATGAGGAGAAGTGGGAGGAGCAGGGTGGGGAGGAGGAGAAGTGGGAGGGAAGTGGGAGGAACAGGGTGGGAAGGGGAAGTGGGAGGAACAGGGTGGGAATGAGGAGAAGTGGGTGGGAAGTGGGAGGAGCAGGGTGAGAAGGAGGAGAAGTGAGAGTGAAGGGGGAGGAACAGGGTGGGAAGGAGAAGAAGTGAGAGGGAAGTAGAAGGAACAGGGTGGCAAGGAGAAGTTTGCAAAGTTATATAAGAAACTCTCCACCACCAGAAATCAGCCTCTGTCCGCGGAGACCCTGTAACTAACCGCAAAAATCAGAGTCTCCGGGTCAGATCTGGAGAGTTCCCAGGTATGGACTTTATCGCCTAAAAACATATAGGAGTCATACCCTTTTAAATATCATGTACTCCAAGTCAGCACCTGTAATAATTATTTCTTAGGTGCATAACCCACAAAAAATATTATCAATGTGCATTTCCTATTCACCTGGAGACAGCCATGTGACCCCTTTTTTATGGAAGGGAAATGTAGGTATGATTTAGATAAACAAATAAGAGATAAGAATTTGTGTGAAATGAACTGGATGGGTTATCAGTCTCAAAACCATTTTCACGGTGCAGTTTTATCAGTTTTGTTTAACACACCTGAACAAAAGTTGCTACTTTAAACCTTTATTTTGAAAGATTTTAGAACTTTCTCACCAAAGAAAAAAAAATGTAAAAAAAAAAATGATTTCTAGGAGCATATAATATTTTAACTCCGTAACCCTTTGAGTGCCAGAGTGGTACGCAACGCATTGCTTTGCAATGCGTTGTGTACCACTGTGGCACTCAAAGGGTTAACCCCTTAAGGACCAGGGGTCCAGGGATTACTTTGATCCTTCCCGACGCGCCAGTACACGTGACCTGTAATGTGTACCGGCGCGCCGCTTTGGGGCCTAAGAGAGACTGCTCCAGTCTTGGAGTGGTCAATTTTAGGCCCCGATTTTACTTACATCGCTCCCGGTAGATCGCTGTAAGTAAAAAGTATGTGACGTGCTATGACCGTCACCTGTCCTTAAGGGTATAAGGACCGTGATGGTCATAGCACGTCATCTGGTCCTTATGGAGTTAAGGAAAGTGTCCAGCAGTTAAGACCATGGGGCATTATTATTATTTTTTTCAGAAATCGATTCAGTGCTCCCTGAATGGTGGGCAGCCGCTCGGGGAGCCCTGAAGACCATGACATGCAAGGACCGTTATGGATCCTTATGGCAAGTTAACTCATGATGATCCTGGCATGTCATGGGTCCCTAAGGGGTTAATGCATTTGAGCCCTTGAGAACAGGTGGGTTATTCAAAAGGAACGAGCCATTCATTAATGCGCATACACTTAAACAAGTAAGTCCTCATATACTGCCCTGCTCGTTGCCATTAGATGGGATTGATAACCTAGGAATAACCCTTTGAGTGGCAGAGGGGTAACAGAAGTCATACAGACTACAGATAGACTATAAATATTTAAGTATTGTTATCCCTTTAACTAATTAAGAGCCACTTATTCTGATGAATAAGACAGATTTTGGCACAGTTAATAACGGTACATTCCGGAGTCTTCTCATTTAGAATTTTATTTCACCAGAAATGTTTTAGACACCTTAAATGCATCGATAATTGAATGTGTTGCATACCCCACTGGCACGCAAAGAGTCAAATAATAATCACCCTGAATTTTACTCTCCTGTATTTTTTTCAAGAGATCACGTATTGAATCATCCCGATGTCATGTCCATGGAGGCGGACATGACAGTTTCTGGCAAGAATACCAAACCTCAGACTCTACTGCTTACTGCAAGTCATAATTTTAACCCTTTAACCCATTGCTTGCCCCGCTTGTCCTTTTAACCCCTTGAGGACCAGATGAGAGGGCAACACAATTTTTTCCACTGTGTTGCCAACCCCTCTGGTACTCAAAGGGTTAAAGCAAGTACATTGAACATTTGGCCCACAGGCCTTCAACATGTTGCCCTTCATAGAGAGAATCTTTTTAAATGCCCTGCAGCCCAGCATTTTCCCTCACTCTCCTGACCCCAGCATAGAGCAGCTACCTGTCCAGTTTTCTGGTGTCTGTCCCCTGAAGTGCTAGGGAGGTCTCTGGCACACTGAAATATTTTTACAGAAACTTGAAAGGTGTAAACAGTATTAAAATTGATAGTAACTCTTTATTTTATGTTCCATAATATGCACTTACAAACTGCCTATATTTTTTTCGTCTTCACCTATTTTTTTTTTTTAACACTTTTATATTATTGACAACGAGCTCCATGAATCTGTTTGCAGAGAGCTTTCTGTCAAGGAACATGAAAGCAGGTCTAGAGATACAAATGAAAAAAGAAACAATGTAAAATAGAAAGCACACAGAGCATTCGGTGCTGCAGGGAGAGTGTAACATTGTATTACATCACACGGAGGATTCAGTGCTGCAGGGAGAGTGTAACATTGTATTAAATCCCACAGAGCATTCAGTGCTGCAGGGAGAGTGTAACATTGTATTACATCACACAGAGCGTTCAGTGCTGCAGGGAGACTGTAACATTGTATTACATCACACAGAGCGTTCAGTGCTGCAGGGAGAGTGTAACATTATATTACATCACACAGAGCATTCAGTGCTGCAGGGAGAGTGTAGCATTGTATTACATCACACGGAGCATTCAGTGCTTCACTTGCAGAACATGTAAACTCAAAATGAAATGTTCCTGTTCCTCTAACTCTGTATAACCCTACATCTTAAGATGTTAGTGTTCCTTTAAATAATAAAAGAATGAGCTTTAATAGAAACACATACCCCTTACTATGAAAATACTCCTCTTACAACGTTTCGATTATCCATGGTTAATGTAAAAGCAGTTTATATTTTATGGCTACTGTTCCTTTAAGAGGAGTCTCCTATCAAATTTTCAACTTGATTTTTTCAACCTTCATAGTAACACAAATGCAGAAGCAATGCCGCCTCATAGGGGACTAGTAAAAAATCCCCATTGATTTAAATGGGGCTCTTAACCATTTGGGTGCCAGAGGGGTACTGAACGCAATCCCTCTGGCACTCAGAGGGTTGACCCCTTTTAACCCTTTGAGTGCCAGAGTGGTACGGAATGCATTGCAAAGCAATGCATTCCGTACCACTCTGGCACTCAAAGGGTTAAGAGATTGCAGATCCCATTTAAATCAGTGTAAAATTTGGGAATGTTTGAATTTTCTCCCCTGTGGTGCAGTCGCTGTGCTCCTGAATTGCTTATCATTTGCTTTTTGCATATGGCACTAAATTACCTTTGAAACTGCCTTATTCTATTTAGCAATTTGGAACAAATCATTAGTCTCCCCGGCTACTGAGTTGCTTATTCCGTTTACATAGCTGGAGGAAAGATCTATAGCATTTGCTATTTTTATCTTCCGTTTCCCATCTAAACAGCCCTATCTTCTCTGCAAAATTCACAGAAAATCTATTTCAAAATTAGCATTTTAAAGCTTTTCCACTGATGGGATATTTCTTTTTTTTACTTTCTCTATTTATAAAACATTTTCTCTATTTTTAAAGGAGCAGTAAACTTTTTTTATGAAAACACATACTTTATTGGTCTTTTCCTGCTGAATAAAACAAGGTCACTCCCACTGCTGTCAGATGTTTTATTCAAAATTTATAGCAGTTTAACCCCTTAGTGACGGCCGCGTACAGACGCGGCCGTCACTTAACGTCCGTCTAACATTTTTTTTTTTTTTTTTAAAAACAATCCGGAGTCCCCGAACGGCGCGCAGCCGCGCGGGGAGCCGGATTTCCGGGACGTACATGTACGTCCTCTGTCACTAAGTGACAGCCACACAGGACGTACATGTACGTCCTGTGTCGGGAAGGGGTTAAATAATAGGGTGACCACATTTCCATTCTGCCATTCAGGGACACTGTGGAGACAAGAGCAGCAGAGTACTAGTCCTTGGCACTAGCACAGCTATGTGGGAGGGGTCACTTGACATCAACGTGCAAAACTGCTCTTTCTCCAGCGCACCACAGAGTTCTAGACACTAGAGGGAGAACTATCCTTTGATTTCTGTGACAGAAAGTGATGATTGTTTGGGCCACTAAATAATATACATCACGCCTAAAGCCTTAAGCTAGCATTACACTACAACAAAAATGCACTGCAGAGAGGCTCATTTGTCTCTCTGGTGTTTAAAGCTCTGTCTGGAAGCCATTTTCTTATAGCCCAGTAACAGTAGGTAATGGACAGTTCTTCTAGTGTGTAGAACTCTGTGCTCTGGAGTCTTCAATCAGGGGCTTTGTATTGTCCCAGAAGGGGGCTGCCAGGGACAAGGGACACACACTTAAAATCAGGGACTGTCCTGGGCAATCAGGGACACGTGGTAACCCTATTAAATAATCAGGAAGTGAATTTACTGTGTTTACTTCCTGACAGTTCTGACAGAAAGTGAATTTACTGTGTTTACTTCCTGATAGTTCTAACTGACAGGAAGTGACAGGCAGTTTCTATCATATTCTTTGGAGAACTGTATGTCTCTGACTTTCTAGACTTTCCTCTCCTTTAGAATCTAACAGGAAATCTAATTAGAATTTGACCACTAGAGGGCACTGCTAATGTAAAAAAACATTGGTTTAAACTGTAATAACTCTGGAAATATGAATCTCTTGGCAGTGGGAGTACCCTTACTTTACTCAGTAGGAAAATCCCTACAATATATATTTTTTCATAAAAAAAAGTTTACTGCTCCTTTAAAAAACCCAGATATCCTAAAACATGGTGCTCTATGTCAGTACGGTCATCTTTTGCAGGCCTCATATTCTCTTTGTGCTTGAGTTTATTAAAAAAAATAAAAAGGATGCTCCATTTGGTGACGTTTGAGGTCCTTGGGTCCTACCGCTGTGTACATGAGATCCAGGACTGATAGGAGAACTTGGGGGAGATGCACTAAGATAAAGCAGAGGTAACTTCTCCAGTGATATCACTTCTACAAATCCTTTATTTTAGTTCATAGGATTCATAGAATTACATGAACTGGAGAAGTGATATCACTGGAGAAGTCATCTAGCCTGACCACATGTCCCTGATTGCCCAGGACAGTCCTGGATTTTAAATGTGTGTCCCTTGTCCCGGGCAGCACCCTTCTGGAACAATGCAAAGTCCCAGAATGAAGACTCCAGAACACAGAGATCTAAACACTAGAATGAGAACTGCCCATTGCCCACTGTGACAGGAAGTGATGCCTCTGCTGGGCTACAACAAAATGGCTTACAGACAGAAATCTAAGCACTAAAGAGAGATCGAAGCCCGTATCCAGACAACAAACAGGATCTGCAGTTCAATTTTGTTGTAGTGTAATGCTGGTCTAAGGCTTTGGGTGTGATGTATATTTTCTTGTAGACACCACAGGCATCGCTTTTCTGTGACAGCAGTCAGTGGGCAGTTCTCTCTCCAGTGTGGTGTGCTGGAGAAAGAGCAGGTTGCACACTGATGTCCTGTGATGTATAGTGACCCCCCGTATAGCTGCACTAGAGCCGAGGACAAGTACTCTGCTGCTGTCTTCTCCACAGTGTCCCTGAATCGCAGAATGGAAATGTGGTCACCCTAAAGTCATCAACACTTATCACCTCTTTATCATGTTATACACACACATTAGAGATAATCACTATTATCAACTGCTTTTGCCCCCAGATACCTTGGGGGAGTAGTATAAGGAGTGATAAAGCGCAGATGGCTTCTCCAGTGATATCACTTCTCCAGTTCCTATGTTATTCTATGAAGCCTATGCACTAAGATCTCCAAAGTTGGAGACATTTTAGTGCATTGGCTCCTTAGAATAACATAGGAACTGGAGAAGTGATATCACTGTAGAAGTCATCTCCACTTTATCCCCTCTTTATCATTCCATAGTTCAGAACCACACTGGAATCAGTTGTGCTTAAAGGGATAGTAATACTTAAAATGTAAAAAAAAATATGCTGTAGGGCTTATCCCCCTGAGTAAAACAAGAGTACTCCCACTGCTGAAAGGTGTTTCATTCAAAAGTTATTCATTTTCAAAGTTGAATTTTTTAGGTGCAATATCACAGTGGACTGAAATTGTACAGTGGCGCTGTTGCTACACGATCCTATGGACAGCTCTGGTCCCGGGACCATAAATCTCCATAGGATGGTGTAGCAACAGCGTCACTGTACAATGTCAGGCCACTGTGATATTGCACCTAAAAAATTCAAATTTGAAAATTAATAACTTTTGAATGAAACACCTTTCAGCAGTGGGAGTATTCTTGTTTTACTCAGGGGGATAACCCCTACAACATATTTTTTTTTACATTTTAAGTATTACTATCCCTTTAAGTTCTCACCCCGGTATCTCTAGAACCAAAAAGCAAGGTGAAATACGTAGGGGCCACTAGGATTTTCTAGTCATAGTAAAGTATGGGGTTATTATTAGGAGGTTTTGGTGGCTCTTGATGCCGAAATGGAGAGAGAGAGAAAAAAGAATAATCTCTTATTCATTTTAAAGTGGAAAGAGATATTTTTTTTTCTGTACAAAGAGAGCCAATTTAGTGGGAAGTCTTGGGAAGCTCTTGGGAAGCCATTTTGTCTCTTTGGCAACCAGAGTACTTTGAATGCCAGAGGCGTGGATTGGTTCTGTAGCAAACCAATTACACCACAGAGAACTAATACAAATTCCCACTATTTTAACCCTTTGAGTGTCAGAGGGGTATGCAACGCATTGCAAAGCAATGCGTTGCATACCCCGCTGGCACTCAAAAGGTTAAACAGGAATTTTAAACACGTGAAACGTCTCCAATGTCAGACCTCTTTAGCATTCCGGGGGGATAAAAGCTCCAGTTAAATCAACAGGAATTTGTGTTTGTCTTCTAAAGTGCAGTTGGTTTGTCTGTGATTTGCTCCGTTCCTACATAGTATATCACCCTCAGTATATAGTTACTGTATCACTCCACGCTGACGTCTCAGTTTGACAGCCGTATGTCAAGAAGACATAAAAATTACTACAAAATGAAGAACTGTTTGTGACTTACTAGAAGGGAATTGATTACACTCATCCAGTAAATCGTTCATGTGGCTGTTACAGATATGGATGAATATAGCATTCCACTTATACAGTTACATTAAAGGGATAGTAATGTTTTTTATAAAGTAGTTCGCCGAGTCTACAATATATATATTGTATTGTTTACATACCTGAGAACTTTCTTGTCTGGGATCCCCAGAGGGGAGTCCCATGGTGCTGCTGAGTGAATAGAAGTGACGCGATTCGCATCATAAAAGGGGCGGGGCTTAACTGCAAGTGGGGGGTGGGACTTGTAAAGCATTACTAAAATAGCCGTAATAGACTGGGGAAGGAGGAAAAGAGGGCAGGGAGTGGGAGGAACACGGTGGGAAGCAGCACATCAGAAACTCCCTGCATCTGGAGAATCAAACTCTGCCCCAGAGACCCGGTAATGCACAGTCAAAACCAGTGTCTCCGGGGCAAAACCGGAGAGTTCACAGCTATGACTGTTTATCCTCCTGAATAAAACAAGGCCACTCCCATTGCTGGAAGATGTTTTATTCAAAACTTATTACAGCTCGAAGTTGAATTTTCTAGGTGCAGTATCACAGTGGCCTGATATTGCACAGTGGCACTGTTCTACATAATCCTATGAACAGATCCTATCAGTTGACCATAAATCTGCATAGGATGGTGTGATACGGACGAGAGGACAATAGGAGGGAAGCCCCACATGTCCACCAAATCCAATTCAGCCACAACCACAGTATAAAATTAAATATTTTATTCTTTAATTTATAAGCATCCAAATCACTTAAGTGATCGTCATATGATCACGAAACGCGTTAGGTGACAGGTCTTGAGATCCATTGCCATGTATCGTTCAAGAGACCAGATTCCACATCTGAGGGGAGGCGGCTTACACTAGATAAAAGGGGTGGGAGGGGGATACTTTATCATTCAATTACTCTTGAACTACAACTCTGACAGTACTGAAATAACACTTTCTATGGCCCAAATACTATGAAGATTAATTCAAGCTGCTGTTTTTGTGAAACATTTCTATCCCTTTAAATCCTCCGTATTATAGTCTATTCCGAGGAGAATGCAGCAAAACTGAGATTTTTTTTCTTGCCTCCAGTGCTGTTTTAATGTTTGTTTTATCTTCCACAGCTGATTTTTTTTTTTTTTTTATAAACATCAAATGAGTTTAGGGGATGTGTTTTGAACAACAATCCTGGATAATAAATCCAGGCTTTGGAACTGTGAGATGGGCTCTGTACAAATATCTTCACATGGCAAATGGGTTTAGCTTTCTCCTTCTTAAGGATAAAAAAAAATTGCTTCTGAAATCTTCTGCCTGATGTTTTATGAAGTGCTTCTCACCTCTATGAGGGATAAAATGAACATTTAAGGTGCAATCCATCAAAACAGCATTCTGATTGTCAGGCTGGAAGCTACAGGCTCTTGGTTGATTCTTTTACAATGACAAGCTTGTTTATAATATGCACAATGTATATAAGTAAATTAACCCTTTAAGGACCAATAACAATGTATTCTCACACACATACATGGGCCTAATTAATCACTGGTAGGATAAAAAGCTGTATTATAAAATGATAAAGAGTAAGAAATATATTAAAGGGATAGTAATACTTCGTTTTAACTTTATTTTATTTTGTAGGCATTAAAAAAACATGAAGAACGATATAAGTCTTATCTCTCAAACCTTTATGGTTTGAGAGATATTCACAAGCAAAGTTTCCCCTCCCGCCCCTTTTACCTAGTGTATGCCATCTCTTCTCAGATGTGGAATGCAGTCCATAGACCAGACAGATAACAGAAGGGGACAATCTTCTTCCTATGAGAACAATGAAATCCCTGCCTCCCTTGACAAGTTTTTCAGGTTTTTCCCTTATCTTAATTGAAGATTGTCCCTCTCTGCAATCTACCTGGGCACCTCCCTTCTGCTCTGGCTGAACAGTGTTACATCAGTAAAAGGGGAGGGAGGGTGATATTTTATAATTGAATTACTCTTGAACTACAACTCTGACAGAATTGAAATAACACTCTCCGAGGTCCAAATACTATGATGATTAATTAGAGCTGCTTTTGTTATGAAACATTACTATCCTTTTAAGGGTGGCTTCCTGGGTCCATCCAGTGGTGTCCCAAAACACATGGTGTTCAGCACCCAAATATAGCTTTTGTTTGAGATAAGTCCATTTCTCTCTCTAATTATTGATGCTTTAGCAGTTTGTACTGTATTATGTCAGTATCAAATATTCAGGATCCTTAATGGGTCTCAATGCCGTATGTGTTAGTCTAAGGGGGTCTTCATGTGTGTGATGCTCAGACTAAAGATTGCCCAATGTTAGCTGCCTGGTTTTTACTTTTCAGAGTGTCTCAATAAAAGTCTCAACAAAGAGGAAACAGACTGGTATTAATATGAATAACAAATACCAATAGATAAACAAAATAAGTAATACTGCTGAGTAGGCCTCAGTGAGCCAGATTCTAGGGTACGCTGGCTGAGGAGCGTGGCTAGCTGGCAGGGCTTCTCTAGGGAAACCTTGCTGCAGCCTAGGCCGTGGTAAAAATGCTGGCTGCAAAGCCAGATACCAGGATGACAACCATATATACAGCTACTATTCTATGAGACAGGAATCAGTAAATGAAACATACCAGCAGTACGGTTGCCTCTGTTGAAATACTGGAACGGAAAGAACCAGGAACCAGGAGCAGCTAAGTTGAAGCTTGAGCAGTTGAAGGGGTCGAACCCGATGGGAGGTCGATGAAGTTGAACTCGACGAGGTGGTCGATACAGTCGACAAAGTTGGTCAACAGAGTCAAACTCGACAAAAGTGGGAGCAGGAGAAACTCTGGAGTCGAAGGAAAAATGGTTGATAAGGTGTGTCGGTAACAAAGCAGGCAGAGATGGAACCAGGGATGAGACAGGTGTCACAGCGTACCTTAATTCCAGCGCCGCCGCATCAGGCGACGTTGGGTACTTGGGGCCTGGAATCACGCTTCTGTGTCATTTTGTAGGACACTCAGGGCATCAGGTTTTGGCATTTGGTGCCTTCAGCGGCCGCCCGTGTCCTCTTCCCATAAGACGCGGTTGCTCGTTTTGACGCTGGGTTGGAAACTGTAAAAGATGCATCTGTATCCCTATGCATCACTTTCGGGTGCGAGGCTGCATATTGACACAGGCCTCAGTCTTATGCTGTCTGGTCTGGTAGTCTCCATCTACCTACTTCCTGGCTGGGTTTAAAAGGGAACTGAATCCTGTCTCAGTTACCCTTACGTTGTTGTCCAGTGCAGTTCTAAGTTGTTTGTTCCTGATCTCCTGTGTATGACCGTGGCTTGTCTGACCATCCAATCTGGTGCTGACCTGTGGCTGTGTCTGACTATCCTCTGTGTGTGCTCCCTTATCTAGTGGACATCCAATCTGGTGCAGACCTGTGGCTCTGGCTGACTATCCGCTCCGTGTATGACCCTGGCTTGTCTGACTACCGAACTGGTGCTGACCTGTGGCTCTGGCTGACAATCCGCTCTATATATTGACCCAGGCTTGTCTGACTATCCAACCTGGTGCTGTCCAACTAGCCTCTCTGTGTTGCCTCCGGAATATTGGACATCCTATCTGGTGCAGACCTGTGTCTCTGGTGGACTCTAGCTTTACTGACTGCAGGCATGAGTCAGTAGTCTCCCTTGTTGCCTTCCCTTACAGGAGACGGTCTTCTCCTTACTGACTGCAGGTGTGAATCAGTCTTCTCCCTGGTTACCGTTCGGGTTTACGCTGTGCCTATCTGACATATGAGACTACCATTGGCTTCGGCCTAGTCTCTGCAGTCTGGGAACTTGGAGGCACCCTCCTATTTCTGATAGAGTCTCTGCCTCTTCGTTTACCCTTTGCTTCTTCCTGAGTCTTGCGATAGATATTTGCTATTTTATTATTTATTCTAATAAAGGTAAATTTTAACTATACTGTCTGACTCTTGGGTCTTCCTTGGTATCCATGACAACAGGAGAGAAGTCGAACAACATGGGTCAAAGCCAGTTGGACAATGACAGTCCACAAGGAGCAGGCAGAAGAGGAGTCTGTGAAATGGAGCCAAGGTCAAACCAGGACAGGATACAGAGCCAAATCAGGAGACATAAAAATGGAGACATAAAAATGAAGACATAAAGGTTTGGGAGATAAGACTTTTATCATTTTTAATGTTTTTTTAAGGGCTACAATATAAAATATATTTTTTTCAGGCAATACTATCCCTTTAAGGACCCATGATCGTCCTGGACCATCATGGCTTGTTATGCACTTAAGGACCCATGACGGTCCTGGACCATCATGGAATTCCGGGCTCCCTGCGCGGCTGCACGCGGATTAAAAAAAAATGCTCTGTTGTCCTTAAGTGACCGCCGCATGAGTGTGCGGCCGGTCCTTAAGGGGTTACTTAACACAGTGTGGGGGTTTCCCTGTGGTTGTCTTTTTTTACACATAGATCACTTTCATCCATTTACTGACTGGGCTTCTGTACTTGGATATGGGTGAATGGGCAGTTGTGCCCTTTTACTAGTGTTCTAGGGTAAATGACAGCTTTGATCTGTCCCCTAGATTTGACTGAGGCATACTGCCGTATCGGTCATCGTTTTGTCTTTTTCTTTCTGTGTTTTCCCCTTTTTTTTTCTCTTTTCCTTTTGTTTTTAATATTTTATTTTTCAAATGAACATGCTTGTGCATTCAAGGTTGAGTGGCTAGGAAGCACCGGACTTATGGTTTACTCTGCTATGTAATGTGGCAGAGCCCCTCGATGCCGGATGCTACTTTATCTCTCTTGTTTCATCTTCAGGTACACTTCGTTTGGAATTTAGCCTAGTTGTAATTTGCACATGTTGATTGTTAGTGGTGTAGGTCTGCGAACAACTGGAGAGGCAGGTTCGGAGACTCAGACTGCGTTGCAATGCAATGGCATCCCATGAGAACACACACGAATCCAGCAACACAGTCTATTCATATTCTATCCCTCTAAGGAAATCATGCACAAAGTAATTACCTATAAGCTGCCCACATTGATTAATAGGTTCCTACTTATCTCAGTTAATCTTGTTTTGATCAATGCATAAGACTGGCAGAGGTGGAACGTCCTGGACTCTTGTGTCTCTCGTGATTTAGGCATGTTTAGCACAGGAGCCTTGGGCTGTCTCTCATGTGCACTCCAGTGCAGAAATATGACCGATTTAATATGCTGTTTGAGTATATTAAAAGTATGTCCCTCTTGTAGGTTTTTCTCCCAATTTTGACCTAATTCAAGTTAATTTATTTCTCTTTTAATTTTCTTAAATTTTATTCATTTTACTATGCCTAGTCCTGTGCATTGTTAGTCGTAATTTGTGATTGTAGCTCACAACTACACTTGGGATCATGGGTATGCACTATATTGTTAATTAACTTCACAAGACTGTAAGTGACTTCACAGTACTGTTGGAACATCAACTTGGGTGCCCTTTTTTTCACTTAGGGTATATAGGAGGGTTATTTTCATTGTTCTGTTGACCTGAGGAAGGTTATACACATGTAATCAAAACATTGACACTATAAATTAACATTTGCCTTTTTTAATTTGAAGCCCTGGGAGTACTTTTCTTCAATAATCTATCTATCTATCTATCTATCTATCTATCTATCTATCTATCTATCTATCTATCTATCTTTCCTTTATATAAAACTAGAAAGAAGATGACTGTGATTCTGCAGACTGTGCTTTTACATCTAAATGAACCAAAATGAGGACAGACACTTCATTGCAATATTACTTAAAGGAGCAGTAAACTTTTTTTATGAAAAAATATATATTGTAGGGATTTTCCTATTGAGTAAAATAAGGGTACTCCCACTGCCGAGAGATTTATATTTCCAGAGTTATTACAGTTTAAACCCATGTTTTTTTACATTAGCAGTGCCCTCTAGTGGTCAAATTCTAATTAGATTTCCTGTTACATTCTAATGGAGAGGAAAGTCAGAAAAGTCAGAGACATACAGTTCTCCATAGAATGTGATAGAAACTGCTGAGTCACTTCCTGTCAGTCAGAACTATCAGGAAGTAAACACAGTAAATTCACTTCCTGTCAGTTAGAACTATCAGGAAGTAAACACAGTAAATTCACTTCCTGTCAGTTAGAACTATCAGGAAGTAAACACAGTAAATTCACTTTCTTATTATTTGAACTGCTATAAATGTTAAATAAAACATCTGACAGCGATGGGAGTGACCTTGTTTTATTCAGCAGGAAATGCTCTATAAAATATGTGTTTTCATAAAAAAAGTTTACTGCTCCTTTAACCCTTTCGCGACACAGGACGTACATGTACGTCCTGTGTGGCTGTCACTTAGTGACAGAGGACGTACATGTACGTCCCGGAAATCCGGCTCCCCGCGCGGCTGCACGCCGTTCGGGGACTCCGGATTCTTTTAGACAAAAAAAAAAAATGTTAGACGGGCGTTAAGTGACGGCCGCGTCTGCACGCGGCCGTCACTAAGGGGTTAAACTTCCTATCCATAAACACAAGAGGAGGAGGGCTGCTGTGCTGTGTGATGTGTGTGCGTGGACCTTTCTTTTCTAATTTATATATACCGTCTTTCCATTAACACCAAGATGAGCAAGACTGTTGCACATAACCACTGTGCTTTTTACCTCTAGATGAACTGAAATGAGTGAAGACAGCTAATTTCTATTTTATATGTACACCCTTTCCATGAACCCAATCAGAGGAGGACTGCTGCACATTCCCCACTGCTGCACATTCCCCACTGCTGCACATTCTCTCTGTGTTTTTATCTCTAGATAAACTGCAATAAGTATAGACAGTTCATTTCTATTTTATATATACTTTCTTTCCATGAACTCAAGAGCAGCACTGCTGCACATAACCATTGTGTTTTTATCGCTAGATGAACTGAAATGATCAAGGTCAGTTTATTTCTATATTATATACACAGCACCTTTCCATAAATCGAAGTGGAGATGCACTATGGCAGATACTCGCTGTGCTCTTTTCTAGATGAACTTATACGAGTAAGAAGAGTTCATTTCTATTTTATATACACTTCCTTTTCTTAAACCCAAGTAGAAGTGGACTAATATGCACTCAATGCTTTTAGCTCTTGATTAATTACATAGTAACATAGTAGATAAGGCTGCAAACAGACATGCGTCCATCAAGTCCAGCCCATGCCAAAAACACCCCTGTTGATCCAGAGGAAGGTAAAAAAAAAAGCCCTCTGGAGCCATTTCCGGTCTAGTCCCAAGCGTGTGTGTATGGGGGACATTATTCCAATTGGTAGTCAAATAGTTCCCCGGATCAATATCCTATTTGCTTTGAAGCCATCTGTCATAATTGTCAATATTGTTCTGTGCTAGATAGGCATCCATTGCTTTTTTGAATGCAGTTGCATTATCTGCAAGCACAACATCCCGAGGCAAAGAATTCCATAGCCTTACCGCCCTTACTGTAAAGAATCCCTGCCTTTGTTTTAGTCGCCTTTCCTCTAGTCTTAATGGATGACCCCTTGTTCTTAGCTCAGCTCTTTGCATAAATAATTCATTGGATAGTTTGTTGTATTGACCTTGAATGTATTTGTAAATGGTAATCATATCACCCCTTAGAAGTCTCTTCTCTAATGTCAACACGTATCAAGTATATTTTATTAATTTATTTAAAGGTTATAAAATTAATTAATTAAAGCCAGTGACAAAGTCTCACTCATGCAATTAAAGTCCTGTGAATTCATGATTAAAGTTTTTAAAATATCAGCTTTTCCATACTTTGTGTTGATATTCTATATAACATGAAACCTAATACAATTAAAGGAAATAATTTAGGGGAGGGTGTTAAGTTAAGAGTAATAGCTTTATTTAATGTAACCCTTTTATGTTATTTAGATTTACCTGATGAGTTGACCAAGGGTACTCCCACTGCTGGCAGTTGCTTTATTCAAAAGTTATAATTGTTCATACCGCAAGGAAGTGAGTGTCAGCTTAATCACGTCTTGAAAGTTCAAACTGTCATAAGCTGAGGAAGCTGTCGCTATCAAATTGTGTAGAGAACATTGATAAGGAAAGAAAACAAGCCTCAAATATATATATAGTAAATAATAAACGGCACACACTGGATTTCTTGAGGAAGGCAAAATCAGAGTAAAAATGCAGTTTTTATTGTAAAGTGAACGTTTCGACCAAAAGCACAGGATTTTTACTCTGATTTTGCCTTCCTCAAGAAATCCAGTGTGTGCTGTTTATTATTTACTATATCAGTGTTCTTTCATTAATTGCACCCCGGTAAATGATTTTATTATCTGGAGTGAGGCCATTTCTATCTCATATATAATGTGACATAAGTACTCTTTAATGTTTTGTACCTTATGTCTTGGGGTCAGCCATCTAGGTTGTAGAGACACTTCACACACAGGAGAAGGATAATTAAGTCTTTGCCTGTTTGTCTCCAATTGGTGAGCCAGCAGCATCACAAACAAATCCAACAAAACCAAATCCTTGCTCTACTGAGCACTAACTAAACACATCAGCATGACTCCTAACATTTCAAATGGCCAAAGAGGGACTCTTTGTTTTAGGAGGCATGTCTGGGGGAGTGGCCAGCAGGCAGGGCATTACAGATCATTTTTGTTATTTTATGAATTATGACAGCACTGCGTAACTGAATAAATGAGTTAGAGCTCGGTCAAAGTATTATATTTACATAGATTCATTTATAAACAAGAATACAAACATTAATGTGAGTTTTATTGGTGTGGAGCAATGTGATACACTTATATACACACCACACAGTCTGATCTCCTAAACACAGGGACACCAGGGTGATACACTTATATACACACACCACACAGTCTGATCTCCTAAACACATGGACACCAGGGTGATACACTTATATACACATCACACAGTCTGATCTCCTAAACACAGGGACACCAGGGTGATACACTTCTATACACACCACACAGTCTGATCTCCTAAACACAGGGACACCAGGGTGATACACTTATATACACACCACACAGTCTGATCTCCTAAACACAGGAACACCAGGGTGATACACTTATATACACACACCACACAGTCTGATCTCCTAAACACAGGGACACCAGGGTGATACACTTCTATACACACCACACAGTCTGATCTCCTAAACACAGGGACACCAGGGTGATAAACATATATACACACCACACAGTCTGATCTCCTAAACACAGGGACACCAGGGTGATAAACTTATACACACCACACAGTCTGATCTCCTAAACACAGGGACATCAGGGTGATACACTTATATACACACACCACACAGTCTGATCTCCTAAACACAGGGACACCAGGGTGATAAACTTATACACACACACCACACAGTCTGATCTCCTAAACACAGGGACACCAGGGTGATACACTTATATACACACCACACAGTCTGATCTCCTAAACACAGGGACACCAGGGTGATACACTTCTATACACACCACACAATCTGATCTCCTAAACACAGGGACACCAGGGTGATACACTTCTATACACACCACACAGTCTGATCTCCTAAACACAGGGACACCAGGGTGATGCACTTATATACACACCACACAGTCTGATCTCCTAAACACAGGGACACCAGTGTGATACACTTATATACACACCACACAGTCTGATTTCCTAAACACAGGGACACCAGGGTGATACACTTCTATACACATCACAGAGTCTGATCTCCTAAACACAGGGACACCAGGGTGATGCACTTATATACACACCACACAGTCTGATCTCCTAAACACAGGGACACCAGGGTGATACACTTATATACACACCACACAGTCTGATCTCCTAAACACAGGGACACCAGGGTGATACACTTATATACACACCACACAGTCTGATCTCCTAAATAGATGGATTTGGGCCTCAAAAAGGAGCTGCCCCTCCTAAGAGGGATACTTGGAATTCATTGTGATATTAATTCACACACTCATTGTACGTTATGTGTGCTCCCCAAGTTGTTCACCCCTGTACCCTCTTCTCCCTTTACTATTCAGACTTGTGCCCGAGGAGTATCCAGTGCACTGCTTGCAATTCCTTAGACACCTCTCTGGCATTGAGATGGTGAAAAAACTCACATCCAAACAGCGCTACTAGAATCAGCCCAGCGTTGATGTTCTACTTGAGAGGGAAAAAGACCAGGGAGCTGGGTCACTTCTCATTGGCTGTTCACTGTTACAAATGTCTCTTTACTGAATGACTCCCCAGTTCCTTTTTCACTTACAAACAAAACAAAAGAAGGATGAGCAGTACTACCTTTACAATCATTCCTGTTACCCGAATCCATTCAAAGCCGCAGAAGCTATGCACTGGAGGTCAGAAGCCAGGAAGTGACTCACCAGCGTGCGTGTGTACCCTATACTATGTTTTGGTGCGCATGAGCAGTCATTACCTTTGACTGTGCTTACTCTCTCTACCCTTCATGTGAGTATGTTATACCACTCGCTGTATGTTCACATCTCCCCCACCCCCTGCTCTTGACATGGTGAGGGAGGCTTTAAAGGGATAGTAATACTTCGTTTTATCTTTATTTTATTTTGTAGGCATTAAAAAAACATGAAGAACGATATAAGTCTTATCTCTCAAACCTTTATGGTTTAAGAGATATTCACAAGCAAAGTATCCCCCCCCATTCAGCCACATCAGAAGGGAGGTGCCCAGGTAGACTGCAGAGAGGGACAATCTTCAATTAAGATAAGGGAAAAAGCTGAAAAACTTGTCAAGGGGGGAAGGGCTTTCATTGTTTTCATACAAAGAAGATTGTCCCCTTCTGTTATCTGTCTGGTCTTACAACCAGATTCACATCTGAGAAGAGATGGCTTACACTAGGAAAAAGGGGCAGGAGGGGAACTTTGCTTGTGAATATCTCTTAAACCATAAAGGTTTGAGAGATAAGACTTGTATCATTCTTCATGTTTTTTTACTGCCTACAAAATAAAATAAAGTTAAAACGAAGTATTACTATCCCTTTAAGGGTCTATATTATGCCACTGACTGAGTTGTAGATATACATTTTAAATTGAATACATCAAAACTTGTGACAAGTAGGGGTGGAAGTTGGAACATTACTGTGAGCGGGCAGGACTGCGGGATTGGGCCCCAAAATTGGGTTTGTCCCGCATAAATCGGGACAGTTGGGGGCTATGAATCAGCTTCTGACTGTATATGGACTGCTAGTCATTTTGCAAGCTTAGAAAAATAAAGCAGCACAGTCTACCAGGTTCAAATAAACTCACAAGTTGCAGGCTTTTAGAGGTTAATTCCTTCTCATGGAACTCAAACAAAACAGAACATGGCTTAGATGCACTAAATGTTGATGTGGTGTCGGTATGATCGAGTTGATGTGTTGGAATCACTCTGACAATTCGATCTGCACACTCATCGACATATTCACAAAAATTGTCGGATGGGAGGGGAAGGTTGGAGGAGGTCCCTATTAGCATACAGGATTTTCGATGTGCTGTCGGTGTGGAAGGGATCTCCTCCCCTCACACATCACCAACACTACGTCAATTCTGTACAACATTCTCTGTGCTTCCCTACCCAGCCAGTAGGGGGACGCAGACAAGGCTTTCAGCACCATGGACAAGGTTAGGTATATATGACATTTACTTGAACGGTACTAACGAAGTACAGTCATGTAACCTAATTTATGATTGAACAGTGTCTATAAAAACTTTCTATATTTACTGGGATATTAATAGTGGTATTGCATCAATATTTGAGTTGTGGGATTTTAAGTCGAACTATAAGCCAATTAGGCTCAGAAATAATTTTATTTAAAAAAATATGATGTTATATAGGTATACGGTAACTCAAGGGTTAATATCATCTCACAGTATTAACAGCAGTGTCTCTTTAACGTATGGGTCTATGGAATAAAATGGTTAACATCCTGGGACATGACTGTGAATTATATGGCCCTTGAGACACACAGTTTTCAAATTAAATCGAAAATAAGAAATATATTAGTGGTGTGCACAGATTTCTGAGGGTTCTGTCTGTCAGCTATGTCATTATTATACGTGAAATTAAGGATCCCGTATAGTTCTATAATCTATATTTGATTTTATTTCTGAGCAGATAGCTTTCAAGATATTGATATCTAGCCAATGAGACTGCTCCAGCCTACAGACAGAAAGCCTCCATCATCGGAGGAGGCTGGCTAAAGGGAGGGGAATGGAGGCAGAGTTACAGACTGCGGGTATAGAGCCGTACCCACAGTCTATCCAGAAGTGCAGTCTAGAAATGTAAATTTTCGCCAATTTAGGATAAAAAAATAAATATTCATGAATGCTGTCTAATCGCTAGGTAATCTACTGTTTAACACATATTTGTACTGGGGTGATAGATCCCCTTTAATATGTTAAGTAGTCTCATGCTCTCTGCCTGCTTCATTTTGAAAATGAAACTTCCAGCAACTGTCATGTCCACCTCCATCGACATGACATCCAGGACCTATTGTAGGTGTTCTCTGCTGAACCAAGAAGCAAGGATAAATTTTATGGGCGCCACTGGGCGTTTTTTCATCATAGCAAGGTAAGTGCGGGTTGTTGCGAGGACATTTTAGTTCTCCTTTAAGAGCCACTAGCTGAAACGATTTTGTGTCCCTTTAAATTTATGCTGATAACATTTAAAAAAAAAAAAAAAAGGAAATAGTTACCTAAGCTCATCTTTATTTTGACAGAAGACTGTTAGCAAAGGACACACAGTCAGTGTCCTGCTGGGCTTATCCAGGCAGAAAACGCTTCCTCCTCCCAAAGCCATCAACCCGATCACCCGGCAGAAATAATCTAAGAGCTTTTTCTCGTAAAATGTCCTGAAATAATGGAAATGGAAGATTGCAAAAACTCATATGAAGACAAGTAATTTAGGTCTGAGAAGTGAAATCATCCATTCGAGAATTAGCCCAGTGGCATCTAGGTTATTATGACGGTGGGTAAAAATGGAACAAACATTTTTCACTGTATAACTACAACATTAAGTGACTGCTAACATCTCATATTAATAAACCTCCATTACCTTAATATGGACAGAAAATTCTAAAGGTCTCTATGAATTATGTCTTATAGCTTTTGTTCAAGAGTTAACCTCTTTAATCATTTGTAGAAAACACATCCATAGAGGCAGACATGACAGTTGCTGGCAGCTTTTTCAAAGTAAAGTAGGCAAAACGCATGAGCCTAGGTAACCCTTTAACCCCTTAACGACCCTTGACGGTCATAGTACATCAAGGGTCGATTTGACTTAACGACCGATGACGTACTATGACTGTCATCGAATTCCGGGCTCCCCCCGCGGGGAATCCGGAACGCAACAGAGCAATAAAAAAAAATTGCTCCGTGGTCGTTCAGTCGGGTCACGGTGCGGATTCCCCGGTCCTTAAGGGGTTAAAGTAGCAGTAAACTTTTTTAATGAAAACCCATGTGTTATAGGGATTTTCCTGCTGAGTAAAACAAGGGCACTACCGCCGCTGTCAGTTGTTTTATTAAAATACTAGTATGAAAGCTCGTATACACGGGCTAAAGTGCACCCAGATGCCCCTGAGCCGGGAGAAGAGACAGGACGTGAGCCGTCCGGAGCGGGGCAGCGAGTTCGGCGAGTCTCTACTGCCCATGACTGCAGTCATGCTCAGTAGAGACTCGCGAACGCGCTGATCCTTATGGGGGAGCTCCAGACGGCTGACAGCGAAACTCCCTGAGTATGAAACCACACATGCACAGTAGCGACTCTCTACTGCGCATGTGCGGTTACTGCTCACAGTGAGCGACGCATTCTACCACTTTATGTTAATAGGATTATAACAGATTCAAAGTCTCCTGAAAGTTCTTACTGAAAGCATGACTCAGCAGTTTCTATCACATTCTATGGAGAACTGTTTGTCAGTGACTGTAGAAATATGCTTCTCTCGGCAGTGGGAACATCCTTATTTTACTCAGCAGGAAAAGCTCTACAAAATATATATTTTTCATTAAAAAAAAGTGTTTACTGCTCATTTAACCCTTTTGGTGCCAGAAAGTTATCCAAAGCATGAGGGGGTTACAACACATTGCAAACCCATTTGGCCCTTAAAGGTTAGGTCAGTGGTTCTCAATCTTTTTTTGTTCGGGGCACCCCTAACACGTAATATAGAACATTCGGGGCACCCCTAACATATTTAATGTAATTTATCAAGGGCATAATGAAGGTACAATGCATAAATAAACAGTTATTATTAGGTCTTACAATCATAATAACAAAAGGAAACATAATGTGCATAACAATTTCTATAAATCTTTATTTAAAAGTCCATTTTTGTTAGTCTTCATAGAAAACATGGGGCACCCTAAGTTGATGTCGGTGGCACACCAAAGTGCCACAGCACCCTGGTTGAGAATCACTGCGGTTAGGTTTACCATGTGCAGTGAGAAGTGTCTGAGATCCTGTCGCTTTTGAACAAAGCCATTAAGATTTTCTGGTCATAGTAAGGTAAATGTTTGGGGGGCCTGCTTTTATTCAGTGACATAGTAAACTTTGGGAATACAAAGCTTTGTAATGAATTGATCTGGCCTTAGTTATAATTATGTATTGCACTGGTAGTCTTAAAGGAGCAGTAGATATTTTTATGAAAAAATATACATTGTAGGGTTTTTCCTGTTGTGTAAAATAAGGGTACTCCCACGTCTGAGAGAGACGTATTTTAAGAGTTATTACAGTTAAAACCTGTGTTTTTTTACATTAGCAATGCCTTCTAGTGGTCATGTTCCAATTAGTTATTCTATTACATTCTAAACGGGAGGTGAGTCACTAACAAACTAAACAGTTCTCTATAGAATGTGATAGAAACTGCTGAGTCACTTCCTGTCAGAACTATCAGGAAGTAATCAGACTGTAAATTAATTTCTAGATTGTTTGAACTGTTATAACATTTGAATAAAACAGCTCACAGCAGTGGGAGTGATCTTGTTTTACTCAGAAATAAAAGCTCTATAACATATAGGTTTTCATAAAAAAGTTTACTGCTCCTTTAAAATGAGAGTAATACTTAATATGTAAAAAAAATATATATATTGTAGGGTTTATGCAACTGATTACAACATGGGTACTCTCACTGCTGAGATGTGTTGTATTAAAAAATTATTGCAACTCAAACTTGAATTATGTTTGGTGCAATATCTCAAAGGCCTGAAATTTCACAGTGACGCTGCTGGTATACAGTCTTATATATGGTCAACTGATCAGAGCTGTCCATAAGGTGATGTAACAACAGCACCACTGTACAATTTCAGGCCACTGAGATGCTGCACCGAAAAAAAATTCAAGCTTGACCTGCAATAATTTTTTAATAAAACACCTCTCAGCAACGGGACCACCCATATTTTCTAGGGAGGATAGGCTGTACATTGCTCTGCAATGCGTTGCTTACCCCTCTGGCACTCAAAGGGTTAAATATTAAGTCTTACTGTCCCTTTAACCTTTTAAGGACCAGAGTTATATGAAATTCATTAAGTAGGCTCATGCCTACAATATTACATCAAGGTAAAAATTAGCTATTACTATCCCTTTAAGGTATACTGCCCTTTAAAGGTATAGTAATACTTTATTATTACTATCCCCCATTTTGTAGATATTTGCAAAATAAGTTAATAGCCCCCAGGTTCATCTCTCAAATCTTTATGGTTTGAGAGATAACCGAAGACAAAGTTCTCCCCTCCCTCCCCCTTCCCGGAAGTCAGCGTTGTACTGACTGCAGGGATATCCGGTCTGACTTTCATCAGGCGGCTCTGCAGCAGAGCCGCGATCGCGTTAGTGAAAAATAATTATTTCACTGAAACTGTCTTCTACGTGTGCTTGCAAACCAAGAACAAACCAAGAGAAGACCGTTTCAGTGAAATAATTATTTTTCACTAACGGGATCTCGGCTCAGCTGCAGAGCCGCAAGCCTGTCGTACGACAGACTTCCACTGCAGTCAGTACAACGCTGACTTCAGGGAAGGGGGAGGGAGGGGGGAACTTTGCCTTTGGTTGTCTTTGAGAGATGAACCTGGGGTCTCTTAAATAATTTTACAAATATCTACAATATGGGGGATAGTAATAATAAAGTATTACTGTACCTTTAAGATTGCATTGGCTTTGTTCGTTAACCCTCACATTGCGCACCCCTCTGGCACTCAAAGGATTAATTCACTGGATGGTTCTCACTGTAAGCTGACCTCTCAGGCATGCAGTGGATTAAAGGGAATCCATCATCATACAATAATTATAACTGAATTATTTTTTCATAATGAGTTCTCCTTGGCAGTAACCTTATTATGTCTCAGGTGTCTGGATATTGGAACAAGCTTCCCATAGAGTGGAACTAAAAATTCATAATAACTCGGTGATTTTGAAAGGGATTTAACAAATCAGCTCTATTTATGCTAGCCGTTATTTATTTAAATCTATATTTATCCTTATTTATTTGTCATTGTATGCAAATTAGGCAGTATTGGCTGGCAACGTCTGGTGTGTCAAATACTAACTTTCTACTTTCCCTACCAACTGTCACTTCCTACCAGGCAGATACTAACATTCCATTCTCCCTTCCGACTGCCACTTCATACCAGAAAGTACTGGCTAATGAGCATAAACTGAAAACATATATAACGCTAATAATCTCATACACTATAGTTTTAAATAAAGAAGGACTGACATAAATATGATTGTGAAAGCTCTTTCAAGATCAAAAAGTCAATATAAATTGTTAGTTTCACTTTAAGTTGCTTCTTTCTGAATATTTAGCTAGAATATTTTAATGTGTGGGCATTCTCGATGTTTGCTAGGAGACTTCTTGTTTATTAACCCTTGGAGTGCCAGAGAGGTATCCAACACAATAAGTTGGATATCTCTTTAGCACTCAAAGGATTAACGGGGCCTCACCTTGTTTTCCCCTTCATTCAAATGCTGTGGTAGGAGTCAGGCTGTCCTAGGTGCCTATCCTAACATTGTTACTGTTTATACCACAAAAAAAATAAAGGGATAGTAATACTTCGTTTTAACTTTATTTTATTTTGTAGGCATTAAAAAACATGAAGAATGATATGTCTTATCTCTCAAACCTTTATGGTTTGAGAGATATTCACAAGCAAAATTTCCCCCTCCCGCCCCTTTTACCTAGTGTAAGCCATCTCTTCTCAGATGTGGAATGCAGTCCATAGACCAGACAGATAACAGAAGGGAACAATCTTCTTCCTATGAGAACAATGAAAGCCCTGCCCCCCTTAACAAGTTTTTCAGGTTTTTCCCTTATCCTAATTGAAAATTGTCCCTCTCTGCAGTCTACCTGGGCACCTCCCTTCTGCTCTGGCTGAGCACTGTTACATCAGTAAAAGGGGCGGGAGGGGGACACTTTGTCATTGAATTACTCTGGAACTACAACTCTGACAGAATTGAAATAACACTCTCCAAAGTCCAAATACTATGATGATTAATTAGAGCTGCGTTTATTATGAAACATTACTATCCCTTTAAAGGTCTTTTAGACATCTCCAATGCACTACTATGCAATACGTTAGAGACATTATTAGCCAAGAGATTCATTGTCTGAGTGACAGATAAGTATCTAACACATTTCTAATGCTATGTTCCGTCAATTCCCAGACATATTATATAACGTATTTTTTTCCTCTATTTCCGCCATATCCATCAAAGAGAAAAAAACAGTCTTATAAATGAGTGTAATTTAATCTACAGTAATAATGTAAGGTATGTTCAGAAAAAAAACAAACCTTTTTGTCTGATTTCCATCATTTTTTTCCTCCAAAATAAAAATGGTCTAAAATTGGAGAAGACAAATTAAAGTACTATCAACACATAGAAATGAGAAATAGTAACATGGTGTTAATTGGAAAAAAGTCTTTCTTTGAAAATGTTAATTTTATGGACAAAATTAAAGATACTCTTTAAAGTCGGAATTTTTAAAGAGGATCTATCACCTCTACAAATGTAAGGCTTATTATGTAGAGTACATATAGATAATGCTGAAAACTTTATTGATTTTTAAAAGCAAAACAAAACACTATTTAGGTTAAAATGATAGCTTATAGAGTACCCTGCACCCTACTTCCACATACACTTCTGTTGCCGCAGATTGCCGAACTGCCCCTGCTCCCTTCCCACTACCCATCCTCCTCCAATGACGGAGGCTTCTGTCTGTAAACTGGAGCGATCTCTTTGGCAGAGATCGATATCTAGCCAATGAGATCGCTCCAGCTTACAGACAGACAGCTTCCGTCATCGGAGGAGGCGGGGTAATGGGCAGGGAGCAGGGGCAGTGCAGCAACAGACGTGTATGCAGGGCACTCTATAAGCTATCGTTTTAACCCCAATAAGAGGTTTTTTTTTTTTTTTTTAAATCAGTAACATTTTCAACATTATCTATATTAACTCTACATAATAAGCCTAACTTTTGTAGGGGTGATAGATCCCCTTTAAGGGCAATATTCATCAAGCTCATCTTACTGCCATTTTTAATTCTTTATGACACACTAGTTTTAAAGCCTGTGTACACGGGCTAACACTGGCGGCGCTACAGTCAAGAGCAGTACTGACTGCCCAAACACGCTGCGGCTGATATGGAGCGGGGCGCTCTAAATGAATTCGGAGCACCCCGCTCCGTACCAGCCACATCGTGGGCAGTCTGTACTGCGCATGACTGCATCATGCGCAGCCGTCTCTACTGCACATGACGGCTTCTGACAAACATACTTTTATAATATAGGATTTTCAAAAGTTACGGATTTACTTCTAAAAATACTGTCCTTCTTTTACCAACTCATGATCAGCCAATTTTTTATATTATGATGACTGAACATCCCACTCAAATAGTAGTAAAGCTTTATCATGAAAGATATATATTGTAAGGTTTTTCCACTAAACGAAGAGGCTTTTTTTCCCCCAAAGTTATCATCGTTTGTTTTACATATCACATTGCCACCATAGCGTACAGACGGTTCATCTGAAGTTCACCTGCTGACCAGACAGTTTTTCTGTTGCATTCTATGGAAGAGGTTGACCTATAATGAAATAGTGTGACAGTTTGAGCTACAGTAACTTTTGAACAAAGCAACTGCCACTTGCATTCAGAAGGAAAAGTCTTTTATTATATGTTTTTTTCAAAGAGGCTTTAGAGACCTCTCTAGCATTCAAATGGTTAAATGCCCATTTAAAGGAATGATGTTTTATGAAAAATATGTATTGTAGGACTTTTTATGCCGAGGAAGACAAGGTTACGCGTACTGCTGAGATATACATTATTTACAAGTTATTAAAGGGATAGTAATTTTTTCAAGATAAGATATTGTATGTATTAAATAAATAAACAAAACCATCTATGTATTTTTGCCATAATGTGCATAGTTTAGGAGTAATTTTTCTAACGTTTACCCACCCTGCCCCTTTTATCGATGTCACCGCTCAAGCTTCATACTTGGATTCTGGTCTGTGGACCGGACGGATCGTCTGAAAAGCCGAAATAGGAGTGGATACCAAGGAAATCTTCATGACGACAGTATAAAGAGTGGGCATGGTTTGAGGCAATAGACCATCGTCATGAAGATTTCCTTGGTATCCACTCGTATTTCGGCTCTCCAGACGATCCGTCCAGTCCGCAGACCAGAATCCAAGTCTGACAGCTTGAGGGGTGACTTAGATAAAAGGAGCAGGAGGGCTAAACTTTAGAACGCAATTACTCCTAAACTGTGCAAGTTATGGCAAAAATACATAGATGGCTTCTTTTATTTCTTTAATACATACAATATCTTATCTTGCAAAAATTAAGTATTACTATCCCTTTAACAATAGGAGATAATGTCTCTATTTAGTGTTTGGAGAGTTTTGCAGTCAATGACAGAATGACTCTATATAATTTTATTCAGAAGGTATGCAATATTTGAAATCAGTACATAATTAAATTATAGTGATTTAAATCTGGGATTCTATTCCAGTTAGTCTCTAAATTTGATTATTATATATGGTATAAGGGAATTGTCAGAGGACCTAGCTTAATATTTAAGCTAATTCACCTAACAATATACCTTAAACCTCATTTAGCATAGCATATACAGTTCTGGGGCGGGAGGTATTCATATACACTGCTGCCAACTGTATTCTATTAATTGTAAGGATCAATTAACCTTTTCTATGCTGCTGAGTGCAATTATTGTTATATAATACCTCTGTGTGGTTAAACCTCTAATTGCTGGCAATCATAAGGTTGATAATTGTGGTTTGATTTACTGTACATTTATTGTACTTGCTGATCACTCATTTATATCATTGTTGCTTACACTTTATATATATATATATATATATATATATATAATATTGTACTTTAATAAATTATATATATTTTTGCACAAATATGTGGGATTGATTATTTTATCAATTCTTTACTGTGAAGCAGCGTGTCAATACCTAATGAAGTGTAAAGTTCTCAAAATTATTTTCTATTGTCATTTATCTATTTATGCAAAGATATCCAATGTGATTGGTTCTCTTGTCTTAACCCTTTGGATACCTTCATCATAATTAGTTGGACAGCATCACCTAGTGGTCCCTTTTTTTAATTATCATTTTGATTAAAGAGAAAAAGACAAGAAATCAAACCAGTGTGTATGTGTGTGTGTATATATATGATTTTTTTTCTTAATAAAACATTAATATGCCTTTAAGGAAAGTGGGGGTTTACTATTTGGAGTGATGTCTTCATTTAACCCCTACGTTACCGGAATGGTGTGTTGCACAACCTTGTAGTCTTTAAAAGGTTCAAAATAAAAGCAAACTCATTTTGAGGCAAAGATATTTCAAATTATATTTGACTTCCGTTAGATTAACTTTTAGTCTAACAATCTTTCAAAAGTAGTACTTGCACGGACAAATTTCGCGAAGCCAAGACTGTATTTACGACAAGTGTATTACATAATGTCTCTCTGTAAAGCTATTTCCTCAACACTTTCATTTGGCTCAATAAATCCTGAGAAACAAATTACACTGTCCTTTGCCCATTCTTGTTTCTTGGCTTAAGTTGTAAATATGTGTATGATATTTCCTCTCCTGCAAATGATAAATGTCTCCTGGGAGGCCTCTTCACATACTAAGTATATTTAGGACGGCCGCAAGGAACAAGTGATGGGTCTCAAAGGTATTCAGGGCTTTGCTGTATTTTTCAACAGATTCTGATTTTTTTTTTATATCTAGCTCCAATTTAAAACGAAATTTAATAAAAAAAATATTTATGGCACTAGTTTTTATGAAACATACTTTTGAAGTAGTTTCTTTTAGATGTTGGATTTTAGTAGAGCCAAGAAGACAAAAATGAGAAGCACTTTTCACTGTAGGATTGTCAGAGCTGAAATCAAATTTCAGGTCCACTAGGAAAACCAGTCTAGGCTCCCCTAACTCTACACAATCAGACTGCGCCACCAATAACGTCACATCTCCAAGCAGTGATAAAATGAAAACACAGTACTTAGAGTTCTTCAGTTAAAATCAAGTCATATCTCTCTAGCGATGTAGGCTGGACAGGGCAACAAACAGGTGGCAAGTGCAGAAGAGCTGTGCTGCTTTCAATCTGACCAACGCATTTCACATATGGAAAGCTTAATCCTTATTAGGATTAAGCTTTCCATACATGAAACAGAGTGGGAAGAAGAAGTGGAAGGGAAAAAACAGTGTAGGCTTCGCTAACTCTACACAACCAGACTTATGACTGTACCACCAATAACTTCACATCTCCAAGCAGTGATAAAATCAAAACACAGTACCTAGATTTCTTCAGTTAAAATCAAGTCATATCTCTCTAGCGATGTAGGCTGGACAGGGCAACAAACAGGTGGCAAGTGCAGAAGAGCTGTGCTGCTGTTGATTTTGTCAACGCGTTTCACATATGGAAAGCTTAATCCTTATTAGGATTAAGCATTCCATACATGAAACAGAGTGGGATGAAGAAGTGGATGGGAAAAAACAATCTAGGCTCCCCTAACTCTACACAACCAGGCTTTTGACTGCACCACCAATAACATCACATCTCCAAGCAGTGATAAAATCAAAATACAGTACCTAGATTTCTTCAGTTAATATCAAGGGCGAGATGTTCAGAAAGTGGTGATAACTGAAATTGTCTGTAATCAGAATAAAAAAGTTCTTACACCATGATCCGTCAATTCTCAGACGTTTCCGTCATTTTTTGTATCCAATTCCATCTCCGTCAAAGGGAAAAAGCCGTCTTAGTGGGTGTGGCTTAGTCTTCCGTCATAATGTAAGGTATTTTCAGAAAAAAATATTCGTTTGAACGTCATTTTTTTGTCTGATTAACGTCATTTTTTCCCGACATAATAAAAATGGTCTAAACTTGGAGAAGAAAATTTTATTTCAAAGACAAAAAAAGTCTTTTGTTTCTTTGAAAATGTTCGTTTCAAAGACAAATTGAAAAACAATTTTTAAGATCTTCTTACCGTCATTTTTAATTCTTTAGATGAATTTTCAAACGTGACGGACTTACTTCTGAAAATATCGTCCTCCTTTTACCGCCAACTCACGATCCGACAAGTTTTTCATTATGACGACTTTTTGAACATCTCGCCCCAAGTCATATCTCACAAGGCTGTATGACAGGGCAACAAACAGGTGACAAGTGTAGATGAGCAGTGCCGCTGTCTATCAGATCAACGTGTTTTGCATACAGAAAGCTTAATTCTGATCAGGATCAAGCGTTCCATACACGATATACATTGATCAGATCGACAGCGGCACTACTCTATTATACTTACCACCTGTTTTTACCCTGTCATACAGCATACATTCCTAGAAAGATATGACATGATTTTCTTGTTTGTTGTTGAATCAGTCCCCTAACTCTAACCCATCCCCCCTCTCACACATTTCCGTCCCCAAATCTAGAAATTGTTTCCTGCATGTACTCTTAGCTTTTAACATACAAACACAGCAAAAACTGGGGGATAGAAATGAGGCAATTTTGTCACAAAGGGGGTGGAGCTTAATCATGGGGGGGGGCTGATGTGTCATAAAGTGCGCCGGAAGTGGACAGAACAGAGTGGGAAGGAAAAGAAGTGGGCGGGAAATGGAAAACAGGGTAGGAAAGAGGAGAAGTATACAGATTTTCTTAACAAACTCTCCACCACTAGAGAATCAGCCTCTGTTCCCGGAGACCCGGTAATTCACTGCAGATCAGGGCAGATCCGGAGAGTTCCCAGCGATGTGCTGCAGCAGAAATGCCTGAGTCCTGTCTGTTAAATACAGCTTACATAGCAGTCAGTGCTATATGGATAGTGTTATATCGGTTGGTAGGGGATGATGGGAGTTGTATTTTCAGATTCTCTATATGTTTCCTAAGAACTAAATTCTACTCTTAGAAATAACCTGTGAAGGCACTCATTCATGATTTATGCAGAACTACCCGTAATCCCATTACCATAGGAAGCTTGCTATGAATCTCAGACATGCGGTATTCTCAGTAATCCCACCAAGATTTGATAACATAACTTTTGAAGAGGACTGATTACTTATCTCTTTATGATAGCTGTCTTTGATCTTGTCACTCACTACAATCTATACTATACTATATAGACATACAATACATAATATATCATACCTTAAAGGGATAGTAATGTTTCATAATAAAAGCAGCTCTTATTAATCATCATAGTATTTGGAACTTGGAGAGTGTTATCTCAATTCTGTCAGAGTTGTAGTTCAAGAGTAATTCAATGATAAAGTATCCCCCTCCTGCCACTTTTACTGATGTAACACTGCTCAGTCAGATCAGAAGGGAGGTGCCCAGGTAGACTGCAGAGAGGGACAATCTTCAATTAAGATAAGGGTTTAACCTGAAAAACTTGTCAAGGGGGCAGGGCTTTCATTGTTCTAATAGGAAGAAGATTGTCCCCTGCTGTTATCTGTCTGGTCTATGGACTGGATTCCACATCTGAGAAGAGATGGCTTACACTAGGTAAAAGGGGCAGGAGGGGGAAACTTTGCTTGTGAATATCTCTCAAACCATAAAGGTTTGCGAGATAAGACTTATATCGTTTTTCATGTTTTTTTAATGCCTACAAAATAAAATAAAGATAAAACGAAGTATTACTATCCCTTTAAAGGCACTACAAACAGAGCACAGGTACAACCTGACATTGTTGCACACACACTGACTTCCACTTTCTACAACCACATGGAGAAGAACAAGAAGGACAATCACATACTGAAATGCGGTGAACTCTGGCACTGCACCTCTGAAGCTGCTCATTCTGATGCATTATATGCCTTGTAAGAGCATAACCACCTGCCCCATCACCAGCTTAAAATGGAGGTCCAAGGCATGGGGAATTTCTACTTTGCACATGCAGGAGTGTTTGTATGAGTAAAACAAGGTCATTAGTCAATATACAGTGCTTAACTGAAAGGCTTTGGTGGGGTCTTTATTGTCCTCCAGTCACAGGCAACTCATGTGTGATATATGTGTGCTGCTCAGACCTTTTCAGGAGGCCACCTTGCTGGTTAGTTGTCCCAGTGCAGGAACCAGTGAAGTCATTTCAGTAATATATTTTTTACAGAAACACATGAGGTGACACAATGTCATCACTGCTGGTGATACCCATTATTTCCCCTTCCTTCTCCTAGTTGGTCTGAACTAAGAAAGCTCTAATCAGCATGTCTGGGAACTCTCTTGATCTGCCCTGGAGACTCTGTTTTTTGCTGTTGATTACTGGGTCTCTGGGACAGAGGCTGATTCTCTGGTAGTGGGGATTTTACCGCTTCTTCTCCTTCCCAGCCTGTTCCTCCCAATTCCCTCCCACTTCTCTTTCTTCCCCAGTCTATTCCTCCCACTTTTTCATGTCAGTTAAGCCCCGCACCACTCACAGTTAAATCCCTCCCCTTTTTGGGCACGAATTGCATCATTTATCTCCCCCCCATCAGCACCAAAGGAGTCCCCTCCAGAGATGCCACAAGACAAAGTTCCCAGGTATGCTCATCAGCTATGAACCATCACTCACCATCAACACCACCACCAGAAGCTCCCTCCTCTGCTGTTGCTGATGATCATGAGAGTGACATAGGTGTAAGTGGTGTACCTCATAGTAGAAGTTTTGAGGCTGAGGTAGCTGGGACTCTGAGCTGCCACCACTGCTTGCCACCTGGGAAAAAAAAACAAAATTCCCCTCTTCAAATTTTCAGGTTTCATCGTGATCTGCTGGCTCCGAGCCCTTCTGCTGCTTGTGCAACTGTTATAGCATTCATTCTCATCAGCAGCACCAGCAGTCTTCCAGTTTCCTTTGTTCATTCAACCCTTTGAGTGCCAGACGGGTACAGAATGCATTGAAAAGCAATGCATTCCGTACCCCTCTGACACTCAAAGGGTCAAACAGAGTGCTTATAAACAGAGTGTGTGTGTATATATACACACTGACATTGCAGCAGGCAGCTGCAGCAACATGGTCTTCAGCTGCAAGCTATTTTTTTCACCATACCTCTCCTCTCTCTGTGCCTTCACTCACCACTGTCTCACTACTAACCTACACCTTGGCAGCATGATATAAGTCCTGGGTTTTTACAGTCCTGGGGTAGTAACTCCACAGCAATGGAAATTATAAGGCAGAAAACAGCAAAGTACTCACAAGAAATTCATTAGCGGAAGTGAATAAGCAAACATTTCATGGATAGGGTTGCCACCCAGCCGGTATTTTACCTGCAGGCCGGTAAAAAATTGGCTTCTGTCCAATGTTAAGTCTATGGAGGGAATGCCATGGCCGGTATTTTTTTTGAAGAAAAGGTGGCAACCCTATTCATGGATTACTGATGCTCTGGATAACAGTCAGTGGAAAAAGTGACAAATCTGCATCGTTCCAGCAGTCTCTACTGTGCATGACTACATCTTTCCAGCATTCTCTACTGCGCATGACTGCATTGTTCCAGAAGTGTCTACTGCGCATGACTGCATTGTTCCAGAAGTGTCTACTGCGCATGACTGCATCGTTCCAGAAGTGTCTACTGCGCATGACTGCATCTTTCCAGCAGTCTCTACTGCACATGACTGTATCTTTCCAGCAGTCTCTACTGCGCATGACTGTATCTTTCCAGCAGTCTCTACTGCACATGACTGCATCTTTCCAGCAGTCTCTACTGCGCATGACTGCATCGTACCGGCAGTCTCTACTGCGCATGACTGCATCGTTCCAGCAGTCTCTACTGCGCATGACTGCATCTTTCCAGCAGTCTCTACTGCGCATGACTGCATCGTTCCAGCAGTCTCTACTGCGCATGACTTCATCTTTCCAGCAGTCTCTACTGCGCATGACTGCATCGTTCCATCAGTCTCTACTGCGCATGACTGCATCGTTCCATCAGTCTCTACTGCGCGTGACTGCATCGTTCCATCAGTCTCTACTGCGCATGACTGCATTGTTCCAGCAGTCTCTACTGCGCATGACTGCATCGTTCCAGCAGTGCCTACTGAGCATGTGCGATTACGCACAAAGGGAGCTTCGTAGGCTAGCGGTTTATATATAGAGAGATGTTATCCAGTTACCATAATCCTCCCCCCATTGCCACCTCCCCTGTAATCATAAGTGTGGGAATATTATTACATTCCTTTTTACATTACTTTTTAAGCTTGTATCCCATCACTAGCTTAAAGCGGAACTTTCACCCCACCATGACCTTATCTGTGTGTGTAGCATTAATGTAGTTATAAAGCGCTGTGTAATTTTAAAAATCAGAAAACTGATCGATAAGGCACAAAAGAAGAATAAGGTTTAACCTTGTGACGTGTAGAGCAAAAGCAAAGCATACTGTTTGCACCACTGACTCAGTTATGGGCAAAATGTGGCTGAAAGTTAATTCCAGTCTAGTACAGGCTCGTGCGCGCCAGGTGACGTGTCACATAAGGGCAGGACAAGGAGGACGCGGGCGGGATAACAGAGAACGATGGGAGTGACTAAGTAACCGCACAATAACCAGATTTACATGCGCAGTAGCGCTCACAATGCTCTACACGTCACAAGGTTAAACTTTAATCTTCTTTTGTGCCTTATCGATCAGTTTTCTGATTTTTTAAATTACACAATGCTTTATAACTACATTAATGCTACACACACAGATAAGTCATGGTGGGGTGAAAGTTCTGCTTTAAAATGGAGGTCCCTGCCAGCCTATTACAATTTTTCAAGGCTTATTTTGCTGTCGGACTGAGCCTGCAGAAAGTTTTTCAAGGATTAAGTTTGTCGTAAGTCTTAGCTTGCTACAAATTTTTCTAAACCTTATGTTACTGTAGAACTTAGCCTTCTAACAACATTTACTTTCAGTGGAGAATTTCAGCACTTTAACACCAGTAATAATGGAATTCTTTCTTCCATAAAAAGCATAGGTGGAAATTGCCAAGTTGTTGTGGGAATTTTATTGGTGGTAGAAAAATAAACGAACATTTAATGTGTTTTTATATCCATAGAGATTATGGCAAAAATAGAAATTGTGTGTTTTTTTTTCTTTCAGAAAATACCCTCAAAGGCAAAACCTGACTTTTTTTTGCCCATTTCAATGTGTTGGATACCTCTCTGGGTAAAAATGCGTTGTTAAGTTGAAAGAGTTTTTTAAAACATGTTCATTTGTGTTGTAACAAGCACTGGATGGAAGCCTTTAAAGGGGAACTACCACCCCGCAATAACTTAACCTTCATTGATTCTTCATCTGGCGACTAGCTGCTTAGTAGCGCTAGTCGCCAGAAATATTACCTGGTTCAGAAGATTTCGGCGTTTTACTGATGCTCACAGGAGCAGGAAGCACAGACTTCTCGTCACAGTGACGTCCGTGCGCCTGCGCTGTCAGTCCCTTTTGAGCCGGACGGCTCAAAAACAACTGCTGGTATAATTTTCATTTAAAGGGATAGTAATTCTTCAAAATTACTATCCCTTATATTGAAGCCCTTTAAAAACTGAATTAAATGCCACCAGCGGCATCTCTCAAACCTTTATGGTTTGCGAGATAGCCGCTTTTAAACTTTGCTCTCCCCTGCCTCTCCCCTGATGTCAGCGTTCTTGCTGCAGCAGGGAAATCCCTTCTTTGAATCAAGCGGAGGCTCTTCAGCAGAGCCAGATCTCATTATAGAAGAAACGATCCTTCACTAAAACGGTCTTCTACGTGTGCTTGGTAACCAAGCACACGTAGAAGACTGTTTTAGTGAAGGATCTTGTTTTCCATAACGAGATCTCGGCTCTGCTGAAGAGCCTCCGCTGGTCCCAGGACTGGATTTCCCTGCTGCAGCAAAAATGCTGACGTCAGGGGAAAGGCAGGGGAGAGCAAGGTTTAAAAGCGTCTATCTTGCAAACCATAAAGGTTTGAGAGATGCCGCTGGTGGCATTTAATTCAGTTTTTAAAGGGCTTCAATATAAGGGATAGTAATTATGAAGTATTACTATTCCATTAAATAAAATTATTATAACTCAATCTATTATCAGCAGCGCCATCTTCTTTACAAAACACACATTTTTTAGGATGCCCTTTGTGCAAGCGCTTGAGTATTTGGCTGTGGCTCTCTATAGTAACTGTTTGAGTGCCAGAGGGGTACGCAACACATTGCAAAGCACTCAAATGGTTAAGTGATAGGAACAGCACCACCTTTTGGCTGTATTAGAAAACTGCAATATAATGTTTAAAAAAAACATTGAGGTGTAATAACATAAATGTAAAAACTCTCCCAGCAGTGGGAATACCCTTATTTACTGAACAGGAAAACTGCTATAACATTTTAAAAGTTTATTGTTTCATTAAATATTATATTAATATAATCTGTCAAGTTCAACAGTATCACAATTTTCTTTTAGTGCCAGTGGTGGAGAATATTGCAAATTAGAGGTCATAGCGTTCGCAAGCTGTCATACAGGTATATTTGTGATGACTGCTTTATTTTGACACTTTCAGTGGGATTCATTAAGCAGCAATCCTCCGTATTACAGGGAGATCTGGCTTGGTCGGCATCTGAACTCAATTAAGGTTATTGCACGGAGCTCGTATGGTACAGGCAAGCTCTCGCCTTGAAACATTCCAGTCTAGGAGAAATTAGAAGTGTTGTTATAAGAAAAATGTATTATTTTTAATGCTGAACTTTATAACCTCATTTAAACCCTTCATGGAGTTGGTGTATAAACATAGTTACGTAGTAATATAGTGGACAAGGCTGAAAAAAGACATGCATCCATCAAGTCCAGCCCATGCCAAAAACACCCCTGTTGATCGAGAGGAAGGCAAAAAAAAAAATGTATACAAAAAAAAAGCCTGAATCCATTTCCAATTTAGATCTATGTGGGTAAAAAAAATTCCTTCCTGACTCCAAATGGCAGTCAGATACCGTAAAAAACTCTTGTGTATAATATGCAGGCGTGTGTTATACCCAAGATTTTAGGGGAAAACAAGAGGTGCCTGTGTATAATACACACCCTTGTTTTCCCATGTCAAACACACACACACACACAAAAATGCCAAGTTTCCCTCCTTCGTTCCCCTCCCTGCTTATCCATGGCAACCTCTGCCCCTCTGGAGTCCAGATTCTGCATCCTGACAGGGTTCCAGCGGGGTGGCGTGCTTGCATCCGCCGGCCAATTCCAGCATGGCCCTGTCAGGACCTCCTCTGCCCAGCCAATGGCAGAGTCTTGAGAGGACCATTATGCTATGCTATGCGTATTGGATCTATTGTATTGCCGTGCAAGGTCCTCGCAAGACACTAACTTTGGCTGGGCAGAGGAGGCCCTGACAGGGCCGTGCTGGAAGCGGGCGGCGGATACAAGCATGCCGCCCACTGGGACCCTTTTCAGGGTAAGGTGAAGAGGTGCAAAATTGTGCGTATTATACAGGAAATTTTACACTAGTTCCCTGGATCAACACCCTATCTGCATTGAAGACAACAGATAAGATCAACATTTCATAAACTGATTAACCCTTTGAGTGCCATATGCGGTATCCAATGCATTGCATTACAATGAGTTTGAATCTTCCCTGGCACACAAACGGTTAATTTAGATAACCTTTTGTGGTTCATTTGCAAAGCCGCAGATAAACATTGGCTCTGATGTTAGGCCCAAAGCCAAATTTCAACAAGACATTCCTTAAATAATTCCATTCCACGGAATCAAATGCTTTAGACAATATAACGGAAACCCAAGACACCGGGAGGTCCTGGGCCGTCGTATCCGGGCTCTCTCACTCGAGGTCGGCTGAACCACGTTGAACACCTTGGTCAGGCCATGCAACAAGAGCGTCAAACCCGTCACTCGAACCAGGAGTAGGTTTCCTTCGAGACGGTCAACCCTTCGAGGTTCGATGCCACGCTGAACGATTCCAGCCGGTGCAGCAGATCCGGACAGGAACAGAGAGGATCGAGGAGATATGGAGAGCGGGTCGACGTCGTAAACTCCAACAAGCGAACAGTGAATAGCTCAGTTGCCTATGGGGATGGGAGTCAGAGAGGACTCTTTAACCCACCCCGGCAAGAAGTAAACACAGAGACTGTTTACTCCAAAATGAACACTTTATTGCCAGAACGCACACACTTTTATACACAGTTAAACAAAAGAACAATGAACTGGGAAGGGCCAGATACACTAAGGGCGGGAGTTACTCTAACGGCCAATGGGCAGGTGAGCGACCATACTAAGTAAAACCTGACTGGTTGGTTCCCAGGACTATGTGGAGTAGGACGGGACATGGGACACAAAGGGCCAGACTTGATGACATTATCTCCCAGCGGGGGTTACAGTTCCCAATGAGTCCCGATACACACTTGGTGGACAAAGGCTGAGGCTCAGAGAGCCCTTACTACCAGTTTGAAATATCCCACCTTTTGTTTGACCAATGGTAAGTCCTTGAATGTCCTGTTGTCCAATGAGCATTGCGTTCGTACAATCCCGTGTCGACCGTTACCGCCATCCCGAGATCCATACCGAACAACCAGGGTTTTGAGGCTTCAGGTAGGGTTCGTACCACCCCGACCCGCCAGAATTTCGATTAATATCGAGTAACTGCCCCCAGTGTCCATAGTTCTAATCCATAGCCCCAGTAACAGCCTATGGCCCGTTACAGACACATCTAAGGGTACCACCTCCCCAGACCTATTAACTGCATTAGGGGGCTGTAGATGAAGGGATAGCCTACGTAGATTAAGAAAAGTAGACTTACCGGGCATGAAGCCCACCTGATCCAAGTGAACCAGAGTAGTTATGACTTTGTTGAGCCTAATGGCAAGCACTTTAGCTAGGAATTTGGCATCCACTGGTAGGAGGTTGATAGGGCGGTACGCATCACAGTACCATGCATCCTATCGCCTCATTGAGTGTGTCAGGTAAACAACAGTAGTCAAATGCCATATAAAAAGTATTCAGGACATGTGGGGCTAGAATATCCGAGTACCTTTTGTACCATTCTGCTGGAAGGCCGTCGCTACCGGGAGATTTACCCATAGTGAGTGCAGATGGTGCCTCGTGGTACCGCAAAGCCGCGGCCTATCAGGCTTGCAACAAGGAAACACCAATGTCAGGTACTGGAAGTCCAAACACCCACAGTAGTCACATCGACATATTTCTCATGGCGTAAGGAGTACAGTGTCACCATTAGCCAGCAATATTTAGGTCAACATAGGGGTAGATGTAGCTGGAGCTATGCAGGAACACGTCCACCCAGTCCGGCTTCTGGACACACCCCCCATAGGGAGGGAAAGAGGGATTTTCATACCTGGATCATTTTCTTTTGCAGTGCCTGAGGGGGACTTCTTTGCTGCTGCTGAGGGAGATAGATGATGTGATTCACGTCACAAAGGGTATGGAGCTTAATCACGAGTGGGGATCTGAAAAAATGACAATGAATACGCTGGGGAAGGAGGAGAAGTGGGAGGGAAATTGGAGAAACAGATGGGGAAAGAGCACATGTGGGCAGAGTTTCATAAGAGGGACTGTCCCTCCTAAAAAGGGACACTTGAGAGGTATGCTCAAGGGTATAAAAGCCTTGTTTAATTAAACGGGAATTGTTATTTCCCTCTGGTGGCGCAGCCAATCTGCTGCGGAATCATTTACCTTTTCCTTCTGTGTAATACACCTTAGTTGTTAAAATGTAAAAAAATATTTTTTGCTGTAACAATGCTGTCAAACCTCCTCTTGGGTTCAGGTTAATTTTTTTTCGACACCTTTGTTATTTTTCTATATAATCAGTTACTCGAGGGGGTTGTAGGAGATTGACTAGCAGAGCCTTCAGGGCTTTTAATAGAATTGACTTTACTGTGATAAAAAAGAAATCTCAGCAAGTAACAAGATGCCCTTTCCTGACTCTCTGAGATACTTGGGAGATTGGAAACGTAAATGCTTTTCCCTTAACACGGTTGAGGAACTGTGTAAATGTTCCATGTTTGTTAGTATGTTTTTAACCGTTTTAGTGACAGAGGGGTATGCAACGCATTGCGTGGCAACGCGTTTTATACCCCTCTGTCACTCAAAGGATTAACTTTGCGGAGACGGACAATGGGGGAGGCATTGTGGACATGGACAGTGGGGGGTCATTGTGGAAGTGACCAATGTGGAGCTGGTCAATGGGAGGCCATTGTGGACATGGGCAGTGGGAGGCCATTGTAGAAGTGACCTCTGTGGAGATGGACAATGGGGGGGGCATTGTGGACATGGACAGTGGGGGGTCATTGTGGAAGTGACCAATGTGGAGATGGACAATGGGGGGCCATTGTGGGCATGGGCAGTGGGTCGCCATTGTGGACATGGGCAGTGGGATGCCATTATGCAAGTGACCAATGTGGAGAAAGACAAAGGGGGGCCATTTTGGACATGGACAGACAGGGGTCATTGTGGAGGTAGACAATGGAGGTGCTACTGTGGAGGGGACTGGACAATGGAGGTGCCATTTCGGAGGTGGACAATGGGGCCAAAGTGAAGGTGGACAATGTGGAGGTGTACAATGGGGAGCCATTGTAGAGATGGATAGTGGGTACAATGTGGAGGTGGACAATGTAGAGGGGGACAATTGGGTACAATGTGGAGGTGGACAGTGGTGGCCAATGTGAGCACTGTAGAGGAGGACAGGGTGGACAGTGTGTGGAGATGGACAGTGTGTGTGGAGGAGGACAGGGTGGGCAGTGTGGAGGCGGAAAATACCAGGAGACTGACGGCCAGGCTTCTTGCTTTAGAGCCATCTGCGCACCTGCGCCGTGAGTCCCTTCTGGAGCCGTAAGGCAAGGTGCAATGCCCCCTAAAGGAGACTGGGAGGGACAGCGCAGCACACAGATGTCTCTAAGCCAAGGTGTCTGCATGCAAGAACTGGGTACATATGAAACATAGAATTTGACAGCAGATAAGAACCATTCGGCCCATCTAGTCTGCCCATTTTCCTACTGTAAAAACCTCAAACCTTTTTTGGTCCTTGGTAAGGACAGCCTTATGCCTATCCCATGCATGCTTACATTCCATCAATGTATTAACTTCTACCACTTCTGCTGGTAGGCTATTCCACTTATCTGCTACCCTCTCAGTGAAGTAAAACTTTCTTACATTACATCTAAATCCTGTGTCCCTCTAGTTTTAGACTATGGCCTCTTGTCCTAACATTTTTGCACCTTTGAAATATACTTCCATTCTGCACTTTGTTGAATCCCTTCATATATTTGAATATTTCTATCATATCCCATCTCTCTCTCTTCTCTCCTCCAAACTATACATGTTCAGGTCCTTTAGTCTATCCTGATATTTCTTTTCCTGTAAACCAGTCATCATTTTAGTAGCCCTTCTCTGAATTCTCTCTATAGTATCTATATCCTTCTGGAGATGGGGTCTCCAGTACTGTACACAATACTCTAGATGAGGTCTAACTACAGATTTGTAGAGTGGCATGACCATTTCCCTTTTTCTGCTAATAATGCCCCTAGCTATACAACCCAGCACCCTGCTTGTATTCCCCGCTGCTTTATTACATTGCCTGTCTACCATTAAACATACATAATGTGAGAGGCTTCTGGGAATGAACAACAGCACAATGGCCTGTCCTACTGCTAGTCACCGCCCAGAAGCATCACGTTTTAGCTCTCTAGGACCATTACAGAGGATACATTTCAACATACATATTAGACTAATCCCTCCCAAAAGAGCGGTCCAGTTCCAAAATGACGGCAAGTCCCTCCCGAACGGAAACACCAGCTAACTCCCGACGTACGTTTCGGCCTAGTTGGGCCTCGTCAGGAGGGTGCAACTGGATTCCCTAGGCACTGAGAGCAAGGGGTCCTACAATTAAGTCATTAGAAATAATTACTGCCAAATCTCTTTCCTCTGTTGTCTCTGACAACACAGTACCCATAGCAATATATTTTTCTTTTGGATTTTTATGTCCCAGGTGCATTATTTTACATTTATCAACATTAAACTGCAGCTGCCGCACTTTTATCCATTCTTCTACTGTGCCTAAATCATTTGTCATTTGGCTTATTCCCCCTGGAATGTCTACCTATTGCAGATCTTGGTATAATCTGCTAAAAGGCATACCTTACCATGAAAACATTTTGCAATGAGATGTTATGAGAGATAATAGTACTATTATGAAGCTAGATGACATATGTCTAATTATTGGAAGGCGACATTATAGAGGGTGAAAGTTCCACTTTAAACAGGGGTTAAAACCACTTTTAGCATTTAGCATGCAATAGCATAAAAAAGAGCCTTTATTAGCACATTTCAGATTACGCAGGAGATGTTCTATAAAGGAAAACTATGCTAAGGTCTGCTAGACAAGCCTGCGTGCCTTCTAAAGATTGGAATCTATAAGATAGTACACTAACCGGCTAGTAAATAGGCGCTTGATAAGTATAAACAACATTTCTCTGCAACATATTCTGCTCATGACCTTTGCGATAAGAAAATCAGCATGTTATACAGCATCACGTATTTAAATATTGCATAATTTTATTGATTGCCCATGACAAACTTATAACACCTAAAAATAAAATGGGTATATATACATTTAAAGGGATAGTAATGTTTCATAATAAAAGCAGCTCTAATTAATCATCATAGTATTTGGGCCATGGAGAGCGTTATTTCAGTTCTGTCAGAGTTGTAGTTCCAGAGCAATTCAATCACAAAGTATCCCCCTCCCGCCCCTTTTACTGATGTAACACTGCTCAGCCAGAGCAGAAGGGAGGTGCCCAGGTAGACTGCAGAGAGGGACAATCTTCAATAAGGGAAAAACCTGAAAAACTTGTCAAGGGGGGCAGGGTTTTCATTGTTCTCATAGGAAGAAGATTGTCCCCTACTGTTATCTGTCTACACTAGGTAAAAGGGGCGAGAGGGGAAACTTTGCTTGTGAATATCTCTCAAACCATAAAGGTTTGAGAGATAAGACTTATATCGTTCTTCATGTTTTTTTAATGCCTACAAAATAAAATATATATAAAACAAAGTATTACTATCTCTTTAAGATCATGTACTCAAGGCAACATCTGAAAAATAGTTAAATCCTTAACCTTTTTTCTGGAGCAAATTATCTGCGCCACAGAAAACAAATGATTCAGATGGGGCTTGCAAAATGATTGTTTTCGAGAGGTTAAATGCCTCATTTTTATAAACATGATTTTTTTTTTTTTTTACTTGTGTCCTTTAAAGTGTTAGTAATGTCTAAAAAAAGTTTTTTTTTGCATTTAGAAGAGCTTAAAAAGTTGATCTAGATGCAAAAAAACACTATGGTTTAAGAGATACGGGCGTTTAAAGTTTGATGTCTCCTACTGACAGCTGTAAAGCTGTCAGCAGGAGATCCGTGTCGGTCGACACTGAGGAGCTTAAGAAGTGCCGAGATCTCATTACTTACAAGGAATACCTTCATTGGAATGGTCTAAAACGTGTGCCTGAACACTAGGCACAAGTTTTAGACCATTCCAATGAAGGGTCTCTGACTTTTCTCTCCATTAGAATCTAACAGGAAATCTAATTAGAATTTGACCACTAGAGGGCACTGCTAATGTAAAAAAACATGGGTTTAAACTGTAATAACTCTGGAAATATAAATCTCTCTGCAGTGGGAGTACCCTTATTTTACTCAATAGGAAAATCCCTACAATATATATATTTTCATAAAAAAAGATTACTGTTCCTTTAATGTATTTGGTTTGCGCCAGACGTGCTCTACTTTCTTAATACATCAGCTTTAAGGGTCAGTAATGCCCGTATTTAACTTTATTTAATATTGTACAGGTTACAATAATAAAGTATTTGGAGAAACTGCCATCTCTCAAACCTTTATGGTTTGAGAGATAATCGCAGTAAAAGTTCCTGCAATCGTAGCACTCTACTAACAGCAGGAGATCTTGTTCCAGGGACCAGCTGGTGGTTCTGCAGCAGAGCCAAAATAGCGATATTTAAAAAGAAATGCTGTTAGATTCTAATGGAGAGGAAAGTCAGAAAAGTCAGAGACATACAGTTCTCTATAGAATGTGATATAAACTGCTGAGTCACTTCCTGTCAATTAGAACTATCAGGAAGTAAACACAGTAAATTAAATTCCTGTTAGTTAGAACTATCAGGAAGTAAACACAATAAATTCACTTCCTGGTTATTTAAACTGCTATAAATTTTGAATAAAACATCGGACAGCGATGGGAGTAACCTTGTTTTATTCAGCAGGAAATGCTCTATAAAATATGTGTTTTCATAAAAAAAGTTTACTTCTCCTTTAACTAGGTAATTATTCTGGTGACTAGCACTACTGAGCAGCTAGTCACCAGATGGGGAATTATTTGACATAAAGTTTAAAACAGGAGGTAGTTCCTGTGTAAATGGAGGAATTAGGGTATATGTAGAGTAATAAACTGAGGTTAGCAGGCACAGAGACTGTGTAATCTGTTCCAGTATGAAATTAGAATGGAATTACCTTTGTACATTGTTCATCCCAAAATCCCTAACAATGTGGGATCTGGGAATCTGTAATCGGTGTATATCTTGCTTCATTCATGTAAATTAAGTTATTTTTTTGTTCTACAAGAAAAATAAAAGCAAGAAACAAATCAGTTGTATTCCCAGGACTACTAGGCAGATTATAGGACAACTGCCACAAAGAACACTTAGCCAATGACTAAGAGAAAGAGCCTAATTTCTAACCTTCCTGATTGCTTCTAATTTGTACGCTCAGCTGGAACACAACCAACCATTCTGCTTTCTTGTTTTCATGTAATCATGTACTGGACCTTATGCACACCTGGGAACTCTCCAGATCTGCCCAGAGACTCTGGCTTTTACACTGAATTATCAGGTCTCCGGGGGAAGAGGCTGATTCTCAGACTGTCATGAGTTTCCTCTGAAAATCTGCCAACTTCTCCTTCCAACCCTGTTACTCCCACTTCTCCTCCTTCCCACCCAGTTCTTCCCACTTTCTGCCCATTTCTTCTCCTTCCCACCCAGTTCTTCCCACTTCCTTCCAATTTCTCCTCCTTCCCACCCTGTTCCTCCTACTTCTCATTTCCACCCTGTTCTTCCCACTTCTTACCCACGTCTCATCCTTCTCACCCTGTTACTTCCACTTCTCATCCTTCCCACCCAGTTCTTACCACTTCCTGCCAATTTCTCCTCCTTCCCACCCTGTTCCTCCTACTTCTCTTTTCCACCCTGTTCTTCCCACTTCTCCTCCTTCCCACCCAGTTCTTCCTACTTCCTGCCAATTTCTCCTCCTTCCCACCCTGTTCCTCCTACTTCTCATTTCCACCCTGTTCTTCCCACTTCTTACCCACGTCTCAGCCTTCTCATCCTGTTCTTCCCACTTCTCATCCTTCCCACCCAGTTCTTCCCACTTCCTGCCAATTTCTCCTCCTTCCCACCCTGTTCCTACTACTTCTCATTTCCACCCTGTTCTTCTCACTTCTCATCCTTCCCACCCAGTTCTTTCCACTTCCTGGCCACTTCTCCTCCTTCCCATCCAGTTCTTCCCACTTCTCGCCTACTTCTCCTTCTTCCCACCCTGTTCCTCCCACTTCTCCTTTCCACCCTGTTCTTCCCACTTCTCGCCCACTTCTCCTCCTTCTCACCCTATTCTTCCCACTTCCTGCCCACTTCTCCTCCTTCCAACTGTGCTTCGCCCACTTACTCTCCTCCCCACCCTGTTCCACCCTCTTTTCCTCCTTCCTACCCTGTTCCGCACACTTCTCCACCTTCCCGTCCTGTTTTGCCCACTTCCCACCTGCTTTCTGCCCACTTTATGATATAAGGATGATAAGCCCTGCCCACTGGCATATACACCGCATTTCGGTGTGTAAGTAATGTTAACAGGGATTCAAATTTGAAGTCCTTTGCTACTAGCCAGACCTGAAAAGTTACTCGCCACTGCAAGCCATAACATACCCACCAGGACTGAATTTCTATTGTCCAGGGCTAAATTTACACTCTCCGTTGGCTAGTGGCGAGTGGAAATTTTGAGCCCTGAATGTAGTATGTACTGATGGACACACTCTGCACTACAGTGTATGAGCACTGTAGTACTTACTGATGGACACACTCTGCACTATGGTGTATGAGTGCTGTAGTACTTACTGACGGACTCACTCTGCACTATGGTGTATGAGTGCTATAGTACTTACTGATGGACACATTCTGCACTACAGTGTATGAGCGCTGTACTACTTACCGACGGACACATTCTGCACTACAGTGTATGAGCACTGTAGTACGTACAGATGGACACACTCTGCACTATGGTGTATGAGTGCTGTAGTACTTACTGACGGACACACTCTGCACTATGGTGTATGAGTGCTATAGTACTTACTGACGGACACATTCTGCACTACAGTGTATGAGCGCTGTAGTACTTACTGATGGACACATTCTGCACTACAGTGTATGAGCGCTGTAGTACGTACTGATGGACACATTCTGCACTATGGTGTATGAGCACTGTAGTACGTAGTGATGGACACACTCTGCACTGCAGTGTATGAGCACTGTAGTACGTCCTGATGGACACATTCTGCACTACAGTGTATGAGCGCCGTAGTACGTACTGACGGACACACTCTGCACTATGGTGTATGAGTGCTGTAGTACTTACTGACAGACACACTCTGCACTATGGTGTATGAGTGCTGTAGTACTTACCGATGGACACATTCTGTACTACAGTGTATGAGCGCTGTAGTACGTACTGACGGACACACTCTCCACTACAGTGTATGAGCACTGTAGTACATACTGGCGTACACACTTTGCATTACAGTGTATGAGCGCTGTAGTACATACTGGCGTACACACTTTGCATTACAGTGTATGAGCGCTGTAGTACATACTGACGGACACATTCTGCACTACGGTGTATGAGCGCTTTAGTACATCCTGATGGACACACATTTTAACTCTTCTTTTTGCTTATCTCCACTTTTATAAATACCCCCCTATGTTTGTGACGTTATAGGTTAAGAATATATAGAGAGTCAAACAATAACGGATGGGGCTGGGGTCATTTGAATAGTGGGTGTAGCCAACGGGTGGGGCTTAGGGCACATAGGTTGCCTTTCCTTGTGGCACCTGTGAGGCACATATGGCTCTGACTGAACAGCTCATCTAAAACACTGAAATACTGGAGTATGCATGAATAAAGATAAATTTCACCCTGTGTGTTTCTCTATACGTATCTTATTTTCTGTTTATTTTATGGTATTGCATTGGGGAAGGTGGAATAGCGCAGTATAAAACTAGTCATGCTGTATTTATAACCTGCGCTTCTAATCCAGTGGTTTCAGCTTCTTCTATTTACCAGACATAAGTTACAATCTTTTTATGATCCTGGATTCTGTTTACACATGAATTAGTTATAAATTCTGATCTGTTGATGAATAGTCATTTTTTTTACAATCACTCACAATATAAAACAGACCATGAGAAGACTTAATGACCTGAAGTTTCAGTTTCAGGATGATGGGAGCAAATATGGAAAAAAAAAAAAAAAAAAAAGCAACTGCACAACGGGGGAGAAATCAAAATAATAATACTTTCCAATGATTTAAATTAGTCTTTTTAACCCCTCGAGTGCTAGAAAGGTCTCCAACGGATTGCTTTGCAATTTGTTGGAGACCTCTCTAGCGTTCAAGGGGTTAAATGATCAGAGAGTTTTATTATGAAACACACCTTTTGCAGGGCTTTTCCTGCTTTGTCTAACAATGTTACGCTTTCTGCTGGTAGTTGCTTTATTCAAGAGTTATTACAGGTCAAACAATCACTAGGTGGTGGAACTCTACTTCCATCACATTGTTCGGAGAACTGTAGTTGCTAGCAGTCCTTTCCCATGGGGTAAAACAGAAGAACTCTCTAGACACCAGGGGGTAGATGCATATAAATACACCCATAACAATATTATACTGACTTGTTAAGCTGTCGATCAATAGGCAAATGAGCCATTGTTGAAGCAGTTACTGCAAAATCGTAAACCGTAGTAGTAGTAGTAGATAAGGGGCCAGGTTGGAAATGTGATGGAGTATTTGCTTCGATTACATCTCAACATATTCAAGAAGACATGCCCTAAGATGTCGTCAACATGCCCTAAGATGTCGTCAATATCACATGCCTATGAATCTGCTGCAAATGCTCCAGCGTCGCCAGGAACTCACCATGCCTACACAAGGTTTACGATTTTGCAGTGACTACTTCAAGAGTGGCTCATTTGCCTATTGAACTGCAGCTAAATGAGTCATTATAATATTCCTATGGGTGTATTTATATGTTATTGTGGCAATTTGGAAAGTAATGTCTCAATCTTTACTGATGACACTAAACTGTGTAAGGAAATACATACAGAGCAGGATGTTTCGTTTCTCTTGCAGAAGGATTTGGGTAAACTGAGTGATGGGTGGAAAAATTGCAGATGTGTTTTAATATAGATATAGGTAAAGTTATTAATTTGGGCTGTAGAAAGAAACAAGCTATATATACACACTAAATGGTAAAACTTGGGGAATCCTCGTTAGAGAAAGATTTAGGAGTACTGATAGACAATAGACTTCCAACGGTGTGCAGAGTCACTCAGCTGCTGCAAGAGCCAATAGGGTACTATCCTGCATAAAAAGGTATATAGATGCACTGGATGCTAATATAATTCTACCTCTATATAAATCCTTGTTAAGGCCTCATCTAGAATATGGAGTACAGTTTTGGGCACCAGTTCTTAAATGAGACACTATCAAACTTAAAAAAGTGCAGGGATATGCAACAACACTGATAAATGTATTGAAGCATCTGAGTTATAAAGAGAGACTAGCCAAACTGGGTTTGTTTACATTAGAGAACAGATGTCTAATGGGTGATATGATTACAATTTACACATATATTTGTGATCAATACAAAGAAATCTGTAAGGAGCTATTTACTCAAAGATATAAGTGAAAAACAGGAGGCCATCCATTAATCCTATAGGAAAGACCCTTTGACTAAAACAAAGGCAGGAGTTTTTAAAATAAAGTCAGTAAAGTTAAGAAATTATTTTCCTCTGGAATTTGTGCTTGCAGATACTACAGTAGCTTTCAATAAAGTAATGGATACATTTCTAGCTCTGAACAATATTGAGAATTATGACAGTTTGTGTCACAGAAGACTGAATGTTGGTCCAGGGAACTATCTGACTGCAGTTTGGAGTCAGGAAGGATTTTTTTACCCACTTGGGGCTAAATTGGAAATGCCTTCAATTTTTTTGCCTCCTCTGTATCAACAGTGTTGATATCGCATGAGATGACCTTGATGGATGCATGTTTTTTTCAGCCTTATCAACTATCTTACTATGTTACTATTCAACAAGCGCCGATAGCTGTCAGACTTCATTGTGCCAACATCACCATCCAGAGGCTGGCAAAACTAGGATCTGCCCTTAGCTTTCTGTGGAACCATAAGACAGCATGTGTCCTCCTTTAACTGTTTCAGTGGCATAGGGATGCACATTGCACACACCTGTTGCACTGAAAGGATTAGAACAGGGCTGTCCAAGTTCAGTCCTGAAGGGCCACTAACAGACCAGGATGTAAGGATTTCCCTGATTTAGCACAGGTGAGTTAATCACTGACTCATTCATTTTAACTGAATCACCTGTGATTGATCAGGGAAATCCATAAATCCTGGCCTGTTGGGAGCCCTTGAGGACTGAACTTGGACAGCCCTTGATTAGAACATTAAAATCCATTCACACAGTCGATTCATAAGCTGAGAGAATTGGAAAGGTTGTTATAATAATAACTTCTCTGCCATTCTATACTACCTGAAACAGCTGATTAGCTGGTTGTCCAGTGATCAGCTGATTCATGTAAACAGAAGACTCACAAGGAACTCCACAGAGTTTATGAATTGTGTGAATAGCTTTTAATGCTATAACCCTTTCAATACCACAGGGATGTGCAATGTACATCTCTATGGCACTGAATGGGTTAACAGATCAATGGTGGTGTTAGTGATGCTGAAGTGTGATAGCAGCCTCTCCACTCCTCTAGCACACTTCCAGCATTATGTGAACCCTACATGCTAGTATTTAAAGTGTCCACACCCTGTCTATGGAGTCTGTTCTAACCTAAAGGTTGTAGGTTCGAATCCTGGCAGGGTCAACTCAGCCCTTCATCCTTCCGAGGTCGATAAATGAGTACCATTGATTGGGTAATAATAATATCTATTATTTCAGCTGCTGATTTGGTTAATTCTGAGAGTGTGCGTTGGAAGCACTTTGAGTCCCACTGGGAGAAAGGCGCTATATAAATACTAGTTGTTATTATTATTATTATTATTATTATTATATGACACATGGCATCATAGTATCGCTACTTAATGCATCTTTCTCCTAAACAATTTGAACAACAGGTGGCACTGTTAATTAAAAAAACAGCTAACTGTAACAGATTTGGAACAAAGCATATCCCCACTGTTTAACTGTAATAGATTTGGAACAAAGCATATCCCCACTGTTTAACTGTAATAGATTTGGAACAAAGCATATCACCACAGAAGGGAGGTGTTTAGGAGATCAGACTGTGTGGTGTGTATATAAGTGAATCACCCTGGTGTCCCTGTGTTTAGGAGATCAGACTGTGTGGTGTGTATATAAGTGTATCACCCTGGTGTCCCTGTGTTTAGGAGATCAGACTGTGTGGTGTGTATATATAAGTGTATCACCCTGGTGTCCCTGTGTTTAGGAGATCAGACTGTGTGGTGTATATAGGTGTATCACCCTGGTGTCCCTGTGTTTAGGAGATCAGACTGTGTGGGGTGTATATAAGTGTATCACCCTGGTGTCCCTGTGTTTAGGAGATCAGACTGTGTGGTGTGTATATAAGTGTATCACCCTGGTGTCCCTGTGTTTAGGAGATCAGACTGTGTGGTGTGTATATAAGTGTATCACCCTGGTGTCCCTGTGTTTAGGAGATCAGACTGTGTGGTGTGTATAGAAGTGTATCACCCTGGTGTCCCTGTGTTTAGGAGATCAGACTGTGTGGTGTGTATATAAGTGTATCACCCTGGTGTCCCTTTGTTTAGGAGATCAGACTGTGTGGTGTGTATATAAGTGTATCACCCTGGTGTTCCTGTGTTTAGGAGATCAGACTGTGTGGTGTGTATATAAGTATATTACCCTGGTGTCTCTGTTTACGAGATCAGACTGTGTGGTATGTATATAAGTATATCACCCTGGTGTCTCTGTGTTTAGGAGATCAGACTGTGTGGTGTGTATATTAGTGTATCATCCTGGTGTCCCTGTGTTTAGAAGATCAGACTGTGCTGTGTGTATATAAGTGTATCACCCTGGTGTCCCTGTGTTTAGGAGATCAGACTGTGAGGTGTGTATATAAGTGTATCACCCTGGTGTCCCTGTGTTTAAGAGATCAGACTGTATGGTATGTATGTAAGTGTATCACCCTGGTGTCCCTGTGTTTAGGAGATCAGTCTGTGTGGTGTGTATATAAATGTATCACACTGATGTCCCTGTGTTTAGGAGATCAGACTGTGTGGTGTGTATATAAGTGTATCACCCTGGTGTCCCTGTGTTTAGGAGATCAGACTGTGCGGTGTGTATATAAGTGTATCACCCTGGTGTTCCTGTGTTTAGGAGATCAGACTGTGTGGTGTGTATATAAGTGTATCACCCTGGTGTCCCTGTGTTTAGGAAATCAGACTGTGTGCTGTGTATATAAGTGTATCACATTGATCTACAGCAATAAAACTCACATTATTGTTTGTTTAAACATCAGTATATGTGTTTATACATTAGTGTGTGTAAATAAAATACTTTGGTCTTGTTATAAGTCATTTATTAGGTTACACAAGGAGGTGTCAGTAGGTCATGAAATAGCCTAAAAATTCTAGTTAATGTCCCGCCAGTCAGCCACACCTCCAGCAACACCCCCTAATACACGTGTCCCTCTTTCTCAATTTAAAATGTTGGGAGGTATGTTAGTACATCCATCTCAGTGCTTACAAGTCAGGCCTATGGAAGGCTACCGCTTCTGATTTAGAACGCAGAACGAGCAACAGAGAATGCAAGAGTTACTAAATTAAAAGGTCCCGATTAGCATTTAAATTGGAAATACCAGATAAAATGTTACCTTTTAGTATCAATGCTGCCCGTATTTGTGTGGACAGGATGCATTGCAGTGCTTTTTTTTCTTATCTGGCCCTGTCAACCAATTTTAACCCTCTGAATGCCAGTGGGGTATGAAACACATTACAAAGCAAGGTACTGCGCACCCCTCTGACACTCAAAGGGTTAAACATATTAATTGCTGGGTTTCAATAAAATGGATAATTATTAACCAGCACTTTTCTGACGAAAGGTAACCCTTCAGGTGCAAAAGAGGTCTTCAAAGTTTGGCACCCAACAGGTTGAACCCCATGTCCCATTTACCTCTTTAAAGGTATAGTAATGTTTCACAAAAACAGCAGCTCCAATTAATCTTCATTAATTTGACCATCAATCTGCATCTGGATTATCAAGTGTCTTTGGTTGAAGTGCTGTTATGTAAGACTCATATCTTCCAGTCTATTTTCCATTCACGCTTGACTTCCGTCTGTTTTATTTTCAATTTCATATAATAATAATAATATCAAAGTATTTCATCAGGAAGGCTACATTGGGATTATCTCTCATTTTCAAGTATGCCCTGGCGGTATAGATAGCATTACCCAATTTAAAAGTACTCATTTTATCTACCTCTGGAGGATGAAAGGCTGAATTAATCTTGGGGGGCCTGAAACCTGTGACCATGTGGTTTCAACAGATTCAACCACTGGTGCCTTAAAGGGATAGTAAACTCCAAAAAAAACTGTTAGCAAAATCTTAGGGATAATAAAAAAATACTTACTGCCCTCACTCCCATCTCTCAAACCGTTATGGTTTGAGAGATATAAGAAAATAAAGACCTCCGCTCCCTCCCCTTTCTGCCTGATGAGCTGTAAAGCTGTCAGAGGCAGAATCCGGTCGCCCGACTGTAGGCGGCTCTTCAGGAGTGCTGACATTGGGATATCTAACTATAATTACTTCATCGATACGGTCTATGTGTGCCTGGCTTGCAAGCACACGTTGTAGACCATTCCGATGAAGTAATAATAGTTAGATATGTCGATGTCAGCGCTCCTGAAGAGCCGCCGTCTGGTTCCGGTAGCAGGATCTCATGACGTCCGCTATACAACGGACGCATGAGAAGGGGGAGGGAGCGGAGGTCTTTATTTTCTTACATCTCTCAAACCATAACGGTTTGAGAGATTGCAATGAGGGCAGTAAGTATTTTTTTTATTATTCCTATCATTTCGCTAACAGTTTTTTTGGAGTTTACTATCCCTTTAACCAACTGAGCCATCTCACCAGCTTTACATGGGTGGATCCCAGGTGAATGGTTTCTAGAACACTATTTACTATCTAGAACAGTTTGTATCATACCATTCATCCATTCATCTTTTTTTTATTTTTTGGATTCATTCATTTTGTTATTTATTTATTTTTTATCCATTATTATGGATTATGATTGCCGTTGCTCATCACTACTTGTACTTTGATCAGTGTACATGGTTTCTAGAGCATGGATTTCACTTCACTGATAGTCTGGTTCAGTGATGGTGAATGCTTTTGGTCTCGAGTGCCCATTTTTCTGCAGGGAGGCTAATTTGGAGACATTAATGTGCCACTACTGAAAATGTACCATGTGTGTTATATATAATTGTGTGCTCCCGTTTTGTTATCAGACAGATGTAAACGCATAAAACAAACTTGTGCTAAATACATTGTGTTCAGTGTTCAACCAAAGTCAATGGAGCTTAAAGGGATAGAAATGTTTCGAAATAAAAGCAGCTCCAATTACTTTTCATAGTATTTGCGCCATACAGAGTTTTATTTCAATACTGTCAGAGTTGTAGTACAAGAGTAATTGAATGATAAAGTATCCCCCTCCCACCCCTTTTACTTAGTGTAAGCCACCTCCCCTCAGATGTAGAATCTGGTCTCTTGACCCAAAAGGTCACAGCAAGGGACAATCATCTTCCATGATCATAAGGAAAACCCTGCCCCACTTGACAGGTTTTTCAGGTTTTTCCTTATGATCACTGAAGATTGCCCCTCTCTGTGATCCATCCGGACAGTCTTGCTGCTCTGAGGTGAGCAGTGTTACATCAGTAAAAGGGGAGGGAGTGGGATACTTTATGATTCAATTACTCTTGAGCTACAACTCTGACAGTATTGAAATAACACTCTCCAAGGCCCAAATACTATGAAGATTAATTGGAGTTGCTTTTATTTTGAAACATTACTATCCCTTTAAAGGGATAGTAACACTTAATATATAAAAAATATATACTGTCTTCTTCTGAGGTGCAGTATCTGAATGGCCTGTAATTGTACAGTGGTGCTGTTGCTACCTTATCCTATGTAGTTTTATGGTCAATTGACTAGAGCTGTCCATAGGATGTTGCAGCAACAGCGCCACTATACAATTTTAGGACTTTGAAATACTGCACCTAAAAATATCACATTTGAGCTGCAATAACTCTTCAATAAAAAAAACTTCTCAGCAGTGGGAGTACCCTTGTTTTACTCAGGGGGATAAATCCTACAATTTGAATGTCAATACATATTTAGTGTTACTACCTCTTTAACACTTCACAGTATATTTTCTGCAGTGCCACCAAATTTGAAACGGAACATACAAGTTTTGAATGTATTGTATACTATTCATAGCTGGGAACTTGTCGGGTTTCACCCGGAGACTCTGGATTGTGGGCTGTGTCTCCGGGCCTCCGGATGAAGCCTGAAGTTCTCCGGGTCCAGGAAAACATTTGCTGCTCCTACTATTACGAAGAAAAAACTGAATGACTCTGAGCTGGCTGTGACCGTCCAATGAAACACCAGCTTCTATCACCCGTGGTGTTTCATTGGGCATGCGGCTGGTCACATGACTACTGTGCAGAGGAGGAAGAGCGACAGCGTTGTGAACTTATGATGTTACTTTGCTCTGTCACATTGAAGTGGAGCAGCAGAGGTAGATTCTGCACCACAAGTGTTAAAAAGTGGCGTATCTTAGTTTTGCAGTCACGTTGCACTAATGGTTGTAATGGTACTGGTAGGCTTTCCAACACAGATTAACCCTTTGTGTGTCAAAAAAATGACTTTTCTCATACTGTGAAAGGTCTACATGCGGTGCCATTGATTTTAGAGCACTGTGTATTACAGACAGCTTTTTGATATTTTGGTATGCGTATATGGTATGCTAATATTAATACACTTGTAATAAAAGGTTTATGCCTCATATGTTATCGGTGACTTTATAATATATACAGATTACAGTGTGTATGCTATAAAAGTGGTGCTCCATATTTTGAGATTTGTAGTGTATTTGCACTGTTTTTTGGTTCTGATAATATTTTGTGTTCAAGGCGAGATTCACATCCCTGGCTGTAACTAGGAGTATCCAAACAAGCCTCCTGGATCTGTGCTCTGTGGAGAAGATATCTGACAGAGAAATAGCAGACTGCTAGTTATTATATAAGAAAAGACCAGAGTAGGATGCTCTGGGACACAGCGCAGTAGATAGCAAACAGTAGATACACAGAAACTCAACAGAAGGATACACAGCTACTAAACAGTAGTACACACAGTGGCGTAACTATAGGGGTCGCAGAGGTCACACCTGCGACCGGGCCCATGCACTCCAGGGACCCGGCCTCACCCTGCGACCCCTCCGCCTGGTGCCCGCAGTCTCCCACCGGCGCTCTAGTAATGCAGAGTACTGGGAGATGACATCATCTCCCAGCGCTTTGCTTTACTAAGAGGACCACGCGGGAGCACCTGGTAGGAGATGGGGGCATTGTGGAGGGGGCCTGTGGCACTTCTTGTACCAGGGCCCGGAGGCTTCTAGTTACGCCTCTGGGTACACAGCAACTCAGAGTGTAAGGAATTCCTCCAGTAGGCAAGGTCCTGGGGTGCGCTGAGTGGGGAGTGGAGCTGGCTGGCATTGGCTACCCCCTAGGCTGCCTTGCTGTGGAGCGGAGGAGCTGGCCCGCACCCCGGATGACCTCCTAGGGGATAGCTACTACTTGCTGTGGTCAAAGGAGGTGACAGACAAGGACAGAGAGTTGCCCACACTGTTAGTCGAAAGTTGCTCACAGGAGAAGCTGAAAATATTTGATCTCGTACACAAGGTACGACTGTCAAAGTTTGTTCGACTAGCAGTCAAACTACTGTACTCCAGATGGTCGATGGTCTCGTGCATGGCAAGGACAGAAAAGCTAAACCAATGATGGGATCAGAGGGATAGTCGGATGGTTGTACTAGAAGGTTCGGTAACAGTCGGACAACAAGACACATAAACAGCAAGAAGGAGAATAGTCAAATGGAGAAGCCGGGGTCAGAAACAGAGTATCCATCACACTGAGACACGGTGCCAAGTTGAGGAGCAGGAGAATAGTCGGGAAGCAAGTCAAGGTCAATACACGAGAAGCACACGGGAGGAAGGGCAGGGGATCACAGGAACAGGACTAGGAAGAACTGGATAACGCACTGGAACGCTTTGATAGTGCACCAGCACTGAGGTACTGGCACTTAATAAAGGATCAGCATTAAACATAAAACAAGGCAGGGAACAAGGATCAGGCAAACAAGAAGAACCAAAACAAAAACCAGACAAGAAACATGAAAAAAGGCAGAAAAAAGTGCAGAGCATGACAAAGGTGCCCCAAGGAAAGATATTCTAGGTGCCCTTACCTTTGCCCATGGATACACCCTTACTTCTCACATGAAACCTAGTCCCATCCACCAGAGGCCTAACTAGAAGCCACCAGGCCCTGGTGCAAGAATTGCCATGGGCCCCCCCCCCGACCACTTTGGCCCCCTCAATTACATTGGCCATCTCCACATTGACCCTTCCACAATGCCCCTTCATCTCCACAATGCCCCTCTTTCTCCATATTGCCCCTTCCACATTGCCCCTTCCACAATGCCTCTCATTCTCCACATTGCCCCTTCCACAATGCCCCCATCTCCATATTGCCCTTCAATCTTCATAGTGCCCCTTCCACAATGCCCCCATCACAATGCCCCTTCCACAATGCCCCTCATTCTCCACAATGCCCCCATCACAATGCCCTTTCCACAGTGCCCCTCATTCTCCACAATGCCCCTACGGACCGCCCCCTCCTCCTACCTCGAGTCCCTGGTGGTCTAGTGGTGAGTCAAGGTCCAGCGCGGTTGTTAGCAATGCAGAGCACTGGGAGATTATGTCATCTCCCAGCGCTCTGCATTACTGGAGCGCCGGCCGCCGGGAGATCACTTGTGCTGCGGGCGCGTGGCGAGGGGGTCGCAGGGGGCGGCCGGGTCCCTGAGAGTGACCCCTATTGTTACGCCACTGCCATCCACTGTTTCTTGGCACAGAAAATACACTTGTCATATGACAAGCAAGAGCAAAAAAGCTTTATCTCATTGGTTGCTAGAAAGATCTCCAACGTATTGCTGTGCAATGCATTGAAGAGCTCTCTAGCATCCAAGGGGTTAAATAATAGCCTGTAAAGAAGTATAAAATGGTGCAGAGACAGTGAGATTGCTCTGACCACACCCATAACTCATAATGTGGGTGTGACCAGCACACCTGAGGCACCGCCCCTCAAAATTCGAAGCTTTAGGCAGTTGCCTACTCTGCCTATTGGGAAATCCAGCCCTGATCCTGTGAAAACCAATTGCACCAAGTAAGATATTCTGCATTGCACACACTACTGTCCCATAAAGCTAGACTAATAGGGCCGTGTGTTCAAAAGAAAACTGGAGGGAATATAGAACAAAGGTATCCATATATATATATATATATATATATATATATGTGTACATATATACACATCTATCTATCTATCTATCCAAACACACATTTTTTTTTTTGCCCTGAGTAAGATCCCTTGAGGACCGAAAACGTTAGGCGTGGATGCAATAAACTGATCTTTTTTTGCTGATACATCTTGTTCCAGTGTGTTGTCTGGTGTAAGGCCAGGAACATCCCAGGCTGAGTACATTGAAATACTTGTGTAATGTTTTATATGGAAAACTGCTACTTTGTGATAGTCGCCGCACACATGCTCTATGTTCATAGGAGGGTGCTGAAGATCCTTGGTTTGATATGTAAACTAATGACTTATTGAAGAATCCAGCACTCCAAATCGATTAAAACTTAATTTTATTCTTCACATTAAAAACATAAAGTCGGCATTTGTGTCCGACGTTTCAGACCTCCCTGGGTCTTTCTTCAAGGACAACCACATACCTTACTGAGTGAACTCCTCTTTTAAAATGTATTCCTGCAGACATTTGGCGCCGGTTCCGATCGTTCAGTTACTATAGTAACTCAACCCAAACATCCGGATCGGCTCCAAACGTCTGCATTTTATTATTAATCCTCAAACAATTATAAAAGAATATGTCCAATCTATAAAATAAAAGCAGTCATAATCTTGGTCACTACTAGCCACCTGTTCAAACATAGTGTACTAGACTGAAGTGCTCATTTAACCCGTTAGGTGTTAAACTCCGGAGGGTATAGATCCAAAACATCTCGCGTTTAGCGAGGCGAGTTTCTCTATCCCCCCCTCGTGGATCCTGTTTCACAACTTCAAACGGTAAACACCTCAAGTCTTTCACACTGTGTCTTTTAGCTACAAAGTGTCTAGTGACAGGAGCTCTCTTAAGCTGCTGTTCTGTGGCAATATTGTTCAATCCCCTTGTGATGAGAGATCGGTGTTCCCTCAGTCTTTCTTTGAACGGCCTGCTCGTTTTGCCTACATAACACATTTGACAGGGACAAATAAGCAAATATATCACATGTGACGTGTTACATGTGATGTGATCCCTAATAGTGATTACATAGTTTATTTTAGGTACAACGAATTTTATCCCACTAATCATATGTCTGCATGTCAAACATCCTATACATTTAAAAATTCCACATGTTTGGGACCCCTCGAGTATACTGTATTTTTCTACAGGGTCCGATCTAACCAATTCATCTTTAATGCTTTTGCCTCTTTTATATCCAAACATTGGTTTGTGTTTAAAGATATGACCAACTAAGGGATCCTTTTCTAATATCTCCCAGTGGTCTAATACCGATTTTTTAAATGTCTTGGTGACATCACAGTATGTGGTGGTAATGACCATCCGTTCATCCTCATTCCGTATTGGAATTTTCTCCTTCAAAAGTTGTTCCCTATCCATCTCTGTCACCTCAATGAGGGATTCCTGAATGTCTTGCGTCTTGTATCCCCGTTCAATAAATTTTAACCCCATGTTGTCCAACTGTTTCCCAAGTTCATAGGGTTCTGAGACTATCCTTTTCACCCGCATCAATTGCGACTTGGGTAACCCTTTCTTCAACGCTGTCGGATGCTGACTTTTGGCATTAAGAAGAGTGTTACAATCTGTGGGTTTTCTGTACAGTGTTGTATAAACACCCCTAGAAGATTTTCTAATTAATACATCTAGGAAATTGATCTCCTCCCTACTATAACTTAACGTCATCCTAATAGGTTCACTTAGGTTATTGAGAATATCCACAAATTTTAGAAGCTCTATTTCATCCCCGGCCCATAATATGAAAAGATCGTCAATGTACCTAACATAAAACTTGATATGTCTCCAAAATGTGGATTGTAGAATATTTTCTTGTTCGTATTTCCACATGTATGCATTAGCATATGCCGGGGCCATGGGCGAACCTATCGCCGTCCCGGATACCTGGAGATAAATGACATTTTCAAATTTAAAGTAATTCTGTGTCAATATCAGGTCAATTAAACCAACCATGAAATTGATATCCTCGGGGGTGAATTTCGAGCTAGATTCCATTAACTGCCAAACTGCTGTCTTACCACCCTCATGTGGGATGCAGGTGTATAAGCTGGCAACGTCCATCGTTACCAGTATTATGTCATCCCAATCCAGGGTAGTATGCCGCAATTTGTTAAGAAAATGTGTGGTATCTTTAATGAACGTTGTGGTAGATTGTATCAGGGGCTGTAATATATAGTCCACATATTGCGCGGCAGGATACATCAAAGAGCCCCTAGCTGATACTATGGGCCTTCCAGGGGGATTGTCTAAGGACTTATGGATTTTGGGGAGGCAGTAAAGGACTGGTATTCTGGGGTGTTTAACTTTCATGAACTCAGCCAGTCTGGGATCTAAAAGCCCTTCCTCTAAACCAATGTTAATGTACTGATCAATTTTCATTTTAAATACATTGGTTGGATTGACCGACAGTTCCTTATAGCTTGTAAGTTCCCCCAGTTGTCTCCTTACCTCCTCCCGATATTGTTGATAGTCCTGCACGACAATTCCCCCGCCCTTGTCAGCTGGATGAATTATAATGCTCCGGTTGTCTCTGAGGGCTTTGAGTGCTGTCCGCTCAGCTTTGGTGATATTCCCAAACTTAAAACCTCTCTTATCCATAGCCTCCATCACATCATGATGGACAACGTTGTTGAAGGTCTTTATAGAGTTGTTGGCAGTGTTAGGGTCGAAAAAACTTTTTATCCTAAATGGATTATCTTTATATTCACCAACATGTTCCGCATCTTTAAAATAATCTCTTAGATGTAACTTGCGTTGTAGCGCATACATTTCTGTCTCCATGTGGAATCTGCTTGGTCTCTGAGTGGGTACAAAACTGAGACCTTTGTTCAACACTTTCCTTTCATCTGGAGATAGCGTGTGGCTTGAAAGGTTAAAAATCATTTTGTCTGCTGTATCGGTGGCAGCGGTGGTTTCGGGTTTTTTGCTTTTCCTCTTCCCCCTCCTGGTCCTCCGTCGCCCGCTTTGCTTCTGGTGGTCACCCCTAAAAAACGCTGGGTACCAGACGCTTCATTACTAGTTGTTACCTCACTGGTATCGGTGTCTCCATCAGAGCCTGAGCTGAAGACGTCCCTTAACCCTTGCTTGGGTTTCCATGTTCGTCTTCTTCTTTGATAAGGGCGGTTATTACTGGGGTCAGGTAAACCCGTTAACCACTTGTAGACTGTGGATGTTTCATAATCATGAGTTATCTGCTTCCTTTTCTTTCTTTTATAAATCAACAGATCCGTTTTGTACTTCTGGACTTGGCTTTCCAATTTATCCATCCAGCTGTTATCTGAATCATTAATCAACGTGGATATTTTATCCTCTGTTAACTTGTGGATCTGTTCACGACATCTATTTAATTCCATGCCCACCTCTTGTATTACTAACAACATCAGTTCTAATGAACACCGATCCAACACTGCACACCAGCTCTCACAGAATTTGGGGTTCATTCTTCCTATCGTGGGTTGATTTGATATTCTGAATCCACGTGGAATAACTTTAGTTTTATAATATTCAGTTAATGTTACTCCGTGTAAGTGGAGCTCAACCTCCTTTTTCCTCATAGTAAGAAGATCAAAGAAAATTTCTTTAGCTGTGGGTTCACCTAAAATAACATCACAAGAGTCCTTGAACAATATGTTCTCAACCTGCTCCTCCGTCCGGTTGAATATATTTTCTGCTGTTAAATGCCACTCCATCTCAGAAACTTGTACTGTTGCACTCCTTTGTTCATTAAGATCTCGCGTATTCAAATCCATTGTTGGCAATGGTGCTTGCGGCTAATTCAATGTATGAAAAACTGCTACTTTGTGATAGTCGCCGCACACATGCTCTATGTTCATAGGAGGGTGCTGAAGATCCTTGGTTTGATATGTAAACTAATGACTTATTGAAGAATCCAGCACTCCAAATCGATTAAAACTTAATTTTATTCTTCACATTAAAAACATAAAGTCGGCATTTGTGTCCGACGTTTCAGACCTCCCTGGGTCTTTCTTCAAGGACAACCACATACCTTACTGAGTGAACTCCTCTTTTAAAATGTATTCCTGCAGACATTTGGCGCCGGTTCCGATCGTTCAGTTACTATAGTAACTCAACCCAAACATCCGGATCGGCTCCAAACGTCTGCATTTTATTATTAATCCTCAAACAATTATTTGAATATTCATTCCTTCAATAATAAAAGAATATGTCCAATCTATAAAATAAAAGCAGTCATAATCTTGGTCACTACTAGCCACCTGTTCAAACATAGTGTACTAGACTGAAGTGCTCATTTAACCCGTTAGGTGTTAAACTCCGGAGGGTATAGATCCAAAACATCTCGCGTTTAGACTTGAGGTGTTTACCGTTTGAAGTTGTGAAACAGGATCCACGAGGGGGGGATAGAGAAACTCGCCTCGCCAAACGCGAGATGTTTTGGATCTATACCCTCCGGAGTTTAACACCTAACGGGTTAAATGAGCACTTCAGTCTAGTACACTATGTTTGAACAGGTGGCTAGTAGTGACCAAGATTATGACTGCTTTTATTTTATAGATTGGACATATTCTTTTATAATTGTTTGAGGATTAATAATAAAATGCAGACGTTTGGAGCCGATCCGGATGTTTGGGTTGAGTTACTATAGTAACTGAACGATCGGAACCGGCGCCAAATGTCTGCAGGAATACATTTTAAAAGAGGAGTTCACTCAGTAAGGTATGTGGTTGTCCTTGAAGAAAGACCCAGGGAGGTCTGAAACGTCGGACACAAATGCCGACTTTATGTTTTTAATGTGAAGAATAAAATTAAGTTTTAATCGATTTGGAGTGCTGGATTCTTCAATAAGTCATTAGTTTACATATCAAACCAAGGATCTTCAGCACCCTCCTATGAACATAGAGCATGTGTGCGGCGACTATCACAAAGTAGCAGTTTTTCATACATTGAATTAGCCGCAAGCACCATTGCCAACAATGGATTTGAATACGCGAGATCTTAATGAACAAAGGAGTGCAACAGTACAAGTTTCTGAGATGGAGTGGCATTTAACAGCAGAAAATATATTCAACCGGACAGAGGAGCAGGTTGAGAACATATTGTTCAAGGACTCTTGTGATGTTATTTTAGGTGAACCCACAGCTAAAGAAATTTTCTTTGATCTTCTTACTATGAGGAAAAAGGAGGTTGAGCTCCACTTACACGGAGTAACATTAACTGAATATTATAAAACTAAAGTTATTCCACGTGGATTCAGAATATCAGATCAACCCACGATAGGAAGAATGAACCCCAAATTCTGTGAGAGCTGGTGTGCAGTGTTGGATCGGTGTTCATTAGAACTGATGTTGTTAGTAATACAAGAGGTGGGCATGGAATTAAATAGATGTCGTGAACAGATCCACAAGTTAACAGAGGATAAAATATCCACGTTGATTAATGATTCAGATAACAGCTGGATGGATAAATTGGAAAGCCAAGTCCAGAAGTACAAAACGGATCTGTTGATTTATAAAAGAAAGAAAAGGAAGCAGATAACTCATGATTATGAAACATCCACAGTCTACAAGTGGTTAACGGGTTTACCTGACCCCAGTAATAACCGCCCTTATCAAAGAAGAAGACGAACATGGAAACCCAAGCAAGGGTTAAGGGACGTCTTCAGCTCAGGCTCTGATGGAGACACCGATACCAGTGAGGTAACAACTAGTAATGAAGCGTCTGGTACCCAGCGTTTTTTAGGGGTGACCACCAGAAGCAAAGCGGGCGACGGAGGACCAGGAGGGGGAAGAGGAAAAGCAAAAAACCCGAAACCACCGCTGCCACCGATACAGCAGACAAAATGATTTTTAACCTTTCAAGCCACACGCTATCTCCAGATGAAAGGAAAGTGTTGAACAAAGGTCTCAGTTTTGTACCCACTCAGAGACCAAGCAGATTCCACATGGAGACAGAAATGTATGCGCTACAACGCAAGTTACATCTAAGAGATTATTTTAAAGATGCGGAACATGTTGGTGAATATAAAGATAATCCATTTAGGATAAAAAGTTTTTTCGACCCTAACACTGCCAACAACTCTATAAAGACCTTCAACAACGTTGTCCATCATGATGTGATGGAGGCTATGGATAAGAGAGGTTTTAAGTTTGGGAATATCACCAAAGCTGAGCGGACAGCACTCAAAGCCCTCAGAGACAACCGGAGCATTATAATTCATCCAGCTGACAAGGGCGGGGGAATTGTCGTGCAGGACTATCAACAATATCGGGAGGAGGTAAGGAGACAACTGGGGGAACTTACAAGCTATAAGGAACTGTCGGTCAATCCAACCAATGTATTTAAAATGAAAATTGATCAGTACATTAACATTGGTTTAGAGGAAGGGCTTTTAGATCCCAGACTGGCTGAGTTCATGAAAGTTAAACACCCCAGAATACCAGTCCTTTACTGCCTCCCCAAAATCCATAAGTCCTTAGACAATCCCCCTGGAAGGCCCATAGTATCAGCTAGGGGCTCTTTGATGTATCCTGCCGCACAATATGTGGACTATATATTACAGCCCCTGATACAATCTACCACAACGTTCATTAAAGATACCACACATTTTCTTAACAAATTGCGGCATACTACCCTGGATTGGGATGACATAATACTGGTAACGATGGACGTTGCCAGCTTATACACCTGCATCCCACATGAGGGTGGTAAGACAGCAGTTTGGCAGTTAATGGAATCTAGCTCGAAATTCACCCCCGAGGATATCAATTTCATGGTTGGTTTAATTGACCTGATATTGACACAGAATTACTTTAAATTTGAAAATGTCATTTATCTCCAGGTATCCGGGACGGCGATGGGTTCGCCCATGGCCCCGGCATATGCTAATGCATACATGTGGAAATACGAACAAGAAAATATTCTACAATCCACATTTTGGAGACATATCAAGTTTTATGTTAGGTACATTGACGATCTTTTCATATTATGGGCCGGGGATGAAATAGAGCTTCTAAAATTTGTGGATATTCTCAATAACCTAAGTGAACCTATTAGGATGACGTTAAGTTATAGTAGGGAGGAGATCAATTTCCTAGATGTATTAATTAGAAAATCTTCTAGGGGTATTTATACAACACTGTACAGAAAACCCACAGATTGTAACACTCTTCTTAATGCCAAAAGTCAGCATCCGACAGCGTTGAAGAAAGGGTTACCCAAGTCGCAATTGATGCGGGTGAAAAGGATAGTCTCAGAACCCTATGAACTTGGGAAACAGTTGGACAACATGGGGTTAAAATTTATTGAACGGGGATACAAGACGCAAGACATTCAGGAATCCCTCATTGAGGTGACAGAGATGGATAGGGAACAACTTTTGAAGGAGAAAATTCCAATACGGAATGAGGATGAACGGATGGTCATTACCACCACATACTGTGATGTCACCAAGACATTTAAAAAATCGGTATTAGACCACTGGGAGATATTAGAAAAGGATCCCTTAGTTGGTCATATCTTTAAACACAAACCAATGTTTGGATATAAAAGAGGCAAAAGCATTAAAGATGAATTGGTTAGATCGGACCCTGTAGAAAAATACAGTATACTCGAGGGGTCCCAAACATGTGGAATTTTTAAATGTATAGGATGTGTGACATGCAGACATATGATTAGTGGGATAAAATTAGTTGTACCTAAAATAAACTATGTAATCACTATTAGGGATCACATCACATGTAACACGTCACATGTGATATATTTGCTTATTTGTCCCTGTCAAATGTGTTATGTAGGCAAAACGAGCAGGCCGTTCAAAGAAAGACTGAGGGAACACCGATCTCTCATCACAAGGGGATTGAACAATATTGCCACAGAACAGCAGCTTAAGAGAGCTCCTGTCACTAGACACTTTGTAGCTAAAAGACACAGTGTGAAAGACTTGAGGTGTTTACCGTTTGAAGTTGTGAAACAGGATCCACGAGGGGGGGATAGAGAAACTCGCCTCGCTAAACGCGAGATGTTTTGGATCTATACCCTCCGGAGTTTAACACCTAACGGGTTAAATGAGCACTTCAGTCTAGTACACTATGTTTGAACAGGTGGCTAGTAGTGACCAAGATTATGACTGCTTTTATTTTATAGATTGGACATATTCTTTTATTATTGAAGGAATGAATATTCAAATAATTGTTTGAGGATTAATAATAAAATGCAGACGTTTGGAGCCGATCCGGATGTTTGGGTTGAGTTACTATAGTAACTGAACGATCGGAACCGGCGCCAAATGTCTGCAGGAATACATTTTAAAAGAGGAGTTCACTCAGTAAGGTATGTGGTTGTCCTTGAAGAAAGACCCAGGGAGGTCTGAAACGTCGGACACAAATGCCGACTTTATGTTTTTAATGTGAAGAATAAAATTAAGTTTTAATCGATTTGGAGTGCTGGATTCTTCAATAAGTCATTAATGTTTTATATGGGTCATACACCTATTAGGTATTTAACCCCTTGAATGTCACTATTTTTGAGTATTTGTGTATATATATATATATATATATATATATATAGCGTGGAGACTGTAGCCGTATTAGTCCAGTGATGCAGATGTAAAATAACAAACAAAATAAGTATCTTGTAATACCTTTTTTATTGGACTAACAGAATTTTGGATTGACAAGCTTTCAGGAGAACCTCCCTTTCTCAAGTCTAAATGCTTTAGACTATATATATATATATATATATATATATATATATATATATATATATATATACACATATACACACACACATGCAGACAGATACACATACACACAGATAAACGCAAACACATACACGCACACATACACACACACACACATAGACACACACACACACATATACACACACATACACACAGATAAAAGCACACATATACACGCACACATACACACACACATATATATACACATACGCACAGATAAACGCACACACACACATAGACACACACACATTAGCACAGACAAACACACATCATGTTATTCCCTGGCAGACACACACAGTAGAGGTGTTGTGCATTATAAACTCCCCTGCTCCTCTGTGTTATCATTGTGATTCTCTTCCCTTGCTCTGTTATGTATGTCACGTCTTAGCAGTAAACTGCTGGATTCTCAAGGAGACTATCAGGAGGATTACAGCCCACTTGGTGAAATAAAGAAATGTTTATTATGCTTTATGCTGATGATACGTGATTTATGGGTCTCTGGTTCCCATTGATTTCTATGAATGTAATGCAGGGGTTGGCAACATTTGGCTCTCCAGCTGTTGGGTACTCTCCAGTAGCTGTTGAGCCAAATGTTGCCTTCCCTTGATTTAATACAAGTAGCTTGGTTAGGATATTAAAGAGATAGTAATACTTCGTTTTAACTTTATTTTATTTTGTAGGCATTAAAAAAACATGAAGAATGATAGAAGTCTTATCTTTCAAACCTTTATGGTTTGAGAGATATTCACAAGCAAAGTTTCCCCTCCCTCCCCTTTTACCTAGTGTAAGCCATCTCTTCTCAGATGTGGAATGCAGTCCATAGACCAGACAGATAACAGCAGGGGACAATCTTCTTCCTATGAGAACAATGAAAGCCTTGCCCCCCTTGACAAGTTTTTCAGGTTTTTCCCTTATCTTAATTGAAGATTGTCCCTCTCTGCAATCTACCTGGGCACCTCCCTTCTGGTCTGGCTGAGCAGTGTTACATCAGTAAAAGGGGCGGGAGGGGGATAATTTGTCATTGAATTACTCTTGAACTACAACTCTGACAGAATTGAAATAACACTCTCCAAGGTCCAAATACTATGAGGATTACTTAGAGCTGCTTTTATTATGAAACATTACTATCCCTTTATGTATTGGTGTATGTGGATGCATAGTTATTCTGTTTACTGGAATAAACGTAAACACCTCTATCAGGTATTTATGTTATTCATTGTAACTGGAAGCCGTGGCTGCATCCTTGACTGTGAGTCAGATATACTCAGGGGAACGCTCAGATGTTCCAAAGACGTGTTTCCAAAAAACGATGCAATAATATGTCTTGAATTTGATTTATGTAATTCTGTATCCAAAATCCAGTAGTTATCAGAGAAAAAAAACAAAAATGGGCAACTTGTTGAAATCCAGAATTTGTTGGGCTAAAATTTCAATCATCCTTTGCGGGTCAATGGGGGCCTTGTATCCCACAGCCGCTGGTAGGTTGCAGGTGGCACAACACTGGCATATGCACAGCAGTAACCCACTGAGAGCTGGATTACATCACAACTGGATATATATGCTCAATGGCTGTTGTTAGCTTTGGCAAATATTTCCATCTGCTTAATTCTGAAATCACATTCCGCAGTTCTGATCCCATTGGAATCATTTTGGAATGTTGAAAAACACCTAAAAATGATCCCAAATTGAATCTCAAGAATCTGAAAGGAAGTGGTATGACTAGCCAGTATTGCACTGGATCAGTCCAGGGAAATTGCCTGGTCCCCTGCCTGATCCCCCTTGTCCTTGAGTACCATCTCCACATTCCTGACACCTGCTTTTAAAGGGATAGTAATACTTCAAAATAACTATCCCTTATATTGAAGCCCTTGAAAAACTGAATTAAATGCCACCAGCGGCATGTCTCAGACCTTTATGGTTTGCGAGATAGCCGCTTTTAAACTTCGCTCCCCCCCTGCCTCTCCACTGACGTCAGCGTTATTGCTGCAGCAGGGAAATCCCTTCTTTGAATCAACCAGAGGTGCTTCAGCACAGCCAGTTCTCGTTATAGAAGAAACGATCCTTCACTAAAACTGTCTTCTACGTGTGCTTGGTAACCGTAGACCGTTTTAGTGAAGACTCTTGTTTTCCATAACAAGATCTCGGCTCTGCTGAAGAGCCTCTGCCGGTCCCGGGAAGATGACATCAGCGGAGAGGCGGGGGGAGCGAAGTTTAAAAGCGGCTATCTCGCAAACCATAAAGGTCTGAGAGATGCCGCTGGTGGCATTTAATTCAGTTTTTCAAGGGCTTCAATATAAAAATAAATCACTGTTATCTCACACAACCACCAACCACTCCATCCACACAAATGGGTAACCCCTCTGTTGCTAGATTGCAGAGATCTCACTTCTTCGGCAACAGAGGGGTTAACCATCATGTTAAGCACAAACCACACCCATAAAAATATGATTATACCCTGGGTTGCCGGGTTGGTGAGATCATGATGCAGAATATAAAACAAAAATAAATACGGTGTTCAGTCACCCCATTTTATAAAGTGCAAGAACCCCTAAATTTATTAAAATGGGGTCTAGAGTACCCATATTATTTTTTTTAATATGTTAGGAATAGCGAAGACCCCATTCACCCTCAAGGTTCTCTGTGCATGTGTTTAAAAAAAAAAAACACACTCTAACCTGGATTTTGGCAGTCCAGCAGTGTCCACAAATCCCTGGTCTAGAGAAATACAAAATGTAAAATTAAAGCCCTAAAAACTCACCTTTGATTATGAAGCCACTACAAATACAAATAAAATCAACCCCCTCTGCAGTCCTGCTTGGACCATTGCCCAAGCCACTGTGAAAAAAAGCAGGGATTGATTTATATTCTCCTAATCCCTTTTTAAAGGTAGTTCCCATGCTCCCATTGAACAAAACTGCTCTCGCAAATAATTGATAGAAATCCGAATTATTAAAACATGATTATATGGTTAAAATAGAGTTACAAATTCCCTGTGTCCTTTTACATGTTTCACAGGTGACAAGAAGTGAAGACCATACAGTTGTGTGAAAAAGACAGTGCACCCTGTTTGAGTTCTATGGTTTTACATATCAGGGCATAATAACAATCATCTGTTCCTTAGCAGGTCTAAAATTAAGTACAAAGTCAGATGAACAACAACACATGACATATTACACCGTGTCATGATTTATTTAACAAAAATAAAGCCAAAATGGAGAAGGGTAACAAATCCTAGTACTCAGTTTTATGACTTATACTCTTCCAAAATGTGAAACATAGAAACATAGAAGATTGACGGCAGAAAAAGACCACCTGGTCCATCTAGTCTGCCCTTTAGTATTCCTTTATTGTTATCTTAGGATAGATACATGTTTATCCCAGGCATGTTTAAACTGTGTTACTGTGGATTTATCAACCACCTCTGCTGGAAGTTTGTTCCAAGTTTCTACTACTCTTTCAGTGAAATAATATTTTCTAATGTTTTTCTTGATTTTTCCTCCAACTATCCTCAGATTGTGCCCCCTTGTTCTTGTATTCAGATTCTTATTAATCACACTTCCCTCCTGAACCTTGTTCAGTCCTTTAACATATTTAAAGGTTTCAATCATGTCCCCCCTTTCTCTTCTTTCCTCCAGACTATACATATTTAGATCTCTGAGTCGTTCTTGATAAGTTCTATGCTTTAGACCTTCCACCATTTTTGTAGCTCTTCTTTGAACCCGCTCAATTTTAGTTATATCCTTTTGCAGATGAGGCCTCCAGAACTGTACACAGTATTCCAGATGTGGTCTCACTAGAGCTCTATACAGAGGGATCACAATCTCCCTCTTCCTGCTTGTTATACCTCTAGCTATGCAGCCAAGCATACGATTTGCTTTCCCCACCGCCTGGTTGCATTGGTTACTCATCTTGAGGCTGTCAGAGATGACCACCCCCAAATCCTTCTCTTCTGAAGTCTTTGCTACCACAGAACTGCCAATACGATAGTCAGATTGAGGGTTTCTTTTCCCCAAGTGCATTATTTTACATTTGGAAACATTGAACTGAAGTTTCCATTGTTTTGACCACTTATCTAATAGTGCCAAATCATTCTCCATATTACAGACACCTCCTGGAACATCAACCCTATTACACACTTTTGTGTCATCAGCAAACAAGCAAACCTTCCCTGCCAAGCCTTCCCTTATGTCACTTACAAACATGTTGAACAGAACAGGGCCCAGAACAGATCCTTGTGGCACTCCACTTGTAACCAGTCTCTGCTCAGAATACACTCCATTAACAACAACCCTCTGGTTTCTGTCCTTCAGCCAACTGCAGATCCACTGAACTATCCAGGGGTTAAGTCCAATTCTTGATAATTTATCTATCAGCTCTTTATGGGGAACTGTATCGAAAGCTTTACTGAAATCCAGGTAGGCGATATCCACAGCACCACCTTCATCCAGCACTTTAGTTACATAGTCAAAGAAATCAATGAGATTAGTCTGACAGGATCGGCCCTCAGTGAAGCCATGCTGGTTTGGGTCCATCAGGTTGTTTTTTGTTAGATGGTCAATTATCTTCTTCTTTAGAAGAGTCTCCATCATTTTTACCACTACAGATGTCAGGCTGACTGGCCTGTAGTTACTAGCTTCTTCTTTACTACCCTTCTTGTGAATGGGTACAACATTGGCCATTCTCCAATCATCAGGAACTTCTCCCGTAAGAAGGGACTGGTTATACAGATTAGTCAGGGGGCCAACTATGACAGATCGGAGTTCTTTAAGAACTCTAGGGTGGATTCCATCCGGACCCATCGCTTTATTTGACTTTAGCCGGACAAGTTCCTCTAGAACATCGGCCTCTGAAAACACTGGGGCTAAAATTATACAACTAGAGGCAATGCTGTGTTCAGCCATTTTCTGATTATGAGGGCCGCCGTCTGAAAAAACTGAGCAGAAGTAGTTATTCAGATGGTCAGCGACCGCCTTTTCCTCTTCTATATACTGATTTTTTCCGTTGTTAATTTTTGTAATCCCGCAGTTTTTCTTCTTCCTGTCACTGATATATCTGAAGAAGGTTTTATTCCCCTTCTTAACAGATTTGGCCATTTCTTCCTCTTTTGAGGCTTTAGCAGCATTTATCATCTGTTTAGTCTTCTTCTGTATAGTTTTATACCCTTCTCTGTCCGCTTCACTTCCAGTCTCTTTATATCTCTTATAGGCAGACTTTTTATCTTTCACTATAGCTCTTACCTCTCTAGTAAACCATAGTGGATTTCTCTTTCTTTTCCTCTTGCTAATTTGTCTAACATGTAATCTTGTTGCCTTTAAGAGGACTTCTTTGAGTGTCTTCCACTGAGTACTCACTCTCGGTGTTTTATCCCACCCTTTTAATTCTTTCTTTACATATTCTCCCATATCCTCAAACTTCGTCTTCCTAAAGTCCAATACTTTGGTTGCAGAATGGGATTTCTCGTAGTCAGTCTGGATTCCGAACCACAAACATTGGTGGTCACTGGAACCTAGATTTTCTCCCACCTTCACCTCAGATACCAGGTCTCCATTTGTGAATACTAAGTCTAGGATATTGTCCCCTTCTAGTTGAAGGTATAAAGCTCTATCTTTCTCTGCTTATAAGCTCAAAAAGCCTGACAATCACATGACTATGACAAACCTTCTAAGTGTCCCTCTTTGAAATGTAAATCCCTTTGTCCTTCTTTCCTACCCCAGTGTGCCTACTTTTAGATCAGAATTTGTACTGTGTAAATAAATGTATCACATTTCTGTATCATCGCATTAATGTTTGTTTACACCACAGTGTATGTGTTTGTACATTTGTCTGTGTAAAAAAATAATTTAAATTATTTTTAAAAAAGCTGTCATTAGATCGAGAAGTAACCTAAAAATTCCCAGTAATGCCTCTGTCACAGTATCAGCAACTTCCCCTAAAACAAAAGAGCCTACCGGAGCCGGCGAAGTAGGCGGAGGGGGCATGACAGAGCCCGGCAGGAAGTAGGATGACGTGGGCAGGAGCTTCCGGCCGCAAGGGATTGTGTTCCCGCGGCCATACTTAGTGTTAGAGCGGCATGCGAGCAGTTCCCGCCCGCCCGCCCCTGCTGCGTGCCTTTTGGGCCTCTGGGGTGTGGTCCTTTCGGCGCATGGGGGTGGTGTGCTAGTGGTGGTGTGGGCTCGTTGGTGGTCGGGTTGCTGGCAGTCTTTGTCACAGCTTGGCGGGTGCTTGCTGGGCAAGCCAGGTGGTTGTGGTGATGGTACGGGTTCAAGACTCTTGGGCATGGGGCCCAAGGGGCAGAAAATTACGGCTGGTGGGCTATTACTTGCCACGTTCAAACAGGGCAGGGTTGGATGGTGGCATGTCCCCCAGTCAATAGTGTGACGTTCTGATAAGCACTAAGATGTTATGTTTGTTATGGTAAGGTATAGGTTATATTGATGTTATTTAAAAGGATGTTGGTAATAAATGTTAAATTAATGTTACTTATGTTAATAAATGCTGTGGCCTTTTGACCCATCCGGATAGTCTCTGTGGTGTTTATTAAGGGAAAGGGGAAGGAGGTCAGAGACCGGGATGACTTGACGGTGCGCTTGTCAAGTGTCCCTCATTGGCCTTTTGGAATGTTGGGATGCGTGTTATGACTAAACCCACGGACATATGTGAAGTGTAATTCACATATAAATTAGCTACTTGTACCTGTGAGCATGGAGGATGTTTAGTACACGACAAATTGCATTTATTTAATTAATCTCTAATCCATTTTTTCTCTTGGAGGTAATCAAATTATAGTGATTAGAAATGTGACTGATGACCATTAATTGCACATGCTTGGCAAAGAAAAAAGTAATGTATAGGAATTATCTGCATGCTCCATTGATGTGCACCACCTGCTCCCCCCATAATCCCATTTTACTGCATTGGTGGAGGATGGGAAGACAGGCATTTCTCTGCCCAGTGTCTGCATATGCAGTAAAACTACTCCTTTGGGAATGCAGGATATGAATTCCCATGATTTATTTTCTGTGCTGCAGCATCTAAGTGACATTGTTAAAGGTATAGTAATGTTTCACAAACACAGTAACTACAATTAATCTTCATAGTATCTGAGCCATAGAGAGTGTTATTTCAATACTGTCAGAAATTTAATACAAGAGTAATTGAATGATAAAGTATCCCCCTCCCACCCCTTTTACCTAGTGTAAGCCGCCTCCCCTCAGATGTGGAATCTGGTCCACAGACCGGGCAGCTCACATCAAGGGACAGTCTTCTTACCGTGAGAACAATAAAAACCTTGTCCTCCCTTGACAGGTTTTTCAGGTTTATTCTTATGCTCACTGAAGATTGTCCCTCTCTGTGATCCATCCGGACAGTCTTGCTGCTCTGAGGTGAGCAGTGTTACATCAGTAAAAGGGACAGGAGGGGGATACTTTATCATTCAATTACTCTTGAACTACACCTCTGACAGAATTGAATTAACACTCTCCATGGCCTAAATACTATAAGAACTAATTTGGAGCTGCTTTTATTGTGAAACATTACTATCCCTTTAAAGAAGAACTAACCCTTCCTATTAATAAGCCCTTCTTAGTTTACCATTGCTTACAAAATCCTAATGGCCCCTACGAATTTTGTCTTGTGCCTTTGTTCAAGCGATAACCCCTTCAATCAGTCCTGCATGTTATGTCCATGGAGTCCAACATGACAGTTGCTGTCAGTTTTGTTTTTTTGTTTTTAATTGAAGCAGGAAGAGTGTAGGAGTGTGCAATGTATTTCAGAGAGATGTGTCGACCATCCCTCTCGTCATTAACCCTTTGAGTGCCAGAGAGGTATCCAGTACATTAGATTACAGTTTTCCCCTCCCACCCCTTTTACAGATGTCGGGCTTCTTCACTTCAGGTCATTAGCATAAGGAAAACCCCGTCCTACTGGAGGAAGGTTTTTCATTATACTGACAGAAGATTGTCCCTCGCTGCGATCTGTCCGGACCGATCTGCAGTGAAAAAAAGTGACGTATGTAAAAGAGACAGGAATGGGAAACGTTATAATCCAATTACTCATCAAATAGACCTATCTGAAGTTTGGCAACGGTGGAGAGTGTTATTACTCAGTATTAGGAATGATTGAAACTTCGTTTATGCTGAGGCGATACTATCTCTTTAAAGGGATAATAATATTACGATTAGAACAATGCTGCTATGCATCCTTGTAGTGTATACAAATGATCACTGACGTTAGTAATGTTGATTTGCTCTACATCGTTGAAATAATACACACCTTCCAAGTGTCTCTCTTTAGGAAGGACAGTCCCTCTTTCAGACCCGAACCACTCTGTCCCTCTTTCCCATCCTGGTGTCCTTCTTTTTAGGAGATCAGACTGTGTGGTGTGTGTATATAAATGTATCACCCTGGTGTCCCTGTGTTTAGGAGATCAGACTGTGTGGTGTGTATATAAGTGTATCACCCTGGTGTCCCTGTGTTTCGGAGATCAGACTGTGTGGTGTGTATATAAATGTACCACCCTGGTGTCCCTGTGTTTAGGAGATCAGACTGTATGGTGTATATATACATGTATCACCCTGGTGTCCCTGTGTTTAGGAGATCAGACTGTGTGGTGTGTGTATATAAGTGTATCACCCTGGTGTCCCTGCGTTTAGGAGATCAGACTGTGTGGTGTGTATATAAATGTACCACCCTGGTGTCCCTGTGTTTAGGAGATCAGACTGTGTGGTGTGTATATAAGTATATCAGCCTGGTGTCCCTGTGTTTAGGAGATCAGACTGTGTGGTGTGTGTATATAAATGTACCACCCTGGTGTCCCTGTGTTTAGAAGATCAGACTGTGTGGTGTGTATATAAGTGTATCTCCCTGGTGTCCCTGTGTTTAGGAGATCAGACTGTGTGGTGTGTAAATAAGTGTATCACCCTGGTGTCCCTGTGTTTAGGAGATCAGACTGTGTGGTGTGTATATAAGTGTATCCCCCTGGTGTCCCTGTGTTTAGGAGATCAGACTGTGTGGTGTGTATAGAAGTATATCACCCTGGAGTCCCTGTGTTTAGGACATCAGACTGTGTGGTGTGTATATAAGTGTATCACCCTGGTGTCCCTGTGTTTAGGAGATCAGACTGTGTGGTGTGTATTTAAGTGTATCACCCTGGTGTCCCTGTGTTTAGGAGATCAGACTGTGTGGTGTGTATATAAGTGTATCACCCTGGTGTCCTTGTGTTTAGGAGATCAGACTGTGTGGTGTGTATAGAAGTGTATCACCCTGGTGTCCCTGTGTTTAGGAGATCAGACTGTGTGGTGTGTATACAAGTGTATCACCCTGGTGTCCCTGTGTTTAGGAGATTAGACTGTAAGGTGTATATATATATAAATGTATCACGTTGCTCCACGGAAATAAAAGCCATATTAATGTTTGTATAAACTTCAGTATATGTGTTTATGCATTCGTTTGTGTAAATAAAATACTTTGGTCTTGCTCTAAACTATTAATGAGGTTACACAAAGACGTGTCAGTTGGTCATGAAATGACCTAAACATTCTTGGTAATGCCCCGTCCACTAACAACACCCCCAGCAACACCTCCTAAAACACAAGTGTCCCTCTTTTGCCATTTGAAATGTTGGGAGGTATTATAATAATATACACTAGTATTCTTGTATTGTATTATTTCAAATTTTGTTAAGCACTGTGTACCAAACCAAGCAAACCATGCACACATAGAAGACCATTTCAGTGAAATAATTCTTTTTCACTAACGTGATCTCGGCTCAGCTGCAGAGCCTCCTGATGAAAAATAAAACCGGATATCCCTGCAGTACGACGTTCACTTCAGGGAAGGGGGAGGGAGGGGGAATCTTTCCGTTCAGTTATCTCTCAAACCATAAAGGTTTGAGAAATGAACCTGGGGGCAATTAAATTCTTTTTCAAATATCTACAATATGGGGAATAGTCATATTAAAGCATTACTATCCCTTTAAGTGTGGATTAGTACTAGGAGCAGTTTGTTCTACTTCAAGAATTAATGGCACAAATTAGAAGTGATTAAATAAACAGTCTGCTGTGGCAAGGAAGTTTGTAAGCACGGATTAAAATTGCTACTCCCCCACATCGCAGTTGCACATCTTCCAGTTCTGGTGTAAATATAGGAAGGACCCTGAACGTTCTACAAACTGCTGCCTATTGTTCAAATATGTCAAATCAGAAAGGTTACACAAATAAACTTGTCATCGCTGGTAATCGCCTGCCAATAATGAGTCACTCCTGGGCAAACAGAGGGAATAAATCCTGCTGGTTTAATTGGTCCTTTTAATCCCTTTGAGTGCCAGAGGGATACGGAATGCATTGCAAAGCAATGCATTCTGTATCCCTCTGGCACCAAAGGGTTAACCACTTGACTACATGCAAACAAAAGAATGGGAAGGATACCCAATAGTGTATTATCGTCTTCAACAAGGTATATAATTCAATAAACCTGAGAATGGGTACTCACAATTGAGGTGGTCAGTTCTAGGACTGACTAACTCGCATCAGGAGAAATGCCCGTCTCCAACCGGGGACAATAAGGAATAAATGAAATTCAACACGGCTCCAATATAAAAATGTAAGTTTTAATAAAAAAGAAAAATATATCATAAAAGTAAAACAAATTATACCCAGTATAGTAGTTCTAACGCGTTTCGTGGCACTAAACGCCACTTTTTCAAAGATAAAATCTGAGTCTGGGATATTAAGGTTCGGAGCCGGAAAAAACACTCAATTAAAAATCCCACATTCATTCCACATTGGTCTAAAACAATCCTATCACTGGCCGCTGTTAAGACAAGCCTCCTAAACGTCAAAGCCCATCCCGAGGATAAAACCTACCATGGGCCAATCGCATCACAGCCGCCGCAGCAACGTGCTCACTCCCTTTTGTATTGTTAACCACTTGAATGCAGGGGAGGTCTGTAATTTAACAGTGCTTTGCAATGCATTGGAAAGCTTTCTAGCAGTCAAATGAATAAAATCTCAATTTAAGTCAGAGGAAATATTGGAAATAACGATTTGTCTCCTTTGGTGCATTTGGTTTGTTCCATAATCACTCCCATTCTTTTTAGTACATCAGCCTCAGTAGGCCTTATTTAAAGGGATAGTAATACTTAAAATGTAAAAAAAAAATATGTTGTAGGGTTTATCCCCTAGTAATACTTAAAATGTAAAAAAAAAAAATGTTGTAGGGTTTATCCCCTTGAGTAAAACAAGAGTACTCCCACTGCTGAAAGGTGTTTCATTCAAAAGTTATTCATTTTCAAAGTTGAATTTTTTAGGTGCAATATCACAGTGGCCTGAAATTGTACAGTGGCGCTGTTGCGATGGCGATCCTATGGACAGCTCTGGTCCCGGGACCATAAATCTCCATAGGATGGTGTAGCAACAGCGCCACTTTACAATTTCAGGCCACTGTGATATTGCACCTAAAAATTCAACTTTGAAAATTAATAACTTTTGAATGAAACACTTTTCAGCAGTGGGAGTACCCTTGTTTTACATTTTAAGTATTACTATCCCTTTAAAAATACAGATTAGTGCCATTATGGAGCAATCCATAGGGAACGCCATAGGGAACAGTGACTATTTCCCATTGATTTGACTGGGGCTTTTAAATTGGAACTTTCACCTTAATTCAAGTTTCATATTTGAAAATGACATTAAAAACTGCCTATATGTCATATTAACCAAAATTCCATCAGATCTATATTTTAGGATATATTCATACTTTTATTTCATGGAAAGTGAAAATCTCCTGGTACTGCACTGCATCATTAGTATATGAAATGTCACTGAAACCTTCATTAGCATATGACATGTCACTGAAAATGCTTAAAGGGGATGTATCACCTCTGTACAAGTTAGCCTGAATAGTTACGTTATATAGCGAATATGTGTACACGTTTATTAATTTCTTTTTAAAGCTATAGTTGGTCGAAATTGAAGTAATAAACTCTGCCCTGCACCTACTTCCACATCGACTACGGTTACCTGCTCTGTAACCGCAGTCCGTCACTCTGCGTCGGCTCCCCTCCCTCTATCCGGCCTCCTCCAATGACAGAGGGTTTCTGCATGTAAGCTGGAGCACTCTACTTGGCAGAGATCGATATCTAGCCAATGAAACCTTTCCAGCTTACATAGAGAAAGCCTCTGTCATTGGAGGAGGCTGGATAGAGGGAGGGGAACCAAGGCAGAGTGACAGACTGCGGTTACAGAGCAGGTAACCGTAGTCTATGTGAAAGTAGGTGCAGGAACAGCAATTAGCTTATATTAGTACATGTAATGAGTGTGAATATCTCCTTAACTGTACATTTTCTGATCTTTTGGATAACATGACATATAGGCAGTTTTTAATGGAGCTTTCAAATATGCAAACTTGAGTTAAGGTGAAAGTAGTACTTTATAACTGGAAATTTCACCTTAATTCAAGTTTGTATATTTGAAAACTACATATGTGTCATGTTAGCCAAAAGACCAGCAAATGTAGAGTTATGGAAATATTCACACGTGTTGCTCTATGATAATGTATGCTAATTGCGGTACCAGTGACATTTTATATGGTAATTACCCTTTTGAATGATGTTTCAAATGCCAACTAATCCTTTTCTGTGATGTGTCATACACTAAGTGATGTTTCAAATGCTAATGAAGCGCTGTGCAGCACCAGGAGACTTTCAGTTTCACTTTTTCAAGAAATAAAAATGTGAATATCTCATAAACTGTACATCTGCTGGACTTTTAGTTAACATGACACGTAAATAGTTTGGCATGATGTTTTCAAATATGGGAAAAAAAGTAAAAGTCAATAGATCCACTTTAAATCAGTCGTAGTTTTATTTTCAAGAATAATTGCTGTATTAAAGAAAAATAGAATCTTTTATGCAGCCAGGCAGCGAGGAACAGTGCAGACATCTTTCAGAGCCGACATCTCTGCATCTGCGCTGTCCGTCCCCTTTAACTCCACGACTGGTGAGTTGGAAGCCATGCATCTTAACCCCTTAAGGACCAGCGGTCCTGGTGTGTGTGTGGTCCTTTAAGGACCAGATAGGGAAGTTCGACGTACCACCGCACGTGACTGATCACGTGTGCCGGCACGCCGAATGAGTTACTGAAAGAGATCGCTCCGGTCTTGGAGCAATTAAATTCAGTCCCTGGTATTACTCACCTCACTCCTGCAAGAGCGTGGTGAGTAAAATATGTGACGTACCAGGACCGTCACTGGTCCTTAAGTGCCGAACCAGCGTGATGGACCGGGTATGTCAATGGTCATTAAGGGGTTAAGGCACTGGAAGGCACTGACAGCACAGGAGCAGAGAGCGGCTACAGCAAGATCCCAGACAGTGCCTGTCTGCAGAAAAGGTCCTATTCTTCTTTAATACAGAAATTATTTTTGAAAATAAACCTACGTCTATGCATATCGCTAATGTAATTATGATTTGGGGTGCTATATTAATATGTTGAAAGTTCCGCTTTAACTCCTTGAATTACAGAGAAGTCTTCAAAGCATTGTAAATCTAAGCAATTCCTTGGTGACCTCTCTAACACTGAAAACTAATGGGGATTTGTACTTGCCCCTGGTGGCGCAGTTGGTTTGCAGCAGATTTACTTCAGTTCTACGTAGTATATCAGCCTCAATGGTCCTTATGTGTCAGTGCAATCTGGTGAAATTATTGGACAACCCATCTGCACGGTAGGGGAGAAATAATGGTTCCTAAAATTCCCCTTGATTTATTGCTAAACAATGCATTGGAGACGTCTCTAGCATTTAACAAGTTAAAATCCCCAGCTATTGACATGCCCTAGACTTGCTCCAGTTTGCATTCATGTATAAGGCCATTGACATACCTGGGAACTCTCCACATCTACCCTGGAGACTCTGGTTTTATGACTGAATTTCCGACGGAGGCTGATTGTCTTGAAGTGGTGAGTTTCTTCTCCTTCCCACCCTGTTCCTCTCACTACCCTCCCACTTCCCCTCCTTCCCACCCTGTTCCTCCCCCTTATCCTCCCTCCCACCTTGTTCCTCCCATTTCCCTCTCACTTCTCCTCCTTTCCACTGTGTTCCTCCAACTTCCTGCCCACTTCTTCTCCTTTCGACCCTGTTCCTCCCACTTCCTGCCCACTTCTCCTTTCCACCCTGTTCCTCCCACTTCCTGCCCACTTCTCCTTTCCACCCTGTTCCTCCCACTTCCTGCCCACTTCTTCTCCTTTCCACCCTGTTCCACTTCCTGCCCACTTCTTCTTTCCACCCTGTTCCTCCCACTTCCTGCCCACTTCTTCTTTCCACCCTGTTCCTCCCACTTCCTGCCCACTTCTTCTCCTTTCCACCCTGTTCCACTTCCTGCCCACTTCTCCTTTCCACCCTGTTCCTCCCACTTCCTGCCCACTTCTTCTCCTTTCCACCCTGTTCTGCCCTCTTCCCACACACTTATCGCCACTTTATGATTCAAATTTGATTAAACCCCTTATACCCAATTAAGCCCCACCCCCTTATGATTAGATTTATATCAATAACAACCTCTTATCAGCAGCATATGAGCCCTCTCCAGGGGCTCAAGATGAGCAAGTTCCCAGGTATGACCACTGAGTCTCTGTTACATTAAAGCATGGCAGGAAAAACAATTAGTACGTTAGGAGGTGGGCAACATATTTCAAGACATGCATTGCCTACCCCACTTGCACTCAACTGGACCATCAGTTGTAAGAATATATATATAGTAATATAGTAACATAGTTTATGAGGCTGAAAAAAGACATGCATCCATCAGGTTCAGCCCATGCCAAATCACCCCTGTTGATCCAGAGGAAACACTGAAGCCATTTCCAGTTCAGCCCCAAGTCGGTAAAAAAAAAAAATCCTTCATCACTCCAAATGGCAGTCAGATTGTTCCCTGGATCAACATCCTATCTGCACTGAAGCCAACAGTCATAATTCTCAATATTGGTCTGTGTAATATAGGTGTCCATTACTTTTTTTACTGAGGAGTCATGGCTAGGTACTGGTTGAGGGATTAAAGATAGGTACTGGTTGACGGGGTGTGGCAAGGTACTTGCTGAGGGGGGCTGTTAGTATGTACACATTGAGGGGGAATGACTAGGCACTGGCTGAGGGGCATGGATAGGTACTGATTGAGGGGGCAAGGCTAGGTACTGGTTGTAGGGACATGGATTGGTACTGGTTGAGGAGGCATGGCTAGGTACTGGTTGAGGAGGCATGGCTAGGTACTGGTTGAGGGGGCATGGCTAGGTACTGGTTGAGGAGGCATGGCTAGGTACTGGTTGAGGAGGCATGGCTAGGTACTGGTTGAGGGGGCATGGCTAGGTACTGGTTGAGGAGGCATGGCTAGGTACTGGTTGAGGGGGCATGGCTAGGTACTGGTTGAGGAGGCATGGCTAGGTACTGGTTGAGGGGGCATGGCTAGGTACTGGTTGAGGAGGCATGGCTAGGTACTGGTTGAGGGGGCATGGCTAGGTACTGGTTGAGGAGGCATGGCTAGGTACTGGTTGAGGGGGCATGGCTAGGTACTGGTTGAGGAGGCATGGCTAGGTACTGGTTGAGGAGGCATGGCTAGGTACTGGTTGAGGGGGTATGACTAGGTACTGGTTGAGGAGGCATGGCTAGGTACTGGTTGAGGAGGCATGGCTAGGTACTGGTTGAGTGGGTATGGCTAGGTACTGGTTGAGGGGGTATGGCTAGGTACTGGTTGAGGGGGTATGGCTAGGTACTGGTTGAGGAGGCATGGCTAGGTACTGGTTGAGGAGGCATGGCTAGGTACTGGTTGAGGAGGCATGGATAGGTACTGGTTGAGGAGGCATGGCTAGGTACTGGTTGTGGGGGCATGGCTAGGTACTGGCTGAGGAGGCATGGCTAGGTACTGGGCTGCACAGTGCACTGATAATGCATTAGGTTGGCCCAAGCCTATGGTCTTTTGGGAGCCAATTATTTTATCTGGTTGGAGGGGCTGTGTACCTTTTATAAGTTTGTCAGAAAGCAGAATATGTGCACTCTTTTCTTCACTACTTAATAAATGGACTGGAATCTACTTTGCCTAAAAGGATATGAAAAAAAAGGTTAAAATCATATTCCTTAGCATTAAATTGCCTTACCAGTGCAGGTTGGAGTGACCTTGATGACTATAAACTGCTTCGTATTTATTTCCTACTGTAGAGGTACAATAAAATAAAGCTTGTGGCGATATACCGGCTCTGTAGTATATTGCTTTTAATGGCCTTGGGAGAGCTCTAAGATCTTTTGTGACCTTTGCAGAGCTGGGAATATTGCTCTCACAAATTTAGATTTCCTGACTTGCTTTCAATTTATGAAGAAATCAGCAGTGCCTTTAATTATTGTTCCCCTTGAGAGAAATCTCTTCTTGAGTATCTGAATCTTGATTGCTGGAAGCACAGTGAGCCATTTAGAATCGGTGTTAAGAGGCAATGTAAGGTTACATTTCCAAGGCAGCCATATGAAATGGTTCTGTAATAAAGCTTCCCTGCTGAGACTGAGACACGGTAAGTAAGATGCACTCGGCCTTTTCCAGCTCCTCCTAATACATAGGGGATCTAATCAATGCAGACATAAACAAGGCTGAAACCACTGGTGAATGAAGCTTAGTGACCTGGAGCTATGAGCTGCATGAAATACTAAACAAAGAAACTACCCAAAATAATGGCGGATACGTTAGATTCCGGAGATGATATTTGCATTCCCTGCTATTGGGGGCTACAACTGCAATCCTCCCCAACCATCTTTGGCTAGTTGGGGATGAGAGGAGTTACAGTCTGCAAATGCTGAAGCTTCCAATGCTAGTGACTACATGTCAGGGTATGCACTACAGTAGTACCCTGTACGACTAGAGTCCCCAGAGGGCGCTCATGTGGTGTCTCTGTGGGATACAAATGACACGATTCACGTCACCCACGAGATGGGGGGTGGCTTAGTGGAATGTGCAGTACAGTGAGTGGGAAGGGGGCAAAACATGGTGGGGAAGGAAGAGATATGGGTGGGAAATGGGAAGAACAGGTTGGGAAGGAGCAGAAGTGAGAGGGAAGTGGGGCAAACAGGGTGAGAAGGAGAAGTGGGAGGAACAGGGTGGGAAGGAGGAGATGGGGGGTGGGAAATGGGAGGAACAGGATGGGAAGGAAGAGAAGTTGGAGGATCAGGGCAGGAAGGAGGAGGAGTGGGCAGGAAGTGGGAGGAACAGGACGGGAAGGAGGAGAAGTGGGCAGGAAGTGGGAGGAACAGGGCGGGAAGGAGGAGAAGTGGGCAGGAAGTGGGAGGAACAGTATGGGAAGGAGGAGATTCAGTGGGAAGTGGGAGAAGCAGGGTGGAAAGGAGGAGAAGTGGGAGAAAAATGAGAGGAACAGGGTGGGAAGGAGGAGAAGTGGGAGGGAATTGGGAGGAACAGGGTGGGAAGGAGGAGAAGTGGGAGGAACAGGGTGGGAAGGAGGAGAAGTGGGAGGGAAGTGGGAAAAAGAGGGTGGGAGGGCTGGCAACTTTTGGCCTGGGGGGCAAGTACAATTAAGTGGCCTATTTCTATTACCGCTCCAGCCCAATGTCCAAGCCCACCCCCTTTTGTTAATGTTATAGCTGGCATTAATGTTATGGATTAAGTCAAGTGATACCTCAGAGCTTATAACTGAAATGGTGGTGCACTACTGATATCACAGAGATGACAATTGAAATGGATCTACACTAGTGATACCACAGAGCTTACAAATGAAATGGAGCAACACTAGTGATACCACAGAGCTTACAATTGAAATGGAGCTACACTAGTGATACCACAGAGCTTACAATTGAAATGGAGCTACACTAGTGATACCACAGAGCTTACAATTGAAATGGATCTACACTAGTGATACCACAGAGCTTACAATTGAAATGGATCTACACTAGTGATACCACAGAGCTTACAACTGAAATGGATCTACACTAGTGATACCACTGAGCTTACAATTGAAATGGAGCTACACTAGTGATACCACTGAGCTTACAATTGAAATGGAGCTACACTAGTGATACCACAGAGCTCACAATTGAAATGGAGCTACAATACTAGTGTAGCTCCTTAAATTCTGTTTACTCCATTTACAGCAGCAAATGGGAAATTAAGTGAGGCCCATATTCATGACCAGCCTGGGGGGCAATTGCCCCCTTGCCCCCCAGGCCAGCCCTCCCCTGGGAGAAACAGCGTGGAGAGGAGGAGAAGTGGGCAGAGTTTCATAAGAAACTCCCCACCACCGGGGAATCAGCCTCTGTCACCAGGGACTTGGTAACTTACTACAAAGACTGGAATCTCAGGGGCAGATCCGGAGAGTTCTCATGTTAGACTATGGTGTATGAACGCTGTACTGCATGCTGACAGCCAGGAGCACAACTACAGGGGGGTTGTGAGGGTGCGCCTGTACTGAGGCCCAGCATTAAAAGGGGCTCCAATCTGCTCCAGGGCCCAACAGGTTTTGGTTAAGCTTCTGAGAAAATATTTTGGTGATAGGGACCCAAAAACAAATTTGCACAGACCCTGCAATGATTAGATATACCACTGCCTTCAGACAGACTCGTCATTAGGACTTAACCCTTTGAGTGTGTTGGATACCCCTCTGGCACTCAAAGGGTTAATAACCAGCAAAATCCATGCACATGCCCCATAGCTTGCACAAGGAAACAGAGTAAAATCACACCATTTGTGGTACGTCTTGTTTAGAGAATTCATGTTATCAAGTCATAGAGTAAAAAACCACCCTGAATCGCCCAAAGACTGCCCAATTGTAGTGACATTAAAGGGAAAGTAATGTTTCAAAATAAAAGCAGATCCAATTAATCTTCATAGTATTTGGTCCATGGAGAGTGTTATTTCAATACTGTCAGAGTTGTAGTTCAAGAGTAATTGAGTGATAAAGTATCCCCCTCCCTCCCCTTTTACCTAGTGTAAGCCTCCTCCCCTCAGATGTGGAATCTGGTCTCTTGACCGGACAGATCACAGTAAGGGACAATCTTCTTACTGTGATCATAAGGAAAACCCTGCCCCCCTTGACAGGTTTTTCAGGTTTTCCCTTATGCTCACTGAAGATTGTCCCTCTCTGTGATCCATCCGGACAGTCTTGCTGCTCTGAGGTGAGCAATGTTACATCAGTAAAAGGGGAGCGGAGGGAGATACTTTATCATTCAGTTACTCTTGAACTACAACTCTGACAATATTGAAATAATACTCTTCATGGACAAATACCATGGAGCTGCTTTTATTGTGAAACATTACTATCCCTTTAATTAAATCTAGCATTGGAGGGGTTAAAAGACCCATGTGAATCAATGGGAATTTTCATTTCCCTATGGCGCAGTGTATTAATTCCAGGATTACTCCTCTTTAACTCACTGAATATGGCCCAATGTCCCCAAAGCTGTATTTAGTTAAAATAAAAAGGTACATTTCCATAAGATGCATTGTCCCTTTAATATTCCAATACTTCCCAGAAATAAACATAATTGTTTCACATTTTCTCATTCAGATCTGCCCAGTAAGCACTTACATGCAGACATATAAAGCGCGCGGGAATGCAGTATTTATTGTGAATGTGAATGCTTGTGGAGGAGCCTTGAGCCTTGTTAGGAAGGAGACAGAGAGCTGTATGACGGCTGTGAGTTCTAAGGGCTGGAGGAGGCTGCTCAGCTGTAGCTGCAAATTAGACCCCTTGGGAATCGGGAAAGGCTTCAAAAAGAGACACAAAAGTTGGGCAGAAGTAAATAATCTCCTGCAAAAATGTGAACTATGAAAACAATGGCATCATGAACAAAGAAAAAGAAAAACAACTATAATAAAATGAGATAGCAGACAGAATATGTCCTATATACAACAGTCCAATCTATCTATCTATCTATCTATCTATCTATCTATCTATCTATCTGTCTATCTATCTATCTCATATCTATCTATCTCATATCTATCTATCTATCTATCTATCTATCTATCTATCTATCTATCTATCTCATATCTATCTATCTCATATCTATCTATCTATCTATCTCATATCTATCTATCTGTCTGTTTCATATGTATGTATGTATGTATCTATCTATCCATCTATCTCATATCGATCGATCTATCTCATATCTATCTATCTATCTGTCTGTCTATCTCATATCTATAGATATCATATCTATCTATCTGTTTCATATCTATATCTATCTGTTTCATATCTATCTATCTATCTATCTATCTATCTATCTAT